>JACEEZ010016853.1:115000-128073 GCA_016584305.1 Chionoecetes opilio
TTTTTTCTGTCATTTTTATGTGAGTGGTAAGTGGTTGTAGGGGAAGGGGTTGCGCGGGAGCGGTATGAGGCGATGTTATTCTATGGTTTTTTCCGTCTCTCGTTTTTTATTGCCCAACAAATGGTAATAATGGAATTTTTATCTCTCCTTTCTCGTTTATATTTGCACACAATTGTAATAATGGTAATGTTTAATTAGATACTCTTACATGTAGCTTATATACTGAAGCAAGACAAAAATTAAGAACAACCACATGATGTTTGTAATTTAATCATTTTTATCTTTCCTTTCCTCGACCTCCATGCTTCATTAAACCCGCTTCACCTTTAACTTCTCTACTGATCAAAAAAATAGCAACAACTTGTATTCATTCATCACTTTCGTGACGGTCCCCCCGTGACGTTATTCAAACATCAACAAAAAATAGTATTGCCAGAACGTATGAAGAAAGAAAAATGCCATAAATCATTATCGAGTAACTTGACTACGCTTGAATATTATCAAATATCTACAGGAAAAAAAAAACGGACTCGTCCATCAATAAAGTGTTTTTTTAAACCACTATTTTTGCTAAATCATATACTTTCATCCTTCGCATATGTTTTGTCTTTTCTACGGCTCACTAACTACTTATTTCTAGTTGTTCACGTCTTATTTGCCAGGTAAGAGAGCGAGGAGGAAAAATCCATGCAGTCTTTTGAATAAACCATATGCTGGACTACGTTAGGAATTTCGTTATTAGGTTTCTTTGTATATGGTAAGTATTCTAGACAAAAACAAAAAAGGGGTTTCCCCCCCCAGTTTTTAAAAAAAAAAAAAAACAATGCGAAACAGGATAGCAAAAAATTAAGACTAAGGCCTTATTAACACCAGTATATTACATAGGTTTTAACTCATACTCTATTGGTTTACACGCACTCTGAACTTGGGTGGCGTGACGCTTGACGCCGTGTCTTCGAGTTTGCCGTAGCGTTCCCATATGTTCGCGAATAATGTACCGAGCGTGGATGGTCGGAGTATGGAAAGTGGCTCGCTAGCTGTAGCTAACGTGAGCTGTGTTGCGTAAAACGGTCCATTACATTAATCTTTGTCTCGGTTGTGTTCACAGATTTCTATGGAACAGTATTTTGTTTTATCCTGTTTTTAAAAGGTGGATGATGAGAAGTTATTTATCATTCAAAATATTGTTCTATTGAACATATGTTTATACGAAAAATATAGGTAGTCCCTTTTCAAAATGATGTGTGCCGAGCTACGGAACTGTGGAATAGTGAGCTAGCTAGCTGTAGCTAACATGAGATTCTTCGTATGATCGGGTTACACTCGAGGGACTGGTACTTTATGTACAAATTTTGTTTACATGGTTGTAAATCTGAAGCTGGTGCAATATGAACCATGTAATATTTGTCAACTGATGCACGGAGAATGGGGTGCAAAAATTATGCCGTATTAACATATTGTGAATTAAAATAATGATTGACGTACTGTGATTGTATAGTGGAAAAAAAACGTATAGTGTCTCCTCCACGAGAAATATGAGTGACACCAAATATTATGCTACTCAGATTATGACATAATGATAATGAATTATTGTGTACATTAATATGGTGCCGTCATGGTGCGTATAGTGCTCCTCCAAGAAAATTAGAGTGACACCAAAATGATGGTGTACATTATATTGGTGATTAATAGCACGTCCATTGTGACGTCTAGTGTCTCCCTCAGAGTCAGTCACTAGTTAATTTATTTACATATTTCTATAATTTTGTATATCTTTGATCTATTGTACTTTTTTATGTGAAAAGAATACTAAACTGACCTGAACGTGTCTGATCCCTGGGCAGGCGGGCCCGAGAGGTCCCCCCGCTCTTCTCCTCCTCATCACTTACCCTCCCCTACCCATTTTTTCATCGTTTGCCTTTCTTTCCGGCTACATTTTCTCTCTCATCCTCATTCACTAATAAATAAATGTGTATCCTTCCAAACACCTATTCTCCCTTTTATTATTTCCTTTTCATATAGCTTTGACTTTTTTACTATATTTTTAATCCTTCCTTTACCTTTCTTAGCATGTCGTGACTAATACTCTCTCTTTCCTCTTTACTACTCTCGCTCTTATTTTTTTTTAAACCCGTCAACCACTTTCGCGCTGGCTACCGAGTTCCGGAAGTACCTGACCCATGTCCCCTTTTGTTCTCTCTCTTCGCATCGTGGCCCGGTCGGCATATACAGCTGTCATTCCCCCTAACGTGTGGGTCCCTCTCACGAGTGCTCATACTCCAAACTCCTTCGATACATCGCTTTCTCCTATTCTCCTCTCTTCATCAGATTCACGTATTCCACGTCCTCTCAAAGCGCACTAATACTCACGCGGGGGAAAAAGGTTTTCTTCCACGTAATTTTGCCCGTTGTCAATACTTTTTTATGACATCACATACATAATCTTTGGAAATGTTTGTTTCTGTAAGAATTTTACAGAAACCAGTTAAAACCTAAATAAATGCCATTATGGACGATGAATAATACGCCAATGAGTACAGCTTCTTCTTTTTTCGATTAAACTCGTCCATTAAAACTTTTGCGGGACAGCTTTTCAACGGAGAATAGAAGAGCGTATTGTATTAGCTTTCCACTGATAACTTTAGTTTCTGATAAATGAATGCATGCGAAAATTAGCGTTACCTAAATAAATACCGTTATAACAACGTTTACCTTTAATCACTAATTTTTTTTTTACCAGTTTATATTTTTTGTATTGCTAATTACCATCATAAGAAGAAAAGTATATTCATTCGATGATCAGAACTATCTATTGGGGAAGCCATACTTGGAGGTATTGCAGCGAGTTGGAGACAAAAATGTTTGTTTATACACACTTAAGTATTTCTTTTTACTATATTTTCTGTATATTGCAAGCATTTATTCATTTTGTATTATACTCTATTGCACTACTTTCCGTATAAAGATAGACGTATGGCGGATCCCATCTTTATTCAATTATTCTCCATCTCTCTCTACCACTCTTTATCAGGAAGTTTTGAATGACTCATCCCTCCCATCTCCTCGCCTTTAACACAAAAAAAAACCTGTTTGACTAGTCTCGATAACTCTACGCTATTTTGCACTAATAAGTCTTCACGACCCCTAGACTTATGAGCATAATGGAGCTCACTCCGCGCCCGAGTAGGAGGTGATTTTATCCCATGGGTGTTAGGGGGTAGCGAGCGGGTGGCGGGATGAAGCTTTTGCTTCATGTCAAACATATCGCTCCGCGGGGGAGTGGGGGGGAGATGCGATACGCTCAGCGGACCTCGCTCAGCGTCTGGGATAACATCGGCTCCGCGGGGGAGTTTGGGGGATGAACTTTGCTCCACGCAAACACATCAGCTCCGCGGGGAGTGGGGGGGAGATGCGATAGCTTCCACACCGAGGCTCGCTCCAGAGTCGGGGATAGACTCCATCCTGGTGGAGTAGGGCGGGTGCGACTGTCTCACATTGAGCAAACACCCTGACTTATGGTGTACTCTCCCCCTAGACTTAAATTAATCGGAGCAAACTGGAGCTCCCCTACAGTAGAGTGGACAACACGCTTACCACCGTTACCATTTTTGGAGCAACTGGAGATGCCCAGAGCTGATTGGCCATTATATTACTACTCCTCGCTAAGCAAATTGCCCCACCCTATATCTTCTTCTTCTCTACTGTCCTTTCTTTATAGCTTTATAGGACTTGTACAACTAAGCGGGCTTTTTGTTACTTTTTTTTATTACCCTTGCCATCCTTTGTGATGTAAAAGAAAAAAAATTATACCGCTCGACACGTTTTATTAACATTTATTATAACTACATATAACTACATATAACTATATATATATATATATATATATATATATATATATATAGCGTATATATATATATAGTTATGTATCCATATGATTATATTATATATATATAGTACTATATATATATATATATATATATAAGCTAATATATATAGTAATATATATATATATATTATAGTATATATATATATATATATATAATATTATATATATATATATATATATTATATATTATATATATATAGATATATATATATATATATATAATATATATTATATATATATAATATATGTAATATATATATATATATTCGCTATATTTATATATATATATATATAGCTATGTTTATATATATATATATATTATATAAATATATATATATTAGCCTATATTTAATATATATATATATATATATATACTCTTTATAATATATATCATATGATATATATATATATATTATATACTATAATATCTATATATATATAATAATATTATATAATATATATATATATATATATATATATATCATATTATTTTATTACTACTGAATGTGTTCGTCCCTGGGTAGGTAAGTAGGCAACTCTTTACCTCTAAGACAGACTTCGTCGCCATCAACGCCCCTACAATGTCATTGACCACTGCAAGATCCTTTGGTTGACCTGTTACTTATAAGAAGAACAATATATGATGGTAACACCACTATTTTAACCCCCCCCCCTCTATTTCCATACGTCTGTTGGTAGGTGTATGGAGAGAGCGCCGATCCAAAGGCTTCACCGATTATTCTAGTGATTCCAAACTCAAGCTTACGATCAAGAAGTACGATTGACAGTGTGTACCTACCTTCTCATGTGTTGTGGCGAGGAGCAAGCAGGGAGTTGGAGAGCGAGAGGACCTTGTGACAGCCTGTGGTGGTTTTCCTGGAGGGGGTCCGCGTGTAGACAACCAGCTTCATCGCCACACAAGTAAACGAGCCCGAGTGACCAGTGGCGAAGGCGTGAGGAATGCAGGGCTGTCGCTCACCACCAACACTAACACGTTTCCGTGACACTTGTCGACCTGCGCATGATTGTTATAGACCAGCATTTCAACCTGGAGTAGATTTCCCGCCAGTGTGAAATTTCAGGATTCTAAGGTGGAAATTTTATTCTGAGGAACTTCTAAATTACTAGCATTTAGTCGCCAAATATAGTCTTAGAATGCGCTAGTGACTTTTCTTTGAGTCAGTATATATGGATAGAGGCTAGTGTCCTATATACTACTAGTGTTATTAATAAGCAAGTAAATATTCTCTTTTGGCTACTTTTTTCCCTTGTCCACATGAAGGGGGAAATCCGGATTGTTGAACTGTTGTAGGGGGAAACAACAGAAAAAAATTGGGACACTTTATAGACGATTAAATTAATTATCGTGCATTCATCTTTACCTTCGAAATATTAGTCACTATATTATAATGACGCAGTGGTAAAATAAAACATTGCGATGAATAAAAGCCCTAAATACTTCAAAACTTGCATGATGATACTATTGGAAATTATAAATACATAACAGGATTAAATGATATAATGACGAAAATAATGATAATCAAAGTTAACCTTCATCGCTGCATACCTTTTAGAGCAAAAATAACGCAAGACACGATAGTTTACCTGCGTGCGTGCGGGCGTGACCCACCTGGAGAAGCCTGACTGACGCGCGGGAGATGCTGTGATGCGGCGTTTGCGTTGCGAGATACAGGGTCTGTGGCCGCCCACCTGGAGAGTCCCCGCCCTGCGGTGCCCTGACCTCTATGCCACGAGCTCTACCTGCAATGGTTTGGTTTTATTACTGCTGAGAACATCCCTTCCAATCAATCAAATCACTGGGGCCATACGCGGGGGCGCGTCCGTCTCCGCCCACCCTAACTACGCCACTCCAGGTGGTCACCACGGCGAGTCCCCGTGAAGGCTCCTTTCCCATACCAGCAGCTCCCGACAAGAAACCTCAACTTGCCAGCCACGAGCATTGGTGAGTGCCCTTTGGCCTCCTCCACTCGGATTGTCTTTACAGATACACCCGATTGAAGGATCGTTTTCCAGTGTAGCGTCACATTCTCTATAGCCGAGTTGTCGCTGACGTACTATGCCGGTACTGGCCTCGATTCAGTCTCACTGTGCATCGCTGATTTGACACGTACTCATCCAGCGATACCCCATGATTCTGAGAAGACACTTATAATCAAAGGCATCGAATTCGTCCTCTTCAAATCGCCATTTTGAGATCATGTCTCACACCATAGAGTACGACAGGGATCACAGCGACTGAAATCCGATCTTTGTCTCCTGCACAGGTACCGGCAACGCCAAATACTCCTTGCTGAGCGGTCCTAACACGTATGCTATGCTAATCCGCCGTAAGATTCTTGACGTGACCCGCCGCCATTATGGACTGTGTCTACCAAGCTATGTAAAACTTTGCCAAGATCTCATGTCCCTCGCCGCACGCATGAACATACTGGTAACTGCTCCATCTAGTAAGCCTCCAAACACCTGACCTTGGTCTTGAGCTAGGAGACCTCAAGTCCCAAATGGCTTTGGCCTCTCATGCAGCGCCTCGAGAGCGCCATCTCCAGGCCTCCAGCGACTCAGGCAAAGATTATTGCAATCATCGGCAAAACAGATCAGTGATCTTGGTGTTGCCGCAGGGATGCTCCACAATCACTTTGATGTTTATCAATTTTTCCCAAGTTTTCCCAGTCTCATGCAGGTGTTGAAAGGATAGGGCCAGACACACCCGAGCCTCAACGCCGTATTCACAAGAGAAAACTGATACATCTCCCCCACTTCCAGCCCTTTCATTCTCCAGAGCTAGCCTACGCCAGTCATCAAACCAATATTCCTCGCAAGAATCCCCGAATCGCAGAAGATCCCATTGTGACATGATACACCGAGTCAACCGCTTCTTGAGATCAATATAGCTGCAAGCCTCCCTGTCGAAACTCACGTCGGCGTTCCACCAGGAACACGAAGCGCTAGGATACGGTCCATTGTTGACTTACCAGGCGTGAAGCCGGACTGCTTGAAGTCTCTCAACTTCAGCAGATGATCGGATCCGTGTCAGCAATGAGAGGGGCGAAGCACCTTCCTTGCCTGCACGCTGAGCAGTGTAATACTGCGGTATTGTTATGCAGTCTGCCGTCCTCTTTCCCTTTCCAGATAGGGACTACCGCCCCCTTTTCCAGTCCGGAGGAATGGTACCTGCTTGCCACATGGCCAGTGTGGCCCATCCTATGACGTTCCCATGCTATTGATATTTAGATCCATCCAGGCGACACATTATAACAAGTCAAACGTACACCAAGAGGGATATTATCACGTTACAAAATTTAATTACCACCACTCCAGAATGATCTCAAACAACAAGTGGTTTCGAACGAGGAGACTAACGCTACAAAATATCGCTAAAACTGAGCCATCCTGAGCTATGTAATACAAAAACAATCCAAATTCCTAGTTACGCGTGGCTCACAATGAAATAGTCTTTTCTAGTATAACTGGTATAAGACTGTTATGTGTAGAAGAAGTAGTGAACCTGTGGTGTGTTCCTCTGTTATGAGCACAGATGTAGTCTGAGGTAGGCCTCCAGCAACGCGTTCACCGCCTCACATCCTAGCGTCCTGCTGCTGCTGACCTGCCATGTCATAAGTATAAATGATGGAGTCTTGATTAAAAGTGCAATTTATTAAATTGTTTTCTTGAGAGTTTACAACCAAAAAGTGCAATTAATAACATATATTAATACTTCTATTATTAGACTTTAAGATCTGTCTAATTTGATATGTATGGTTCAATTCGTCTTTTACATATTTGTATGTAGCACTACATATTACTATTGTCAATGGATTTTTGTTTCTGCTTTTTGCTTAGTACACCCTCCCCTCCTTCTGCCGCGGTATAGCAATCAAAGGCGTTGTATGAATCAATAATATGTCATAATTTACGTAGGTGTTTCGTATTCGATGCTTGATCGAAAATGCCAGTTTGTTTTGCATGCGCACGTATTGTATGACAAATCCCCTTCACGCTCTATCAACCACGAGGCTTGTGTAAACTGTACTTGGCCGCAATGTACCTTACGTCGAGGGAAAATTCGAGCTACGATGGCGTTGGTGTGGCCAGGATCATCCACATCTCGTCATAAAGCTTCATCTCTCCTGGCACGAGTTGACACTTCATGATTTTATGATGTTACTTCCAAGATACAAAACATTGAATGTCTATTTCAGTTTCATTCTAAGTTTAATGACCTTTAGCATTTTTTATTTTTTAAAAATTCATTTTCCTATTTTTCTAGCTTGGCAGACTTTGAGGGAAAAACGAGTGCGAATTCATCACTGCTCGTTAGCCCGGATTCCAGATACGGTGAAGCTAGGATAGGGGGAGGGCGTAGGGTGATGTAAGCACTGTCTAAATTAAGGAGATTTTCCTAATGTATCGCTCAAACAAACAAGTATTTACAACCAATATTTACAAAACACCACCACCAGATCCAGCCCTGCTACCTGGTTCGCCAGCCTTCTCGCAACCATAGGTCACTGAGCACGAGACACAGGAACGACGGCAGACTGGAAGGGTAGTTTGACCTGGGCAGCAGGGGACGAAGAAGTGTCACCAACAGAGGTGGAGAGAGAGAGGAACTATCATTGTTCCGTCGGGATCTATTCTCCCTTGGACAGCCGGGGCCAGGGCGCTTCGTAACCTTCAACCCAGGACCAGAGGGCTTCGAAGACTTCGTGTTGAAGCAGAGGTCGAGACCTAAATATCTCAGTCACACATCCACCATTTCTGGTTTGTGTAACTTTCAACCATTCACAGGGTATTGCTCCGTGTTAAGCCCCGACGCTCTTTGGGGAGTGTCGGGGGCTCACGGGGTTGATGCTCCTGTTAGCGGCTCCCCAACCCGCTCGGTCTATCCATCGCCGCTGACGTGGCATGACAACTGAATCCCCGGCACCTTACAGGTCAGGTGCTGGGGATCAGTTGTCATATCTCCAGTACTAAGGTAAACGGGGCAGTGCACGTGGCCGTCAGAGATACGGGGAAGCTTGCCTCCCCAGGCTGTAAACGCCCCGGGCATGCCGGGGACGACCCTCCCTGGCCCCCACGAGGTTCCCTAGCTTGCTAGTTTCCCCGGGCTCTTAATCGCCCTCCCCTGTCAGCACTTTTAATTAATTCATCAACATCTGCTGCGTAGCCCTCCTGGTGGCCTGTACGTGTACTCAAGGGTCCTCAACCCTGCGGCGTGTGTCTCGCCCATGCCCCGGGGTCCCAGGGCGAAACCCAGGGGAAGCCACAGAGTCCCGCAGGGTGTCTAGTAGGAGCGTCGTAAGCACGTAGAGTTCACCTCCGCCCTAGCACGTTGGCGTCAAGGTGGTGTGTGGTGTTGATGGCGCGCAGAGTGGGACTCAGCCACATACTTGATCGCGTGTGGCCGTCCGGAGAGACCCTGTTAGGAATACACGCGTACTCGCTCGCTGCACTTGGACAAATACACTAGGCTCTATAAGAAGTCACCAGCGACGCAGCAAGGGCGTGTTGCCCACACCGAGGATATATTATCCTGATCTTTGTCTCCTCTGTGTTCGGGAGAGGCGAGGCCGTGGGTGGTACAGGTCAAAGGTTATCTCAGTGGTACAGTTAATCATGTGGGAATGAGGTGACGGCTGTTGGGTCTAGCAATATAAGCCAGGCCCCTTCCTTCCTCCTCTCTCATCCTTCCCTTCCACTCCTTACGCTCGCACTCCTTTCTCCCACTCCTCTCTCGCTCTCACTCCTTCTTCGTGGAGGGGCGCTCATCTGCTGAATCCTATGTCAGCAATTCACCCCGCGCTGTTAGATAAGGATACTTGTTGTCAGCAAATCATTGTCCAGCTTCTCTCTTGTCCAACTACCGTTATCAAGAGATCAATGGTATTATCTCTTCTTATTCTCCTCTCTATTTCCTTATTTATCCTTCTCTCCCCTCCTATTCCTCATTTCTCCACGTTCCCAGCCCTACGCTCGAACCATGATCGCAAAACCTTATAATAATTTTAAATGGAAAAGTCTAGGGGGAAAAAAACTCTAGCAGTCGAGCAACGCATGTAATCGACCCAAACCTGACGACAAGACTCGTCGCATTTGATTACAAAAAGGTTATGTGGCGTAGGGTATGTATCAGTGTGGGTGTTTAAATTGAAGTATAAATGGTAAGTTTCAAAGGTAACAAATGATTTCAAATATTGTCTACCTGGTGTAATTTTTCTAAGTACATGCACTCCATGTCCTACTGCAAAAATTATTAATAGCTCATGCAATTTCTTAATCCAGTCGAGCAGCATGACGGCACCGTTCACATGGCAGCCACAAAACATTTCACCTGACGTTGGTGACATTTACATAATATGTTCACATTCACCTCGTGTGACAAGAGTACACAGGACCTGAACACAGTTGGCGCACCAGTCCTCGTGTCTTGTACTTCCTTGTATTCTCTGAGCTATTCCATTATTCCTTCATATTAGGCCGAGCTGCACCCACCCACATACGGTGCAGATGCTGTCTCGTAGCCATGCGTGGTGCTGTCGGGCATCGTCACCGATCGAGATGCTGCACTCCCACTCTGGCACATCACCACATGAAATCACAACAATCGCCCTTGGTTTGTTTCTATGGCCTAATTTTGTTTGTATACTTGCCTATTCAGTTTCTTGGTTCAGAAAACACAAATATACTGAATTTAGGAGGATCTGTATGAATGTTGCTACCTTAACACTACCGTAGAGGCATTTGCTTGTAGCAACAACTCTGACATCATCAATCTCCTCTTTGGATCCCAAAACAGCTGATGCAGTTATTAAGCTAGCAACAACGTGTTAAAGTCTTTGATGTCACCCTGTGCTCCAATTGGCGGCTTTGTATTTACGCTCTATAAGTCTCGAAATACTACCGCGTCGCCCTCGACTAATTCTCAAAGCATTGCTCCGGGGCTTCAGTCAGCATGGCGGCCAGATTGCGTCTTACATCAATTAACGCCACAATCTCAAGAAGTAATAATTTAATTGGGATAGTTCATATCATGGCAAGGTCGCCAAAAATATTTCAGGATCGAGGTGGCTATCACTTCAATACTTACACTTCGGGTCCGGGAATTACGAGAATGGAGCCGAAGCAGAATGGAAATCAGTGTAATATGAAACACGCCGATAACATAACTTACAATTATTAAATATATGTTTAAGCCCCCACGCACTCTGGGGGAGTAGTGCAGGGGGCTCAACTGGGGGGGGGGTTTGATGGCTCCTGTTATCGGCCCCCCAGCCCCCTACGTTCTATCCATTCGGTCGCTGACGTGGCATGTCATCTAATCCCGGCAGTCCTACCTGGAGGGTGCCAGGTTGGGCATATCTCCAGGTGATTAACATTTCACCTTAAACGGGCAGTGCCCCCTCGCGTCGGAGATACGGGGAGCGTGCCTCCCCGCTGGTTAATGCCCCGGCATCGCCGGGGGCGACCTCCTTGTCCCCCCTGAGGTCCCTGGCTTGAAGCAGGTCCCCCAGGGGAATCCTTAATCGCCTGCCTGTCCCATTCACTGAATCATACGTAAACGTCACCAGCTGTTGCTTAGCCTAAAACATGGTGGAGGCTGGATGTCCAAGTGTTTCCTAAGCCCTGCTGGGCTTAGAACCCTTGGAACCCTTGAACCCATGGAACCTCCAGGTCCCGCCCTGCTCCGGGACCCTGGAGGGCCTCAGACGAGGAACACAGGGGCAGGGTGCGAAACAGGGTAGTCGTGTCCCGTAGAGTTTTACGTGTGTGAACAGGTAGTCGTGGCATCACAGGTGAGAGTCCCCACACTCACGAAGGAACCCACAGTATGTCGCGTGCCCCCACCATTACATAGTCTCGGTAAGCACTGAGTCGCACGAGATTACTCTCTGCAGTGTATTGTATTTTAGGGAAGTGTAGTGTATTCTACACTGTTTCCGTCGCAAACCAACTGCATGCATATATCGACTAAAACATCGACGCATACCAATATATATTTTATCCCATCATTAAATGACCCCCCAAAGAATCAAGCTGACCAGTGTCCAAGCTAATATCACCCAGGTTTTTTGGGGCTACAATCTTTCGACGGGGAAAACGCTTTCTGGTTTAATCGGTGAAGGGTGTATGTATTAGAACTTTTTTTAAAAACTCTTTAAAATCATTTCGAGTTATCCTTGAATCTAGAGTATGAGCGGCATGGTAAAGCTTTTTTTACCCCCCTAAAACCAGCGGGAAAGGTATGATTTGTGTATAAAGATTTTAACAGAACCTGTGTCATATTTGTTACCAATGATATACTCTTTCACAGTGAGATTCTTCAGCGATACCTCGTAAGCGCAGTTCTGGTGGGGTATCAACGGTTAGGTCGATTAATAAATATGGATAAGGAACTCTCTAGCGATAACATCTTTATATAACTCAAGAAACTTTTTCCCATCGTTTTTTCCAAACAATTGGGCGACCCAGACATTCGATTTGTGATAAGTCTCGGTTTTTCATGAGTATGTAATGCGAACCGTTTAAACCAATAGTTCGTGCATATTTGCCTTGGAAAAATAGATTTTGCGTAATGAATATACAGAAAATATTATGATGTCGACCACGAGTGAATAGATTTGCTACAATGGGGGAGTTAGAAGCTTCCAGAAATATATCATCTCACACAAAAGGATTCCCCCCCCCAATCACATCCTCATAAACCAACGGGTTAATTATGATGAATGAATAATTAGCTTATGACTGAGTGTGAATCATTTTGGGTGGGTGTGATTGAAAACTCCACATATATAAATTCGCGAGGGAAAGTTTCGTGATACTTTTAATTAATCGAATGCAGAGTTCTGTCTTGCCAGAAATTAAATAAACCCAGCGATAATTAGACGTGCGGGTGAGGAAAGTATTAACATCGCGGTCCGATATGTCTTATCCATTGGACTACTGAAAATATACTGAATAACATCCACGAGTGACGGAGTAGTTAAACAAAAATGATATTGGTTATTAAATATAAAGTATTGGTTTTTTATTAATGGGTATATAGAGTTATGATAGTTAAAAGTATTACATTGTGAAAATGGTAACAAATGAAGTGAAAAAAGGAGTAAAAAAATATAGAGACGTTGGGGAAAAAACGAGGGATTCATGACATGCCCCGCACAACCAA
>JACEEZ010016854.1:0-18194 GCA_016584305.1 Chionoecetes opilio
TCACACAAAGAACCAAGCTTAGTTCCAGCCCTATAAAGAAACATAAGAGAAAAAAAGAGGGTGGGCCAATTTAGTTCGGGAGTTCTGACTGTCACCACTGTCTCTTCAAGTCGCTATTAGTGTCCATGTCTCACAACCATAGAGTAAGACAGGATCACAAGCGACTTGAAGATCCGGATCTTTGTCCTTCTGCACAGGTACCGACAACGCCAAATACTCTCGCTGAGCGAGTCCATAATATCTTGAGCAATGCCAATCCGCCGTAAGACTACTTGACGTGACCCGCCGTCATTATGGACTGCGCAAACCAAGGTATGTAAAACTTTCCAAGATCTCAATATCCTCGCCGCACGCATGAACAGACTGTACTGTTTCATCTAGTAAGCCTCCAAAACCCTGGACCTTGGTCTTGAGCCAGGAGACCTCAAGTCCCAAAGGCTTTGCCTCCTCGTGCAGCGCCTCGAGAGCCATCACCAGGACCTCCAGCGACTCAGCAAAGATTACTGCATCATCGGCAAAAACAAGATCAGTGATCTTGGTGTTGCCGAGGGATGCTCCACAATCACTTTGATCTACAACTTTGCCCAATACCCAGTCCATACAAGTGCTGCAAGTGATGATGTCACCAGAATATTAAGGATGCCTATCACACTGTGTGCATCCCTTGTGGCAAACAATTACAAGTCTGCTGCAAGTGTGGGAAGAAAGAAGAGATTATTGTGCATAAATCTCCATCAAAAATAGAACAACTCGACCATGGCTGAGCTGGAGGCAGAAGTTTACGTGTCTGTCTGAGCGCAAAAGACGGACATATTATAGATACATAGAAAAACTAGAGGGTAAAACCAAGCCTCAGAAGAAGTCTGGGAACAGTTATGATAAGGAGGGTGTGAGGAGCGAGGAGCAGGAAGACAAGGAAGACTAAGCTCCCTCCATGGACGAGTATTTCAGAAATGCTCGAAGAGGACAGTTATTGAAGGGTAAGGAAGCTGAAGGTATTTAAGTCATTTATATATCAAAAATTTTAGGGGTTAGAAGTGATTTTACTCAGGATAAAATTCTTATAGCTAGTAATCAGGGTAGAGCAAGAAGTAACGGATTCAAGTTGGAAAAGCGTAGATGTAAAAAGGAAATAGGGAAAATGGTTCACAAATAGGGTGGTAAATGATTGGAATGGACTCAGTAGACAGGTAGTTAGTGTGGATTCATTAGGGAGCTTTAAAAGGAGGCTGGATAATTTCATGGATGGGGATGAAAGGTGGATGTAGGTAGTGTTTAAGTAGCAGGAACTACCTCGTGTAGGTCTCTGACTAATTTTGACTAATTTTGCCTGGCCTTTCCTGTCTCTCTCCTTTTTCCCCTCCTTCCCTCTATCTCTCCTCTTGTACCTCCTCCTATCCCCTTTCCTCCTAAGGTGTAAGAGCCGTGCTGATGGGATATAAGCCTGGCTTCGGGTCAGTCATGAACGGCCTCAGGGTACCACGGGCACGGCATACCCTTATAATTTTGCTCTTTCACCTTCATGGGTCTTGCGGGGATGACTGGTTATTTCCCCACTTTACTCCAGGCTCCCCATGGCCAATGATGATAATCCAACCTTATAGAGGCTTCAGGGCGGCCCCTCTACCAAATGACCCTGATGATCCCCCTGGTTTACCGACCCCTGCTCTTCTTTTGACTACGTCCCGGAATACTGATATGCCTGTACCCCAAACTCGACCCTCAGAGTCCCTTAGTGCTCCTGAGCCCCCTAGCCAGGTCCAGAATCCATCCTCAGCACCAGACGACACTCCAACCACAACTTTGTCCTCTTCTTCCTCCTGTATCGCAAACCCTTAAACCCCTACATCTCTCCCTCCGGGAGAACTAATAGTCCAACAGCCAACTAGCTTAACACTAAAAACAAATTAACACTTGAAAACACTAAAACAAATCATTTAAAATGTATCCAAAATTGTATCCAGAATGTGGTGACATAAAACCGGTCTCCCGAGAGGTTTGACGGCGGCCATCTTGGATTTATGCAAATGAAGGAGTTGTCAAATCATAATAAAAATATATTCCATTGGGTTCCTAATGTCTTAAAGCCCAGTTAAAACATTTTAGATTGTTTTAAAATCCCTTCTAGAAGCCGAGATATCTTGATTATAGTATATTCAGTAGAACAATGGCGGCCATCTTGGTTTTATGCAAATTTTAAAAAATGCCCAAAGGTGACAGGGTACGTGTCATCAAGCCGATTCGTATTATTTATGGACTCGGTGACCCAAATCAACCCAAAAACATTGTATATACTCTCTGTCCAGGTATACCCTAAAAATCCCATTTGGCTGCCAGACTATAAAGTACGCCCGTCGCCTCTTCCTCACGCCACGCACATCAACTTCTCACCCTCACCCCTCTCTTAGCACTCTTTTTGGTCCTGCCAATGGGATCGTTTCTTCATCGTCCCTCACATTGCTTGCACCCCCAGTTTCCAGAAATGCCTCCAACGACAAGTCGGCAAGGTTACATAACTTACATTCCGTACCCGCGCCGATTGGTCCCGCCTGGTGATAGTTGACACTGAAGCCCAAGCTCATGCAATGCTTGATCTTAAAGACCTGGGGGAGATGCTCGAAAGAGTTACGGATTGTAAGTATTACCCTAAGGGACTTTATCTCGTAGCGCCTCTGGGGGTGATGCTCAAACCGTTTTCTCATCGCTACGGGCCCGCGGGGAAAGGGGTGCTCGGGACCACCCTTAACTCCCAAAGGGGATGAAATTTAAGCGAAAAGACACAAAAAACAATAAATTACGTTTCCTAATTTTATTTTTTTGTGTATATAGAGCCATTTCAGTTGCCTGTTTGAAATGTGATGTGTTTATTGCGTCATTGCTCCATATATATATTTTTAAAATTTTACAATCCCTATACTTGTAAAAATTTCATTTGGGGGAAAAACCTAAAAATTTTAAAAAATATATATATGGGGTCGACTTCTTAATCAAAACGTATAGTTATCTAAAGTTTGGCCGTACGGCTATAAAGCGGTCGGTGGTATCAAAAACTAAAATGAAAAAGTGGATCAAATGTTGAGTACAAACGCACTACACAAAACAAGCAAGGATATCATAAGTTATACTACCCTTTGCCACAAGTTCCGGTGTCAAGAGTAGGTGTTATCCCCCAGTGTGTCTTGTCTGCCCTAAAGAGCGAACGCGCAGTTCTCATCCACTATAACAGAGACCGCCGCGGCCGAATACGGCAGGGAGGTACGGAGGGGGCCCGCAGGGGCCCTATAGATGCTAATTTCGGGCACGCAGGACTTAACCCCTTGCTCAGCGATCAAGGTAACCCTGGGAGTCTCTGTATATTCAGCAGGAAATATTATGCGAAAGGCAATATGGCAGCTATTATTATCGTAACATTCTGGTGGTGTGTGCTAAAATTACCCCATTTCGGAAATCGTCCTCTAGTTCAACGCGGCAAACATAGTTTTTGGGTTTGTTTTAATTATATTTAAGCTATTTTTGGTCGGGTTTTGCTTAGGAAAGGGTTTTTATGATAGGTTTGTGTTGTTTTGTAGAGTTTTTTGGGTTAAATAACCGTCCCGGAACTTTCCCGAAAGGGGCCGATTTTAGTCATCAGCGGCATTTTAAGTATTTTTAAATTATTTACGGGCTCCCGGGACGCGAGAGCATGATGTTGGGCTAGATAGGCCGTGTCTCGAGGCGGCTCTGTTTTTGGTAAGCAGAATTTCCCCACACAAACCCTAGAATATCCCTAATATTCCCCCACCCAGAGGCCCACCGAAAAACCCAGGGGAGTGACGGCTCGGTACGGGGCATCCCCCTCACCCCAAACCCTTGAAAGGTTATTGTAGTCATACATCAAAAGTTGTCCCTTAAAGGGATTTTCGAGCACCCTGCCCTGGCCAACCCTTCTACACACGCCACATTACTCGTAACACCTGTAGGGGAATGTTTCCATCCACCCGCTGCTTGCCCATGATGACAAAAAAGGGCCAATGCGCAAAACCCCTCCTCGACCTTTTTGGAAGAGGATTATGATGCCACCGCATTTTAATGCTACACCCCCCCACCCCGGGGGCCGCCAAAGTACCCTACCAACAAGCCAAAGTCCCCTTTCAAAGGTAAACGTCCCTGCTAGCTTTTATATGGCGGGGAACATTGCATTAAACCTTATCCTAATCCTGCCAATCCCAACTGCTGGCGTTTTGGCCCACCCTGCCAAAGCACTCCCGATCCTTGCCCGGCTCTTTTTGTGCTCAACCTGGCCATGCGGTTTCCTTTGGTCCTGCTATCGCCCACATTGCTAACTGGGGTGGTTTCCCAACGTCTTCACGGGGTTTGCCCATCTACCACTTCGTATCGAAGTGATCCATCAGATTTGAGAAGGGCTTACTTGAGAGAAGCCCGCAAAAAGCTCCCTCTCTTTCCCCTGTTCCTCCTCCCCCCACTCGCCCTTTCCTTTTGCTCTCCTCTGCCCCCCCCCTCCAAATAATCCTTTCCCGGGCCTCAATCCTAACTCCACCTCTCCCCTTCCTCGATCCCCCACCCCTTCCCTCAACGCACCCCTTGGCCTATCTTGTAAAACAACCTAAACGCCTCTCCCTTTCTCCCCCCCCTGATCCCCATCCCTCTCCTCCCCTCAGCTCCTCACACCCCCCTTTTCTACATACCAAAAGAAACCTGTGCCCCCAGGTCTCCCGCCTAACTCTTCAGCTGAGACCATGGCTATGCGAAGAGTACGTCGCTCGAGACATTGCCCCTTCTCCCCTTTTCACCAACCGCCTCATTATCCCCACCTTCTGTCTCAATCCCACAGTCTCAGCTGAGTACACCTTTTCCCCTCCATCCCCCCCCTACCCCTCTTTTTCCCTGACTCCCAACTTTCCCCCTCTTTCCCCTTTCTCCATCTTTCCCCCCACTCCACCCTTTTCTTCCTTATCACCCATGTCCCCTCCCCATCTTCTACTTCCTCTGCCCCCCCTACGTCACGTCTGTTCTTCTTACCCCTCCCTCCTGGTATACGCTCCCCTCCCTTTTGTCTAAAATCCCCCTCCCCGACCTACTAACTGCTTCACCTACTACGTCCGACCCCCACCCGATACCCCGGACCCCCCTACCCCCCCTTGACGCCCCCGAACTCCTGGCCCCCCCCACTGCCGTACCATTCCAACCCTTCTCACCCGTTTACCTCTACACAATGTCTGTTCCCCAAAGGAATATTCGCGGTTTCCCCTCCCCCAAACAGATCTTCGTTTCCCGATTTCCTGCTATGAACCCCCAAATTATCGCCCCCCAAGAAACTTTCCTACTCAACCCCGTTGCAAATTCCCCAATTACCGCTTTTTTTTCCTCCCCCATTTTATTTCTTCCTCCCCATCCTTGTCCACCAGAAAACAGTTATATTCCCCGAATGTCAAAAAAACTCTCCCCTGTACCTCTTAAGGTATATATCCCAAATTGATTACTATTGTTTCCATCTATTTTTCCTTCCATCCTATGACTTTGAAAGCCTTTCACCCCTTTCTCCCGCCCAAAACCCCCTTTGCTGATAGTAGGTGACTTCAATGCCGACACCCCTTTGGGGGGACTCCCCCAAAAACACCCGTGGCCGCTCCCTTGAACGCTTTTTAGCCATCACCCACCTCATTATTCCCAATTTAATCGCCCCACTCACTTTGATGTGAGGACTCAGTCATTTTTCCCGTCTTGACCTCTCTCTTTGCCCCCCTTCCCTCCCCTTAAACCCGCATCGGTCGGGCCTCGACCAATACCCTTATAAAGACCCCTTTCCTATCCCCCTTCTCCTACCTCATACTCCCCTGATCTATATAAATGGATCGCGGATCTGGGCTAACTGTGGCCCAGATCTGAATGCCACCAGCCACCCCGCCGCCATCTTTCCAATACCAAAAAAATAATGGGGCGACCCAGGCAGTGGCTGGGTGTTGGCTGCTGGGGTGAATAACTATATTACCACATACTACTACACTAGTACCACCCACTACTATTATTACCACTACAACTACTATTAACACCTACTATACTACTAAAATTCCAACCTAGGGCATTCGAACCCTTTAAAAATTTATTTTCGGTGATACCGACAACAGGGGGTTTTGGGGCGTACAGGTGTGTAGTACAGGGGTCTTTCAGGCCGGGGGGTTACAGGTGGGTCGGGCCGACAGGGTGTAGTGACAGGTGTTAGTGACAGTGGGTGTAGTGGTAAACGAGAGGGGGTAAGAGTGCGGTGTTAGCCCCCCCGGGGTTGTGTGTGTCTGACCTAAAAAAGGAACACACAGTTCTGTCCACATAACGGCGTCAGCCCCGTACCGCCGGCCACGGGTACGGCGCGGGTACGTGGCCTTAAAGCTACTCCGGGGATTTAAGGAAGTTTAAATGAATCAAAAAAACTTTGGCCTAATCAAAAAACCTTCTTAAATTTGTATATTTAATTGAAAATATTAGTTTCAAAAATGATTTGAGTATTTTTGTACATACCTGGTTCGTTTTGTAATAGTAGCAAGTTAACTCTGATGAGGTAAAGAAACGACTATGGTTTCAATTTGACTACGAAACAATTTTGGGAATAAGGACGAGTTTCGCCTCGTTTTTAGAGACCAACTATTTTTTCTTGGCCCAATAGGTGCTTGTTGCAAAGGGGATAGTTTTATTTTGCGCAACCCCCCCCCCCCCAAAAAAAAAAAAATAATAATGAAACTTAATAACCATAGGTTTTAATGAAAATAAAACCCAGCTAACCTTAAAGGTTTTTAAAGAAACCTAACCTAACCCCTTTAAAAGGGTTTTTAAAGAAAACCCAAAAACCAACCTTTTAGGTTTTTAATGAAAAACCCAAACCCAAAATTTAACCAAAATATACTTTTTTTTTCTTTTTTTTTTCGCAAAATAAAGCTATCTCCATTAGATCAACACCCCTTATTAGGAAAGCGCTATGATAATTTGTATCTAACTGCACTCAGGGGCTGTATGCATTTTTTCTCATCAAAACACAGATCACCGTGTAATAGTTTCGTTAGCACCGTGAAATCTGCTCAGTGAGCAGAAAAAGTGCCCGTTAATACCGGCTTTAGGTCACCCTCTTTAAAGGGCACCTCTGCTTCCGTTCCCCCCCTAATTGTTAAAAAGTAAAAAAAAATACTTATATCTTATCTACCTATATAAAAAAAAGTATACCCTATCCACCATATTTTTTTTTAACTAGAGGTGGATGCGGGGGTGGGTAGAGGATTAAGAGTGGATGGGTGGGTGGGGGGGGGGTTTTTGGGTGTGGGGTGTGGGTGTGGGGTGTGTTGGGGGGGGTCGTGGGTGGTGTGGGGGTTGGGGGATGTGTGGGGGGTATGGTGGGTGGGGTTTTGTGGGGGTGGTGTGTGTGTTGTGTGGGTGTGTGTGGGTGGGTGCGTGATGTGTATGTGGGGTTCTCACAGGGGAAAGATTTTCCACTTCCAGGGCCCGGTCTGTTTGTACAGGGCATAGCGCACGCTTGGCACGACGAGGGATAACACAACCAACAGCAACGCGGCCCAGAAACACGGCTTTGTTTTGGGATTGGGAAATGGCGGACAGTTGGAACCCGTGCTGACCAGGGTTCCGCATCCATGTTTTATAATCGTGCATCTCCCCCTTTCCCAACCCTACACGATGGGGTTTCCCAGAGCCGTCTGGCCCCCCTTTTTGCCCCCTTTCTGCCTTCCGCTCCATCCTTCCCCTTTTCTTCCCCCTCTGATATGCTCACCTACTTTTCCTCTTATTCTAAGTGCCCCCCTTTACAGCTCCCCCCCCAAAACCTCTCGCCCTTTTACTCTAAATGCTTCCCTGGGGGACTTTGGATTGTAAAAAGGGCCCCACCGATCAAAGCGTGGTGCTTGGAAAAAAGCTACCGCTGCAAACGCGGTCCCCCGGGTAAAATTCCAGCTTTTTTTTTAGAAAAAGCCTCTGCCCACCAAAAGCGACCTTTAAAAACTCTCAGTAATTAATAGTTGCCCCCTACGTCTCCTCCCTCACCAAGATACCCCCTTTTTCACAGTTTGGCCCGAATCCAAAAATTTGTCAGGAAAAAAACCCGCCCCCTGTTGCCCCAGTCCTACGTTCATAACAAATTTATTGAGAGCCATTCCAAGTACAGAGGAATTGGGGCTCCTTTTCAGCCCGTTAGTAGTGGATCCCACCTCTCTCCCATTCACTAGAACAAAGCGCCGGGGAAAGCATTCCTGTTACCTTCTCTCTTCCTCTTCTGAATACTAAATCCCCTTTTCTTTTCTTCTGAACTAGCCCCCGCTTTCTTCTTGCCGCGCCCACATGTGAAGGCCCTGACGGGATTCACTCCCAAAATACTGAAACCCCTCCCCCCTTTTTCCCCCTTTTTTTACTAGCCCTCTTTAACCGGGGTTTTTGGTCCCTTGGGCCCCCCCCCCCCCTGGCCAACCCCCCCCTTGTCCTCCCTTTCCTCAAACTCAAAAAACCCGGTACCCTTCCCCCCCCCCCAAGATTACCCCCCCATTGCCCTACTATTTGCCTTTTGCAATTAGGGAATTTGCATGATCAATCCCTCTTATGGGGTTTTTCCTGGAATCCAAAATTTTTCTCTCTCTCAGTTGGCTCCCAAACCCTGCCCGAAGCACAGCGCCCCTTAGCCCCCTGGAAACATACATTAAAGCCTTTGCCGTCACAAATCAGCCCCTTGCGTTTTTTTTGATTTAGAGAAAGCTTATGATACCGCCTGGCGACATCATACCCTTCCCCAATAACCCAATTTCGGCTAGCTGGTAACATAAGGGTCTTTCTCAAATCCTTTCTATGTGATCACTCCTTCAGAGTTAAAGTATCTTCCTCCACTTCTTCGTCCTTCCCACAATATGAAGGTGCCCCCCCAGGAAAGGTTCTCAGCACCCCTTGTTTCCTCTTCAGTTAATGGACCGCTCCCCCTTTACCACCGGGCGTCCGGTCCCCTTTTTCGTGGATGACCTCCCCAATCTAAGTTCCAGCCCTTCCCGGGCACCCTCCGCAGTCTCCTTCAATCTGAATTTTCCGCGCTTTTTCCGGGTACTATCTGGTTTTTGTTTCTCCCCACAAAATCCTTCTCCATCCTTTTTTCTCGCTCCGTGACCACTCCCCCCTCCACTTTCTGATATGACAACCTCTCAAGTATTGCTCCCTGGGGAAAATTTCCTTTGGGCCCCACTTTCCACTCTCGCCTTACCTGGAAGGCACTATCCCTTTTCTAAAGGTAAATGCCCTTTTGTCACCTCCGCCTCCTACAAACTACTCATAGCTCTTTTGGTGCTGACCGCAAGACCCTCCTCCATCCCACACTGTCCTGGTCCCCCTCCCCTCTTGACTATGGAGTCATTTTATCCTTGCCTCTGCCCCCCTCCCCCAACCTCCTGAACCCGTTCACCACCTAGGGCCCCGTTTGGTCTAGGGCCTTTCGCTCCCCCCTGTTTAAGACTCTAACTGAGTGGGCCCCCCTCCCCTCTCTCGCGGGAGCCCTCCTATCATTCGGTGCATGCTGCTTCATCAATTTCCCATTCTAAGATTTCAGCCCCCAATCACTCTCACATCACCCCTCCCCTCGTTTGTCCCCGCCCTACCCTGTTCGCATGCGCACCCTGTTCCCACTCCTCCTTTCCTACTCTTAATCTTCTCCCTTTCACGTTCATTCCTTTCCCCCATGGCTTAACCTTCCCCCCATATCTGTTCTTCTGTCCCCCCCAAACCCCCTCCCAAGTCTACCATTCCTCCTATGTCCTCGCTCTACTTTTTTGAAAAACCTTTTCCCCCCTATTCCTCTAGCATCCCCTACACCGAAGGTTCTAAATCCCAAATCTGGTTTTGGCTTTTCTTTTCTTTCCCCTTCCCTTTACTATCAATACCAACTACCCACAGAATCCACTGTTCTTACAACGGAAGTACGCCACCCTCTTGCCTTGAAAAAACCCTACTTTTTTACCCATCCTGTTCCCTTTACTATCTTTTCCTGATCCGCAATTCCCCTTTCTCTTATAAAATATCTTCATCACTTCACCCTCTTTTACGGGAGATCCAAGACTGGTTATACCGCTACCATATGCCACAAAAAAAATTTCTTTGCTGGGACCGAGTCACGTGGGTATTCGGGCAAAACCCAACGCTTGATTCTTTTTGCGCTGGCCACTATGTCCCATGCCCCCGTTTCTCAAACTTGCCAGCCTCCGATACACCCCTTCCCCCTAAAATCTTTCCTATTCGACCGCTGGCAATCCTCCCGGACCACTTCTTGCCAATAACTTTGCTTGATCAAACCCCCCCTATCTCTCCTGGTTAAATCCTACACTCAAATAGAGTTGGGAGGGGCTGCTCTTTCACGCTTTTCGCATACCTAAACCCCACACATCATTATCTATGTCACTTTCCCAACCCTCTGCACACCCTGTCAAGTTCCTCTCATGTCCAAACTGTTAAATCCTGCCCCATCTATTCTGCCCGTTCCTTTTATCCCAGATCTTTTCGAAACCTTGAAAAGGAGGGATGCCTGCAAGCTTTTTTAGACAGAGAACCGGGGTTTAGACACGGGGGGCGGGGTAAGGAAAACCCTTGGACCCCTAGGGGAGTATCAAAGCAGGAACTAAAAATGATTGAAGAAGAGAGAAGGAGGGGTTTGTTAAAAAAAAAAGGAAAATTGACAAAAAGAAGAGGATTGCTTAAAGGTTTATATACAAACTGTAGGAGTATTTAAAAAAAGATGATTTCCTGAGAGGAAAAATAGGTAGAGGATTTTGATATAAAACATTAAAAAACAGGGTTTGGGATGTGTCGGGAAAGGTATTTTAAATCCGGAAGTCGAGTAGCTGGGATGTTATTTCAAAAGGGACAGGTAGGGCGCGGGTGGAAGGGATTGGCTTTATGAAAGAGATGGCATTCAGTGTTGTGTTAATAATGTTTAAAAAAAGATACAGCATGACCCCCGGGAATTAGGAAACTGAGAAAAATGGTTTGGGTGTAGTTTTATTTGGCCTCCAAATTATGTAAAGGGTTCCCCCTTTTTAAATGGGAAAAAAAAAAAAGGCCGAATTTTGGGGGATTGCGTGGGGAGAAAATTTAGGTTAGACGGGATGGGTGCATATACGGGGCTTGTTTTTAAAAAAAAAGGATAATTTTCCAAGAAGTTTAAGGGGGCCCCTATAGAGGGAGTTTTATATTCTAGATCTATTGCTGACAAAAATAGAGGTTTAGTTACAAATGTGGAGGTCGGGGGAATTTAGTAATAGCGACCTTTTATGAGATAGATCTAGCTTAAAATGGGAAGTTGGAAAAATAAGTGGCAAAAAGCACGAATACCAAATTTCAAAAAGGCCCCCAAATTATGCGGGTTTTAAGAAGACCGGGGGTTATTAATAAGAGGTGGGGGATGGAGGGGAAGAAATTTTTCCCAGGATAACGCCCGGGGGCGAGGACACGGAAAGGCCCAAATTATAAGGATTGGGAAAGGCACCTGAGGTTTTGGCGCGGTTAGATATGGAAGTGAGGTCATGGTGGGAATAAGTGACGGTTAAAAGGGGAAGTGAGGTCAGGGCTGAGGAGGAAATTAGAGGGTTAGAAATGGAAGTGAGGATGGGTTGAGGAGGATTATACCTCTTTTTGAAAGGAATAAATTGACGGACGAAAAAGAAATATTCTTAAGGGAAAAAGATCCAAAAGAGTGACCCAAAAAATGGATGCCCCCAAAATTTAAAACACAACATTGGAGTAAAAAAAACATTTTTTTAAGGTTCAAGGCAAGGATTGGAACAAAAAAAAAGAAAAACGTGATGGCAAGGACAGGAAAAATTAACCGAGTTTCTAAGAAAAATTATGAGATTTAAATAGGGGGACAGGTGAAAAGGGACCCAAAAGGGTTCTATCAGGTATATAAAACAAAAACAGGGAATTATTGGGCCCCTTAAAGGGCAGGGGCAGGGTGAGGTCTTAAATACGGGTGGGATTGATTGTGAAGAGTTAAAAGATTTTTTTCTTTTAAATGTTTTTCGGGGGGGATACACAGACGATACCTTATATGAACGATTTAAAGGGAACGATGAGGAGAAAACTCAAAGATTTGTTTATAACTAGGGAAATGGGGGAAGAGATAAAATTTAATTTTTTTTAATTGCCAGGACCAGATGAAGTGTACCCCGGGTATTAAAGGAATGCAAGGGGGTTTTTAGAGAGTCGTTAGTGCACATTTTTTTGGAAATCGGTTGAGAAAGGCTGTGCCCTTATTGTGGAGGAAAAGGAAATGTGTTCCCATATTTAAAAAAGGAGAAGGGACTAAATAAAATTATCGACCCGTAAACTAACATCAGTGGGGGCAAATTATTGGAATCATTATTTTCAAAAAACATTAAAAAGCACTTTGATAAACATAGTTTATCAATGTTCACAAATGGATTCACCAAGGGTAGTTGTCCACCAATTTTTGAGTTTTTTTTAGAAATTTATGAGACCAGTAATGATAAGGATTTTGATTAATTTCTGGGCTTTTTTAAAAGGGATTTGACAAAGTAAAACCGAGCGACTCTTAAATAAGGTTAGGGGTCATGGAATAGATGGGGAAGGGTTTTTATTGGATCAGAGCTTTGGGTAAATAAAAGGAACAAAAGGGTTTACAATTTAATGGTTCTAAATCTGAATGGGGACAAGTGGGGTTCCACAAGGGTCTGTTTTGGGTCCCCTTACTATTTTTGTATTTTATCAAGGGCTTGGGTATGGGGATTAGCGTGATATCAGCAAGTTTTCGATGATACTAACTTAGGTAGGATTATTGGATCACAGTCTGATGAAAAAATATTGCAGGGAGACTTGATAAACTTAACGAGTGGGGGTCAATGGCAGATGGAATTAAATTTGAATAAATGAGCGTTTGAATGTTGGTAGAAAAAAACCCCGGAATACATAAAACCCTAAGCAAGTATCGCTGAAAAAGATCGAAAGGGGAAAAAAATTAAGAGTGGGGTGAGCCCAGACCTCCGACCAGGAAAAAATGTTTGAGGCCCAAAAAAGAGCTAAAAGGTATTAGGATTCGTTTCCCGAAGTGTTAAAATAGAAGTGGGAAGTTTATTCAAAAGCTTTATCTGGCTCAGTCAGGCCTCACTGACTATGCGGTTCATTTTTGGTCTCCATTTTACAGGAAGGATATATATAGTCTTGCTAGAAACAGTGCGAAAAGGAGCCAAAAATGATAAAAGGGATGCGTAACTTTTTTTACCCGAGGAGTTTGAAGTTATTAAATTACACTCACCGAAAAAACCAAGATCGAAAGGGGCGATCGATAAATTTTTTTAGTGGATAAAAGGGTTTTAATAAAGGAGAGGTAGGAAAAGTTCTTAGGGGTTTTTAACCGGGGTAGAAAAAGAAGTAACGGATTCAAGCTGGAAAACGTAGAATTAAAAAGGAAATAGAAGACTAAAAATAGAGTCTCAGTAAAAAATGATGGCTCAGTGAAGTATCTGTCTATGGACCTTCAATTCACACCCCCTTTTTTGTGACCCATTTTTTCCCTTTTCCTTTCTAATTTTACGCTTTTCCAGCTTGAATCCGTTACTTTTTGTTCTATCCTGTTAAAAGCCCCTAAGAAAATTTTCCTCCTCTCCTTTTTTTAAATCCCTTTATCCACTTTAAAAAATTCTATCGATCGCCCCTTACTCTGCGTCTCTCGAGTGGGGTGAAATTTTAAAAACTTTAATCCCTCTCATAACAAAGTTACGCATCCCTTGTATCATTTTGGTAATCTGCAGGCAGGCACACAGCTGCGCACCGCTGCAGAGTGAGGCAGGCCAGGCAGGCCAGGGAGGCCAGGCAGGCACACAGCTGCGACCGCCCGGGAGGGTTTTTTACCCCCGCCGTCCGACCTGCATGAAAAGTTCAGCCACCAACATGAAAATTTACTTGTACTGCATAAAAAGCTAAAAATAAAAAGGCTGATGCCCCCCCCCAGTGCTAAATGAAGAAATGAATAGTAAAGGTTCTCTGTGAAAGAATGTGATCGGACAAGTCTTTTTTTTTTCTTAGAAAAATTTTTTCCAAAATCAGGGTGGGGGTCTTCCAAGAGCAGCGTCTTATAAGCCGTAAAATACGGTACCGATAATGGCTATATTTTTACTGCTTTAAAATCAGGAATGATGAAAAGGTCGGACGATTATTTTAAAAGGGGAAAAAAATCCGAAATTCAAACCAAACCTAAAACATTACCAAACCCTTACCTTCCCCGGCTTTTTGTAAACATAGCAGACGTATTCCCCTCCCCCAAAAAAATCTTCCTATCTCCAAAACTATTGTTTTTGCGGGGAAACTCGGAGAAAACCCTCTTAAAATTTAAAATGAGGAAAACAGAAACCTATCCCATAGGTACAGTGCTTTGTATGGCTCTAGTTAAGATAATACCAGACTTTTTTGCACTAAACACTATTGTTTTTCTGAGGATTTTTGATTTTTTTAATTTTTTTGGCTCTGGTTTTGGGTGGAAATCAACAGTTAGGGTTTCTTACTGCGTCAACCCCTTTCCCTATTCCAAAAAACTTTTTATGTCAGCCAGAAAGGGTTTAAAGTAATTTTAAATAAAGGGTAATTTTTTTATCAGGGAAAAATAATCCTTTTGGTGATCAAAACTCTGACATTCCAACGCATTTTTTAAGGGTTTTTCACATGAAAATCATCATAAAAGACTGGGAAATTTTGGTTTGGTTTGCAAAAGGAGTTTCTAATTAATATTAAAGGGAAAAAAACTAGTTTTCTGGTTTTTTTTTGAGTGATTCGATCCCTTTTGGTTTAAAATTTTGGGCCCAAGCACTTGTTTCTGAGATCCCCCACACAAACTTGGATGACCTTTGGGGGGAAACCCGGGGTTTTTTTTTGGGTGAGGGGAACATCAGAACAGCCCTTTTGCTGTAAAAATTAAGTCCAAAATCAATTAACACTTTAAAAAACCCCCCTTTTTTTCCCTTCAAAACCCTAAACCAAATAATAAAATAATTCTTGGGTCCTTTCTGCCGTAGAAAGAAATGTAACCCAGGCAAAACATATACTTACTCTAGAGTCCAGGGGTCTCCTCTTCAACCCTGGGAATTTTGGGGGAAGTCTTGCTGGCGTTTTGGCACAGTACCTGTTTGGGGGACACCTCCACACGTGTTTCAGGTGACTGTTGTGCGCTGTGCTTGGGGCTGGGGGGGTGCCCGGTTCTGACGGGGGCCCTTTGTCCCCCCCCCCCTTTTCCCCCCCCAAGGACGTGCGAGTGTACCTTGGGAACCCCGGAGCCCGCTTCCCCGAGGGGTCTACAGACCGGGCCTTTAAGGGGTTACAGAGATACTGAGAAAGGAGAGCGGGGGGCCACAGCACACAGGAGCAGTGTGTCTCTGGGGGCCCCCGGGGGGGGGGGGTTTTTTCCTGAAGGCGGGTAAGGGCCCCGAAAGCCAAGAGTTGGGGAAAAAAAATTTACTCAAAAAATTGACCCACCAGACCAAACCTGACACACACTGGTAAAAAAATTTGAAAATTTTTGGGAAAAAAAAACAAAAAAACCCCGGGAAAAAGGGAAAAGGGAAAGGAAATTAATAAGAGGGGGGAAATTTACCAAAGGGGCCCCCCACCGACACACCCTGAAAATTGAAAGGAAATTTGAAGGAAAGGGGGGAAAATTCCCCCTCAAACAAAAAAAGGGGGGGGGGGAAAGGAAATTTTAAGTAAATTAAAAACCTCAAAAGTTTTAAAAAAAAAAAAAAAGGGGGGGGAAAAAATTAAAAATTAAAAATTCCAAAATTAACCCCCCCAAACCCCCCGCCACCTGGGAAAAGGGAAATTTTAAAAAGGGGGCAAACCCCCCCCCTACCCCCACCCCCAAAACCCTTAAAAAAAATTTTTTTTTTTTCTTACTCTAAGTTTCCCCCCCGCCAACCCCCTACCACCTTTGGGGAAAGAAAAATTTTTGGGGGGAAAAAAAAATTTTTTTTTCCCAACAAAAAATTTTCCCCCCACCCCCCCCCCCCCCCCAAACCAAAAAGGGGTTTTTTTTAAATTGGTTTTTGGGGTGGGAGTGGTGGGAAATTTTGGTATTTCCAAACCACTGTGGGTTTTTGGGGGGTTCCTTTTGGGGGTGTTGGGGGGAATTCCCCTGCCCCCCCCGGCCGGAATAGCACTTGGCGGGGGGAAATTTTTTGTTGCCTTCTTTTTCTTTCTCCTTTTTTTTTTTCCCTTTTTTTTCCCCTTTTTTTTTCCCCAAAAAAAAAAAAAAAAAACCCCCCCCCTTTTTTCCCCCCCCTTCTTTTTTCCCCCCCCCCCCCCCTCTTTCCCTTTTCCCCCCTTCTTCCCCCCTTTCCCCCCCTTTTTTTTTGGGGGTTAAAAATTTTAAAAAAAAATTTTTTTTTGGGCCATTTGGGGGGGGGCCCCCCCTTTTTAGGGCGCGGGCGGTTTTTTCCCCCTTTTTAAAGGGCCTTTGGGGGGGGGGGGTTTTCTTTTTTTGGGATTAAAAAGGGACTGGGGGCCTGGGGAAGGGAACTTGGTCCCCCATTAACTGCCCCTTGCCGGGGAACTGTTTACCCCCCCGGGAAACAAAGGGGGAAGGGAAAGGGGGCCCCCCGGGGCCATGCCCGGGGGGGGAAGGCCCCCCCCCTTAAAAAAAGCGGAAATAAAAGGGTGTCCTCTTTGTTCCTTTTCCCTCACCATAAAAATGCTGCACTATAGAACAAATTTAAAAGAAGTTTTTTTTTAAAGAAAATTGATTTCATGAGAAAATCCAGGGGGTTTTTTTCATGCTCATAAAAGCGTTTGGATTGCCGCCAGGAGCACACCGTGTCTCACGGGACCACCTTAGCAACGTGATTCCCTTCTCGGCCTTAGTAGGAAGGAGGGGGATATGAAATACTGAAAACATGACTGGTGTGTTTTTTTTTTATTTTATTTTTATTTTTTACATTGTGCCTATGGCCCCCGGTGGGCGGGGTGCCCCAGGGCTCGGATGGTAGGTTTTGGGGGTTTCCTTGGGGGGCCCCGATGGTTGGGCCTCCCTGGGGGCGCAGGCGGGTTCTTTAAGTACGCCTGTATTAAGGCTCTCCCGCCCCCCTGGTCCCCCCGAGCCTCGCAGTCGAAGTGAGTTAATGGGGCAGGTCATGGGGGTTTTCTTAGGCCACCGACGGGCAAAAAGGGTTTTGGGGGTTTTCTTCGGGGATCGAACTGGGTCACAAGAACGCCTCAGAGACCCCTAACCACCCCTCCCCCCACCCCCTACCGTCTGGATATGTCTTGTATTGGTCTTTTTGGAAAGATTTCCACACTAGCCACCAGGGGTCAGTGGGGGTGTGAGTGGGCCCCACAGACCCACACGCCTTTTCCGGCCTTCCCCTCCCACCGCTGCTGTTATCTTGAGGTACCCGTAATCTTTATTTAAACCTGCTCCCAAAAAATTTATAGAAGAAAAAATGATCGGAAAAAAGGGGAAAATGAACGGGAGGTCCAAAAATGGCATACGTTTTTTTGAACCCTTTTTGCAAACTGTCCGGAAATTCTTCTGTTTGCTTCTCCCCCCCTACATCTTGGGGGCCCGGTGGCAAAGCGGGTTTGGGTGGGGGGGACAAAAAACACAGATATACTTCATGTAATCTTACCTAAACATACTAATCCATCCCCCAAAATGTTTTTAAAAATAACCCACCTTAACCTCCGACGGGGTGAGGAGGCAGAAAGACCACGTCCACCCTTTTGGCAACCTTCACACACTGTGGGTTTCCCTTTGACATAAGAAAACTCAGTTGCCCAATAAGGGTTCTAAGAAATATAATGATCTTGAACCAAAACTTTGGGGCTGGAAACCCGCTACATTAAATGTAAACAAAATGGATTGCATTTTGCTTTAAATCAGGGGACGTATTCCCCCCCCCAAAAAGACTTCCCTATCCCCGAAAATATTTTTTAGACACAAACTAAAAGAGAGAAAGTTTCTCAAATACTAAGGTAAAAAAACCATCTCCAAATTGTTAGGGAATTTGTTCCTTGGGAAATAATACCTTTTTTTTTGTTTATTTTTCCTACTTTTTTCCCCACGGGCATTTTTTGCAAAATTTTTGGGGGTTTTATGATTGGTCTATTTTGTAAACAAGAAAAGATTTAAAGGAGTCCCCCCTCTTTTTTGGACGAAACATTTTTTTTGATAGATTATT
>JACEEZ010016855.1:5000-32500 GCA_016584305.1 Chionoecetes opilio
CCACACTAGGTAGCTATGTGGCAAAAAATATCAAAATTGTTAAATGCTATTGCAAGAGGTATCAGTGGAAAGGTCTTTAAAAAAACTTTCCAATGACACCAAGATGACCCTCCTAGGACCTAAAATAAGAAAGTTACATCAAAGAGAAGTTCGCCTTTGGGGCATATTTTTGTCTTGTAAAGCAATAGGAGGATTGTGACCGATAAAAATTTGGCATGATGAACACTCAGCCAAATATATTAAAGTTTCAAAAGGTGCGGGCGTTAAAAGGGGATGGGTTATATGTTTCTTGTATCCTATCCTAACAAAATAAAAAAATTAAAAATGAATGAACAAAAATATAAACAAGCGAACAAAAAAACTTACGAAACGAAAAAAAAAAGAAAACGAATGAACAAACAAATAAACAAGCGAACGAAAAAACAAAAAACTGAAAGAACGAACAACAAAACGAAAAAGAAACGATTGAATAAACAAATAAACAAGCGAACAAAAACAACGAAAAAAAAAAACAGAAAAAGCAAACGAATGAACAAACAAACAAACAAGCGAACGAAAAAAACAAACAACGAAATGAAAAACAGTGCATGACATCGATTACAGATAGCCTAATAAAATTGTTGCTACTCGATAAAAACTTATCAAATTTGACATATAGACGGACAAATAACTAAAGAAACTTATTTTATTAGTTTCAAGATTAATTTCACTCGCCTTCAGCAAAATTGACGAGCGTTTTGGCAACCTGTCACGAAACACATCTCCATTTTCGCGGAATGTACGTGATTTCAGAAATGTTCCGAGAATTTTTGAGAATTGTTTCTGCAACGAGTCGAGGGGTCAATGTGTGTACTACGTCATCAAATCATGTGTAAGCTCGTGCAATCACAGGAAAACACACAAAAAAACAGATTTCTTAGGGGGTTCACAACACAACTTTTGCGCTAAATTTTGCCAATTTCGATGAAAAGAAAACGGGGCTGAGCTGAAATGTTGACAAAGTTGTCAAGCGTGAAATCGGAGAATATGCACATACCTACACTAGGCCGCTGGGTGCCACCACACTAGGCCGCTGGGTTTCTCCCGCCGATTTGTTTGTTGTTATTGTTCAGTGGTGTTGTGACTGTAGAGTTGTGTACACTGTTATTTTGTGTACTTCTACAAGTCTGTTATGGGTATTATGGCTCCCAAACGTCCAGGAACACCTACTGGGGCAAGGGAAAAGAAAAGGAAGAACAATGTGTTAACTATTTCTGAGAAAATTGACCATTTCATGCTTTTTTTCCCCTTATTATATCTACATTCTAAAAGTCGGAAAATTCCATTACTCGGCTCGGCGCTGGTCCCGAGGTTGCCGCGTTTGGGAACTTCAACCTGTACAAGGTGTTCCTAGACAAGATATACGTCGGGAATTTAACATCGGCAAGACGACTGTGGACATTTTATGTAAATCCGAACATCCGACTATTCCAATTATCCGACCTACCTTCGGTCCCCCCAAGGTCGGATAATTAATACTTAGCTGTATGGCGGCTGGCGACATTATTGCTGGTGGCGACTCTAGTTTCTATGGTACACTCGTTGTACTGGCTACGGTAGTTGGATAAAATAATGCATGAATGGTGTTGCTATAAGTGTTAATACCTTAATAAAAATATAATAATAGAAAAAAGAAAAAAAAAATTGTTTCTGGTCAAAAAAAAAAAAAAAAAAAAAAACTTATCTAATCTAAAAAACTATCGATCAATCCAAAAAGAAAAAAGAAAAAAAAAAAAAAAAAAGTTATAATCTGTGTTGCTAGTAGCCATTGCGTGTCGTTAATACCTTGAACCAGGAGCCGCCGTGAGCCGGGCCGTTGAAGTGGCCAATGTCGATGGCCCACACGGCCACACAGATGACGGTGATCACTTTGGACAGCTGCTCGCCAAGCTCGTCCAACTTCTGCTGCAGAGGCGTCTTGATCTCCTCCGTCTCCGCCATCTCAGTACGGATGCGCCCTGGAGACATGGGGCGTAGGAGATCAACACACGCACACACACGCGCACACACACACACACACACACACACAAAAATATTACGTCTATATATAAAATAATCTTACAAATTTTACAGCTCACACACCTTAAAAATATATACTGTCGGACCCCGCCGAACACGACAGTTACGGTCCTGACCCCGTCGTGCATGGCAAAATTCGTGTTCGGCGAATAACAGGTTCAATAGGAAAATAGGGGTTACGTTCCCAGACCATCACTTTTTGGGGGGTCAAAAAAAAATTCACTTTTTTTTGATAAGTAAAAAATAGGTTACGTTCCCAGACCCTCTTTTTTTGGAGGGAAAAATGTTTACTATTTTTTTTTTTGGGGTGAATAAGATGAAAAAACAACTGTTATTAAAATTAAAAATTTTATTAAAAATAAAAAATACCTTAAACCTAGAAAAGGGTTTTTCATTAACTATAAAAAAATAGAGGTACAGGCTGCTTGGCGGGTGTAGCGGAGGCATGGCGGGTGTGCTGGGTGGAGACACTCACTGCTGTATCTCTGATCATCAAAGCCCCAAAATGGATGGGAGAGACAGTGCCTTGATGAGGTAATATTATCTGGGTAGCAGGAGTAACGGCTCCCTGGCTGGTGTGTAACAGGGGGTTTTAGCAGGTGTAAATGCTTCTTGGCTGGTGTGCTGGCTGGAGAGGTTTGAAGAAACTGTGATGGGCTTTTGGAAACAAAAGGCCTCCATGCTCCTTAAAGTTTTCCTTGTAGGGTAAAAAGGGCCTTCATCCACACTCTCTTAAAACTTGATGCTCCTCTCCTTAGGGGTTTTGGGTCAGTGAAGAGCTCTGTCAAGTTATCTGCTTCCCTCAGAAAGTTTCTCAATTTCATGATGGTAAACACAGGCCTTGTCTCTGTGTCGTCATCTTCATCAGCATCTCACCTGCTTGGTCATCCTCATTCATCTGGATAATCTCTTCCACAAAGGGCTCTCCCCAGGGATAAATGATTCTGCCACATCCTCCTCAGTCATTCAGAGACCCTTCCCCCCCCAACTGTTGCGGGTTTAAAAATGTCCTTCATTTGCTGAGTGACTGCAGGGAACCCATTAAAGTCTTTGACACCTCGGCCAGAGTGCATACCAACAGGCATTAAGGGTGCGGGGTTTCACTTCATCCCATCCGCTTGAGGGTCAAAAGAGCTGTCGGAGTTGTACTGTTTCCCAGAAGTCCAATCATCGTGCTGTCGTCTTCCTCCCTTGATGCTTCTCTGACACAGCCCTCTGGTATTGCACTTGAATTCTTGATCACACCCATTCCCGGTTGAAACAGGGAATTGCCCCTTGGGGGGAAGGTGGGAAAACGCACACATTCGGAGTCCGGTTAAAAGTGCCTGGAAGTTTCCACCAGCTTATCCACTACAGAAACTCCCTTAAAAATTGCCAATTTTTCCTGGACTTAAGCTGCATTTCGGGCACAAAATGTTGTGGAACCACCCCCTAAAACACCTCGCTGTCCCCATCCCTTTCTTGTTTGTTTCCTACCACTGACAAAAAACGCTTGTTGAGTCCCTTCGAGACGTGGGTTGGCAGCACGATACACAAGGGGCGGTTTAACTTGCAGTCCCCTGCGCATTCCCCAAAACCCAGTGTCAACGTCCTTAAAGGCCTTGAATCCTGGTAACTTTTGATTTCCCTTTGGGGTGTAAGCCCTATTGCCATTTTTTTGAAAAATAGGCCTTTTTTCGCCCGGGTTAAACACCTGCTCAGGTGGGTATCCCTGTTTTCAATCGGGGACTTGAAGTGCTGGGTATGCCTGCGCCCCTTCCTTATCACTGACTCATCCACCTGTAAAAAAAAAAACGAAAAAAAAACCCTTTTTTCATTATGGAATGGAAATCAATAGATAGATAATAAAAAGTGTAAAAAAATTTTTAAATGCTTTTCTTACGGAAATAGCCGGTCAATATTAGATAGATAGAAGTGTAAAATTATTAATGTTTTTACCTGTGCGAGCAATGTTGTGCAGGCTAAAAGCTGCTTAATCTATGGAACCACCCATGGCTGGCAATAAACCCAGGGGCGGGGGGGATCCGAGGCTCCTTCTCTGCTAGGGGGTCGAAATGCTCCCCCTTTTTTCCCTGAGGGCTACGCCGTCCACGTTTCTTTTCCCGCTGGTCCCCTTGCTCTGAATCCACCTGTTATGCAAAAATGACAAAAAAAAAAAAATGCGTAAATAAAAATGGTACTGTAAACAAAATCCCTCAACACACAAAACCACACTGCCCCAACCTCACGTACACCACACACACACACCCTCAACACAGCCCACACCACCGCAGCACCTGTTTCACACCTGCACGTACACCACCCACACACCACCCCCAAACAGCCCACACCCCCGCAGCTGGGAAAAACACTTTCCTCTTTTTCCCCCGCTTGCCCCTGGAGTAGGTGGAGCCGACGCTTGGAAGACATCCCCGCAGGAGCAGCACGACGTGAGGCAACAGCAGCAGAGCAAGAGGAGAAACTACGTGTAGCAGCCTGGGGGCCCGGCTGAGCGTGCCCGGCTGCCCCCGGCAAAAGGGCCCGCCGACAGATCGGGCAAATCCCCCGGGGAAAATTCAAATTTGTTTATCGGAGTAAAACTCGTGTTGGAAAGTCTGGGTTTTTTTACCTTTCTTGTAAGTGCGAGTTTCGTGCAGGGCAAACTCGTGTTCGGCGGGTCCACGTATATATTGGGATAGATAGGAGATTAGGGGGTGGGAAATAAACACACCACACAAACACACACACACACCACACCACCACACCCCACACAAACAAAAGGAACGGGACCCCACGAGTGAGCTTATTTCCCTTTATATCAAAACTGGGAAAATTAAAACTATGGGCCCAATTACCCTGGGCCCCTGGGGTTTTTGTGGGTTACCAATGTTTCCCCTCGCTGACAGGCTGATACGCTCTCTCTCATACTGACGCTGTGACGACTCCTCCCTGAGAGCTGATGACACTCTCTCTCTACTGACGGGCGATGACGACCTCTCTCATACTGACGGCTGATGACGACTCTCTCCCTAACGACAGGCTGATGACACTCTCTCATACTGACGGGCTATGACGACTCTCCATACGAACTGTGACGCTCTCTCCATACTGACGGGCTGATGAGACTCTCTCTCATACTACGGGCGATGACGACTCTCTCATACTGACAGGCTGATGACACTCTCTCCATACTGACAGGCTGATACACTCTCTCTCATACTGCGGCTGAGACGACTCTCTCCATACTCGGGCGATGCACCCCTCTCATACTGACGGCTATGACGCCTCTCTCTCTATGAAGGCTGAGACACCTCCTCTCTCTACAGGCTGAGACGACTCTCTCTCATACTGACAGGTTTGATGACGACTCTCTCATCTGACGGCTGATGACGACCTCTCCATACTGAAGGCTGATGACGACTCTCTCTCATACTGACAGGCTGATGACGACCTCTCTCAACTACAGGCTGATACGACCTCTCTCTCATACTGACAGGCTGATGACGACTCTCTCATACTGCAGGCTGAGACGACTCTCTCTCTACTGACAGGCTGATACGACTCTCTCATACTGCAGGCTGATGACGACTCTCTCATACTGCGGCTGTGAAAAATCCTATACTGACGGGCTGAGATAAACTCTCTCTCTACTGATGGGCTGATGACTACCTCTCTCATACTGCGGCTGATGACGACTCTCTCTATACTGCAGGCTGATGACGACTCTCTCTACTGACAGGCTGATACGACTCTCTCTCATATGACGGCTGATGACTCTCTCATACTGACAGGCTGATGACACTCTCTCTCATACTGACAGGCGATGACTCTCATACTGACGGGCTGAGACGACTCTCTCATACTGACAGGCGATGACGACTCTCTCATACTGACGGGCTGATGACGTCTCTCTCATACTTGGGCTGATGACTCTCTCTCATACGACGACATGAACTCTCTCTCATACTGACAGGCTGATGACGACTCTCTCTCATACTGACAGGCTGAGAGACTCTCTCTCATACTGACAGGCTGAACGACCCTCTCATACTGACGGCTGATGACGACTCTCTCTCAACTGTGGCTGTGAACTCCTCTCTCTGATAGGCTGTGACGACTCTCCTCTTACTGGCAGGCTGAGACGACTCTCTCATACTGCAGGCTGATACGACTCTCAACGATAGGCTGATGACGACTCTCTCATACTGACGGGCGATACGACTCTCTCTCATACTGCGGTGATGAGACTCTCCATACTGATGGGCTAAAAACGACCCTAAACTGATAGGCTGATGCGACTCTCTCTCATATGATGGCTGATGACGACTCTCTCTCTACTGATAGGCTGATAACTCCTAAACTGATAGGCTATGACACTCTCTCTCATACTGATAGGCTGATGACCCCTTCTCCATACTGATAGGCTGATGCGACCTCTCTCATACTGATGGCTGTGACGACTCTCTCATATGACAGCTGATGACGACTCTCTCCATACTGATAGGCTGATGACTCTCTCAACTGATGGGGCTATACACCTCTCATACTGATAGGCTGTGACGACTCTCTCATACTGATGGCGATGACCTCCTCTCATACTGACAGCTTGACGCCCTTCTCATCTAAAGGGGCTGATGACACTCTCATACTGACGGCTGATGACGACTCTCTCATACTGATAGGCTGAGACGACTCCTCTCATACGTGGGCTATGACGACTCTCTCTCTACTGAAGGCTGATGCGACTCTCTCTCATACTGACGGCTGATGACGACTCTCCTCATACTGGGGCTGATGACGACTCTCTCTCAACTGACAGGCGATGACGCTCCTCTCATACTGATGGGCTAGACGACTCTCTTTTCTCTGATGGGCTGATGACGATTTCCCTCTCATATGACAGGCTGATACACCTCTCTCTCATCTGACAGGCTATGACGACCTCTCTCAACTGCAGGCTGTGAGACTCTCTCTCATACTAAAGGGCTGATGACGCCTCTCATACTGCCAGGCTGAGATCCTCATATGATAGCTGTACGACTCTCTCATACTGACGGGTGGACGACTCTCTCATACTAAAGGGCTGATGATGACTCTCTCCATACTGACAGGCTGAAACGCTCTCTCTCTACTAAAGGCTGAGACGCTCTCCCCATACTGATGGCTGATGACGACTCTCTTCATTGACAGGCTGATGACGACCTCTCATACGACGGGGCTGATGACGACTCTCATACTGACAGGCTGATGACGACTCTCTCTCATACTGACAGGCTGATGACGACCTCTCTCCTACTGACGGGCTGTATGACTCTCTCATCTGACAGGCTATACGACTCTCTCTCTACTGCGGCTGATGACGACTCCCCCTACTGACGGCTGATGACGCTCTCTCATACGTAGCCATTCATTGACCCCTTGAGGCCCCGAGATTTTTTCCATTGTAATTTGTGTACCATTAGACGATTTGTAGTGATTAAAAACAATTTTTTATAGTTTATGACCTTTTTTAGTACCTTTGTCCACTAACTACTGGGGTTATATTCAGTGACTATAGAAATGTTTTATAGCTGTGCCTTTTTTAGTTCCTTTCCCCTAACTACTGTGGTATATTCAGTGTTTAAAAGAAATGTTTTTAGTAGACCTGTTTAGTATCCTTGTCCCAAACTACTGTGGTTTTTCGTTACTATAAAAATGTTTTATAGCTATACCTGTTTGTATCCTTGTCCACAAACTATGTGGTATTTCATGACTTTTCCTTATTTTAGGGCTGACAACAGACCATTTTATATACCCAAAGGAAGATCGGGGTGATCTGAATAAGCGTGATTAAAGTTTTTCATAAGAATTTTGGGGATTTTGGGGAAAGGGCACACACAACACATGGGTTTAAAGGCTGGGTCTAGGGTTTGGGGGGTCACCTATAGCGTGCCCACCCCCTACAAACACTATCCTGAGCCTTGCCCGAGCCACGTTGGGCCCCCCAAACAGGATGTTTTTCTTGTCCTGAGAGAGAGAGAAAATTTCTCTTATTTATACAGAGAAAAAATACTACTACTTCTACACTACTACTACCCTACTACTACTACCACTACTACACTACCACTATACCCCTACTAAAACCACTACTACTACCACTATACTACTACTACTACTACTATTCCTATACTACTATTACTACTACTAAAAATAATAATAATGATAATAAAATTTAAAAATGATAATAATATATAATAAAATGATAATATAAAAATAATAAAAATAATAAAATAATAAAAATAATAACAAAATAATAAAAATAATTAAAAAATATAAAATAATAAAAATGATAATAAAAAGATAATAATAATGAAATAATAATATAATAATAATAATAATAATAATAAAAATAAAAATAAAAAAAAAATAATAATAAAAAAATAATGATATAAAATAATAAAATAAAATTAATAAATAAAAAAATAATAAAAAAAAATAATAATAAAAATAATAAAAATATAATAATAAATTTAAAATCAAAATAAATATATATAAGAGTTAAAAGAAACAAGGCATATATATTTTGTTTCTACTCACAAGGGACTGGCCCAAGGGCAAAAAAAAAAAAGCCACTAAAAAAAAATTTCATGTTCGTGTCCCCAAAATTTTGACCTTGTTATCAATTTTAAAACCAAAAAAACACAAGTTTTTGGTTGGGCTCTTGCCGACTGCCACGAGAAGGGAGTCGGCAACACCCAAAAAACCTCCCACAAAAACACTTTTTTTTTCTTTTTTTTTCATCACAAAAGGGCGGCAAGAACACACACACACAACACACAAAACAACCCCAACACCCATAAAAGTTACGTTTTATTACGTTTCAAAATTTAAATAAACTTTTAATATCTAACTCTTATGATGACAACCCATAATTCTCTCTCTCTCTCTCTCAGTTGTACCCTTTATCCACCAATCCCCCAAAAAAAGATGAATTTTTTTTTTGGTTTGGGGTGCTTTCCGACTGCCGCGAGAGGGGAGTCGGCAAGCAGCCAAAAAGACCTCCAAAAAACACTTTTTTTTCTCTTTTTTTTTTTTTGTCACAAAGGATGGCCAAAAACACCCCCCACCACAAACCAAACACACACACCCGGGTTTACACCCTTTAGGTCGGCACAACTCATGTCTTTAAAAACAACACAGACTCCCCCGTCGAAAGATTGGTCCACTCGCAAGGGGGTGGAGTATACCCTTAGGGGGCGAATGTCGGCTGGGATCTTGTCACCCACTTGGAGGAGGAGGATCAAAAGGGAAAACATAGGAAACATAGAATACATAGGAATCATAGGAAGAACAAACCCCGCTATTGGGTCTATAACGAGGGGACTGCTGAACTACATACTCTATCAACTACTGTATAGGAGGGGGGGGAGGTAGTGGGGGGGGGAAGGAGGAGGGAAAGGTGGAGGGGGAGGGATGGAGGGGGAGGAGAAGGGGAGGAGAGGAAGGAGGGGAGGAGGAGGAGGAGGGGGAGGAGGAGGGGAGGGGAATTAAAAAGCGAATTAGAGAATACTAACTTTTTAAAATATTTACAAAAGTCGTCAGTAATCAATTTTAACATTATTTTATCCACTACTACTACTACACTACCACTACTACTACTACTACTACTACACTACTACTACACTATTACTACACCACTACTACTACTCTACTACCACCATACTACTACACTCCCTACTAACTACCCCCCTACCACCCCTACCCACTACTACCACTACTACTACTACAACCCCTACTACTACCACCACCCCCCCCAACCACTACTATACTACTACTACTACTACTACTACTACTACTACCCCTACTCCACTACTACACACTACTATTTAAAATACCCCTCCCCTATACTATACTACCACCACTACTATACTACTACCACCACCACTACTATACCCCCACCACTACAAAACTACAAACCATACCCAAATCCCCATACTAAAATACTAACTACACTACTACTACTCCCCAATACTACAACCATCCCACCCCACCACCCCACCCCCCACTAAAATTTTACACTACTACAAACACACACTACTTACTACTACTACTACGGGCTGCTACACAACCCCTAACTACTACTATACACTACTATACTATACCACTACTACACACCACTACTTTATACACTACCCAAAATTTTACTACTACTCCACTTACAAACTACACTCCCATACTACCACTACTACTACCAAATACCTAAAACCACTACTACTATAAAACCCCACTACAACCCACAAATATACTACTACTATTTTTTACCACACTATACACTACTACTTTTTCCCACTACTATACTACCATACCCCCACCACCACACCACCCCCACTACTACTATACTACTACTATATATTCCCATACCAAAAACCAATTCTACCATCCCACTACTACTATACCACTACTATACTACAACCACTACTACTACCACTACTACGGGTTTAAAGTTCCCAAACGCGGCAACCTCGGACCAGCCCCGAGCCGAGTAAGGGAAATTTTTCCGACTTTAGAACGTAGATATATTAAGGGGAAAAAAAAAAAGCATAAAAATCCCCAGTAGGGTTCCTGGACTTTTGGGGGAGCCAAAATCCCCAATAACAGACCTGTAGAAGAACAAAATAACAGTGTACAAAAACTCACAGTCACAACCCCATTTGAACAATAAAACAAAAAATCGGCGGGAGAACCCAGGGGCCCTAGTGTGTGGCACCCAGCGGCCGACCCGGCAACTACCCCCAGGGTTTGGGTGTTCTGCGTGTTTGGAAAATCGGAAATTAGCCGAGGTTTGGGTGTTTTCCGAGTCTTTGGGGTGCGAGTTTTGGGGAAATTCAACCTTTTTACTAATACACTACTACTACTACAACACTACTACTAAACAAACCTTTATTTTCCTCCTCTTAAAACGTAAATAAGATTTTTACCATTAGACACTTTTTCAAGTACCAACACAAGGTTATTGACTATACAAAGCGCCGCCCGTCAGCATGAATAGGCGGACTGAACCCCTGACCCACTGCACAGGGACGCTGCACATTGCGAGCCCCTCTTACCCCCCTTGCCACCCTGACGGGCTCTTCAAAACGAGAAACCCAAAAACGACTAATTTCCAATACTACTAATACCCCTATACCCGCACTTTAAAGATATCCCCAGACGCTATACTACTAAAAATTTTCCTTCTCCCCCTCTTTAAAAAGAGACCAAAAAACGAAATACCAAAAATACTACTACCACCCCCTATATACTATATACCCCTACTACTACTAATACTATCACCTCCACTTAACGATATCCCAGACGCTTTCTACCATACTACAAACAATTTTTTTCTTCCTCCTCTTCAAAACGGCCCAAACAGACAATATCCAATATACCCCCACTCTATACTACTACCACTACTACTCACCTGCCACTTCAAGATATCCCCAGACGCTACTACTACCACTAATACTAAACAATTCTTTCTTCCTCCTCTTCAAAACGAGACCAAACAAGAATATATCCCAATACTACCACCACTACTATACTACTATATACTATTATACTACTCACCGCCACTCAAGAATCCCCAGAGCTACTACTACCCCTATACAAATAATTCCTTTTTTCCTCCCCTTCAAAACGAGACCCCAAAAAGGGAAAATTATCCAATGCTACCCCCTATACTATACTACCATACATACTACTATACTACCTGCCACCCCAAGATATCCCAGGTACAATCTCCTGGTTTGTATTTTCTGCACCCCAGTTGTTTGGGCCCGGACCACCTTGCCCCTTCGGTCATACTCCTTCAGGGCCTCGAGGCAGACTCCGCGTACATCCGCAGAAGGGTGGGGGGCCCCTTAAGGGTTTGCCGCGGGCACAGACACGAAACAACCACAGGCCACAACACACACACCCCACCATGGGGTAGTAAAAGGGGGGAGAGAGAGAGGGGGAGAGAGAGAGAGATAGGCGAGAGAAGATAGATAGATAGATAGATAGAGAGATAGGCAGAGTCAGAGAGAGAGAGAGAGTCAGAGAGAGAGAGAGATCGAGAGAGAGAGAGAGGAGAAGAGAGAGAGAGAGAGAGAGAGGAGAGAGAGAGAGAGAGAGAGAGAGGAGAGAAAAGGGGGAGAGCGAGGAGCGAGAGAGAGGAGAGCGACAGAGAGAGAGAGAGAGAGAGAGAGAGGCGAGAGAGAGCGCGGAGAGAGCGCGAGAGAGAGGAGAGAGAGCGAGCGAGCGAGGAGAGAGAGAGAGAGGGGAGAGAGAGGAGAGAGAGAGAGAGAGAGAGAGAGGGGAGAGAGAGAGGAGAGAGAGAGAGAGAGGAGAGAGAGAGGGGAGGAGAGAAGAGGAGGGGAGAGGAGAGAGAGAGAAGAGAGAGAGAGGAAAAGGAGAGAGAGAGAGAGAGAGAGAGAGAGAGGAGAGAGAGAGAGGGGAGAGAGAGAGAGAAGAGAGAGCGAGAGCGAGAGAGGGGGGAGAGAGCGAGAGAGAGGGAGAGAGCGAGAAGGAGGGAGAGAGCGAGAGGAGAGAGCAAAGAGCGAGGCGAGAGCGAGAGCGAGAGGAGGAGGGCGAGCAGAGCGAAAGCCTGCCACAGACGACTCAAAATCCAATATATCTAGCTTTGTTTTCATACCAACAGAAATTGCTATCAAATGCACGCATAATACTTAAACCCTAAATTTAAAGGGACAGGCACGTTAATTACGGGAGGGACAAGAAAACACAGGGGACGGGACACACGTATAATTCACGTCGGGTTTTTCGTCGGCCAAAACAAACAGGCTGATTTTTTTAAGTTGATAGTTTTGTAGGCCCCGAATTTTCAAAGGCCCTTGTAGAAAAATGAACCCATTAATAAAACCAATGACAAGATATATTTGTTATCGGTCATTTTGACTATAAAATAAAAAATGTTCAAAATTTCAGACGGAAAAAAGTGGTAAAAATTTTGGCTTTTAAATTTTTTTTTTTTCTTTTTACGTCCTTAAAAAATTTTCCCCTAGCAAAAAGGACAAATAATTTCACACACCCCCACCCCAAAAACACCAACCAACACAACACAAACCACACACACACACCAACAACCCACACCACACCCTTTCCCCCCAAAAAAAACTTAAAATTTCACCCCAAAAACACTACTTCTACCCAAAAACCACTAAACTCCCACTGCCAACCCCTCCATGCTACACACCACACAACACCAAAAAAAAAAAAAAAAAAACCCATGGACAGCACAATGACCTATAACCCCCTTCTAACACCACAAAAACTCACCCCCCTTCCTAACACATATGAAGGAAAAGGATAAAATAAAAAAATGAAAGAAAAAAATTTGACCCCACTAAACACTTCCTAAACTCCCACAACCCTACAATACCAAAAACCACTTCCTAAATACCTCCCACACGCCCACCACGGCATTAGCGAGGGGATGAGGAGGATGAGAAGGGGCCCCACAAATGCCGTCACGAATTCTCGCTCTAAAAACACGCCAGAACCCTGAAATAATAATGATGATGATGATGATTATATAATAACAAAAAAAAAACAATAATAAAAATAAAATATAATAAAAAATAATAAAATAACCCGGCCGTCAAGTTTTTACCCAAATTTTTTATAGCATATAAAAATAAAACTAATAAATCACACACAAACACCCCCAACACCAAACCCAAAAAACCCAATACAACACACACACACCCACCCGGGCTCACAACCCACAACCCCACCCCCCACACAAACACACCCCCCACACACACCCCCCCCCAAACCCCCACCCACACTCACCCACCCCACACCCCCACATCCACAAAAACACGCCACCCCCACATCACACAAACAGCACACCCATCCCCCACACCCACACACACTCACACCATCAACATACCCACACACCACACACACACAACCCAACCCACACCCACACACACAAGTGGGGTTACCCCTTATAAAAAAAAATTTTGTTCTCAATTTTGGCAGCTTATTTCCTATGAAAAATGGAATTCTAAAACGATTTTATTTATCCTTTTTTGCTTTTGAGCAATTCTTACTAGCAAAATGGCATTTTTATTTTGCACCCTTTGGATAATGTTTAAATAGTAGCGTGCCCGGGTTTGGGGCCCTGTGTATTGCATCATGCAACCACTATGATTTCCCAAGACTAGCGTGGTAAGCTTTTTCTGTTTCATTTGGTTTCACAGGCACAAAATCAAAGTGTCCCGCCTTACTTTTTGGCCCTAGAACGTGCCCCATCATGCCCTTCTTAGACCTGAAGAGGCATGGTCTCCTGGGGGGGCCCGAGCCGGATGCCCCGTCTCTGGCCTGTGCCCCCACTGCTCCCCCAAACACGGTTTTGCGCAGCCTCTGTCACCTGCTTCACCACTCTCGGTGCTTGGGGTTTGGATAAGGAACTCCGGAACCTCGTACGGCTTGACCAGGATCCCTGATCTATCCCCGGCAGTGAAAGGTAATTTTGCCGGGCCGTGCCCTGGCCAGGTGCCAGCTGATCGTGTCTGCAAGCTGGTGGGGACAAGTTCAGTTTGGGTGTGATGCAGGCTTACACGGTGCCCCCGACTCCTCGCCAGCCCTCAGCTTCAAAATGGGGGTCCGGCGAACCTTTCGATCGTCCTCACTCTGACTCGCCATAGCGAGAGGCACTTTGATGGCGAACCCTGTTTCCTGCCCCGCACGTAGAAGGTAAGCTGTTTGGCCCTTTCTTGGGCGCGACCTCACACTCTAGCGCGTGAGGATGGCTGGGGCCGTCCTCTATCTGTGGGAACCTTTGTGTCATAGTAGAGTTTGAAGTACCCTGCAGGCAGTACTTGACTAGGATTTCCAGGGGTTCATTTCTTTGCCAGTCGTCCATGCTTTCTGTCCACAGTACACACGACTGGGCTGTGGTGAGCCATCTGGGGTGGGTACCCTTTCCCCACTTGATCTCCTGCCGCCGGACGGGAGAACGCCCCGCTTAAAGCCTGGGGCCGCTGTAGGAGACCTGCCGGTAGTGGAAGTTTACCGGATTAAATCCCCGGTAAACCCGTGAGATTTCCCGCCTGGGCCTCCTCTGAACTTTTCGTTGATGCTCTCATTTTAGTGGACAGCAACTGCAACTGGCCCGTGAAGCCAGTGTCAGAGAGGTAGGGCCCCTCGATGCTGGGATAAGGTGGGCAGGGGGAACTCGTTGTGTGCCAGCATATACTCCAAAGAGCTTGGTCCCGCCCCTTTTCCAAATGGGGTGGTACCACCCCTTCCACCCGTTTGGCCCCCATTTGGGGTCACCTTGCGTACGATCAGTGACGGTGGAGCGTACGTCACCAGCAATCATAGAGAGCCCTGAGCCCCCCTTGAACGCAGGCTTTCTCAGGTGGGCACCGGGGGGCCCTTTTACAAAATGCCAAAGGTACCTTTCCGAGGTCCTTGGGGAGAAAGCTCCTCCGATCAAGGGGCAGTTTCCATTTTGTCGGGGCCCGTTGGGTTTGCCCCTTTCCCCCCATGTTCCCAATTCCCCCAAATATTTGGGTACCCCGGGCTTCCCCCCGGTCAAGGTCCCTGGCCGAGCCATGGAAACTGCCTGGCCCTCCTCAGCTTTTTAGGATCGCAGACCAGGTACGACTGTCTGGAGAGAGGGGGCCGTCAGCGATAAGGGCCTGGAGGAATCCGAAGCCAAGGCAGCAGCAGCTGGGGGAACGTCCCCAACGGATGCTTGGTCGGACTGGACTTGGGCCGTAGTGTTTGAACTTACGCTTTTTTTGACTTTTGGAGTTTGGTGTAGGGCCTTTGACCCTTAAACAGTATCCAGCCTGAAAAAAACCACGTTGGGTAAATAATAACGTGGACAATCCCGTTGCCAGGAAAAAGGTTTTTTCCCGAAAAACGAGCGTTTTATATAGAAGTGAGCTTTCCGCGTCGGCGGCTTAAATGGTCTTAGGAAAATCGAGGGGACCCTTCCCATAGAGTTTTTTTGCGCTCTACAACTTTGTCCCAGGAAAATTTTTCGAATCCGAACTTAGTGGCTTTTTTGTGTTTAAAGATGGTGTATGCAAGTATGTTTTGCATTCAGGGGAACTCGTTTTCCGGCACCCCCGGGGGGGGGCGGCCCGGGTAACTCATTTTGCCCTTTTTTTGAGAGTTTTCTTTTGGCATCGCCCAAAATCCCAAAAAAAAACTGTGGTTTCTGGGGGTTTTTTGTTTTTTTGGGTTTTTTTAGGGCTGCGAGGGTCCCTTGGGGAACCTATGACCCCGGGAGTCCTTGGCCCATCACAGGGGGCGGTAGTTGACCCGTCTTCCTCAGGAAAGGGCCCGGTGAGCGGAGACGGCGTGGTTTTTCCCAGAGGGGGGGAATGCCCGCCGCCAAAACAGGGTGGGCAGGTCAAAGGTGGTGACTTTTGGGCGAGGATTGGACTGTAGCACACACGGTGTGGTGGAAGCGCGGGGCATGCAGCAGAAATGTTTTAAAAGTCTCCGGAAAATTTTTATGCACAAGGGCATGGGGGTCGGGGGCAGACCGGGGGCATGCAGGGGACTGTGAGTGTCGTTTTGCCCCAGGCGGGGGCGGGTGAGAGTGACATCCAGACGCGGGACTTTTTCCGTATCCACGGCTGGGGGGAAGAGTCACTGCGGTATTGGCCCATGGAGGTGATGCGGAGGGCATCGCCGAGTGTGTTATTCCAGGTGGAGCGGCAGACCAGGGAGATCAGGCGTTTGGCCGCGGAGAGCGGCAGAGGGAAGGGTGTCGTGTTTACATCTGTTAAAGCCATCCTGGCAGCAGAATCAGCCACCTCGTTGCCTGGGATACCAGCGTGGGAGGGAACCCACTGGAAGGCGATCTCCCACCCCTCGTTGGTAAGGTGAAGGGCCCTCTGGGTGGTGTGGACGAGGGACGTAGAGGATCGTGGATGGCGGGAGAGGAGGAGGTGGAGTGAGGAGAGGGAGTCTGTGTAGACCACAGCCTTGCCCAACTAAATTTCTGCCAATTTTCTCAGTTTTTTAAATAATTATACCTAATTAATGCCTGGGTCGATTAGTGCCGTTGTTTTGAGGCTGCCGTTGTTTTAAATGCCGGTTAAATGAGGTTCTCCTGTATAAATAAAAGTCCATTTTTGCATAGCCAGAAGTGCTCAAACCAAAAAGTTGAAGAGGACAAACCACCCTTAAAATTCAATGTGACATAAGAAAACACCCTGAAAAATTCGAAATAATCTATATTTCACTTTTCATTGGACCTACGGCGTACCCTAAGGTCCCACATGCATACACCCACACACCTACACACACCATCACGGCATCACATCCACACACCCACACCCAAACACACACAAACACATACACCCACCCACACCTACACACACACCATCACGGCATCACATCCACACACCCACACCCACACACACACCCAAACCCACCCACACACAAACACACACACACACAAACACATACACCCACCCACACCCACCCACCCACACTCAAACACCTACACACACACACCATCACGGCATCACATCCACACCCACACACAAAACATACACCCACCCACACACACACCTACACACACACCATCACGGCATCACATCCACACACCCACACCCACACACAAACACATACACCCACACCCCCACCCACCCACACCTACACACACACCATCACGGCATCACATCCACACACCCACACACAAACACATACACCCACCCACACCCCACCACCCACAACACACACCATCACGGCATCACATCCACACACACACCCACAAACACATACACCCACACACACCCACACACCCACACACACCCACCCACAAACACATACACCCACCCACACCCACACCACCACACACCACCCACACCCACCCCCCCCACACACCCAACCACCCCCACACACCCCACCCACACCCACACCCACACACACCCACCCACACCCACACACACAAACACATACTCCAAGATGAGGGTTAACAAGGACTTGCCCTCCTCGGCCGGCAGCTCTGGGGGGTCACGAGAGGTTTAGGTTAGGTCAAGTGGGGGGGGGGGGGGAGAGCGGGGGGGTAAATTATACCTTGAAAAATAAATAAAATACATGATACCAAATTGATACCAAAAACCTTGATATCAAATAAATATCTTGATTAATCTGACCTCTCTCTCTCTCTCTCTCACACACACACACACACACACATACACAGCAGTCTTTAAATATCCTAAAATTGTAGTAATCTCTCTCTCTCTCACTCACACACCCACACAGACAACACACACACACACACACACACACACACACACACACACCCACCCACACACACCCACCACACAAAACACATACACCCACCCACACCCACCCACACACCATCACGGCATCACATCCACACAACACACCAACACCCACACCCAAACACATACACCCACACCCAAACACATACACCCACACACACCCACACCTACACACACACCACCCACCCACACCCCCACACACAAACACCCACCCACACCCACCCCCACACCCCCACCCACCACACACAACACACACACCCAAACCACACACCACACTCACCCCCACATTCACACAAACACGCACACCCACACCCACACCCACACCCCCACATCCACACAAACACGCACACCCATCTCACACACCCACACCCACACACACCCACCCACACCCACACACACACACCCACACACACACACACCCACACACACACAATATTTACAAAAGATATGATGGCTGCCATGAGTAATATTTTAACGAGCAAATCATCGAATTGCTCCAAGATGAGGGTTAACAAGGACTTGCCCTCCTCGGCCGGCAGCTCTGGGGGGTCACGAGAGGTCAGGTTAGGTCAAGTGGGGGGGGGGGGAGAGCGGGGGGGAAATTATACCTTGATAATAAATAAAATACATGATACCAAATTGATACCAAAAACCTTGATATCAAATAAATATCTTGATTAATCTGACCTCTCTCTCTCTCTCTCTCTCTCTCTCTCACACACACACACACATACACAGCAGTCTTTAAATATCCTAAAATTGTAGTAATCTCTCTCTCTCTCTCACTCACACACCCACAGACACACACACACACACAGTTACCCATAGTTACATCATCGCTTGTTAATGACACTACCTAGCAAACCACAGCTAGTTGATACACGCCATTGAACACCCAGTCAATAAAAATAATAATAATAATATAAGCTTTTTACTGACCATAACAAAGCGAGTGGTAGCAGAGCACGTGTTGGAGCACAAACGACGAACATCCTACCCTCACAAGAGACAAGACGCCACTGAGTGTCTTTTTTTATGTGGGGTTCACACTTCCCGCATTTGCTACGTCCGTCTTGCCAACGCAGATCTTTTGGCGGGCTGCTTGAGCGCTGGTGTCACAATCTATAGAACATTATACGTAACTAAGTTTTGCAATATCATAATAATGCTGTTTCCAAGGTCTGATTTGAAATATATCTATTATCAGTGATTCTGGAAGACAATATTAGTAATGGAAGACATACATGATGGGAGAATATTGTGTCCCGCTGCTTGAAGGCGGATAAAGATATATATATATACACACAAGTGTGGTGCCAGGGTTTTTGTTAGTTGTTGCTGACACCTTTAAATGAATGATATTAACTGGTTAGAATTCTACATTGATTACAACTGAATTGAGAATTGAAATTTGTCTTATGACTTCGCTATTGAATTATAGTACGAATACTTCTCGCTGTGGAGATTACTGAAATGGGGATACTTACTTAATAGTCCAGTCAAATTACCACTTAATTACCACTTAATAGTCCAGTCAAAATACGGTTTGACCCTGAACAAATTCCAAGAAAGCGTTTTATTGTTTTTTTTGGTAGTATTACATGTAGGGAAAAACATACTAAAAGTTTACCAAAATATGGTTACCACAAAGGGTCCAAATGTGACGTCAAAGAATATGGCCGCCAAAGCTATAAAATGTTAAGGGGATCGACTCCCCAATTTTTTTTTTTTCTTTATTATTAAACCTACATCTTTGAAACTTGGTACATATATAAAACAAGTAAAAAAAATAGGGGTCGTCTTTTGGGAAAATTTTGATTTGACGCATAGAAAACGAGTTAGCGAAAGAAAACGTGATTTTAGGGGGGTCCCCCCAAAGACTACTCCTCCGTCAATATCAGTCGGAGAGAGTCGGTAGAGGTGTCATTCGAAAGAGGAATAAAGCCGCTAGGACGTCAAGGGCGATTTTTTTTATTTTCTAATTAGATCAAAAATTATAGCCCCTCAAAAATAAAAATAAAATAAAAAAATGAAAATTTTAATTTTTTTTCATTTTTTTTACTTTGAGGGACTATTTGAGGGACTATACACCTATACATTATATGTGGGGAACAACATAAGGCGTATTTTGTAGTGTCCTTCCGGAGTAAAATTATACTTATTTAAGCTCCGCCCCTGCTTGCCATCACAAAATACGATTGTAGCGCTGCCAAAGCTCTTTCTTGATGTTGCCGAGAGTAAAAGTGTCGTACACTTCATTACCTCTTGCAGAGGCTCAAGGAATATCGTTAAGGTTGACATTATTGAAGGCACAGCAAAGAGTAGTAGCGTGATTGTCTGTATTACACATCGATATCTAATTGTTTTGAGCTCTTAGAATGGCCTAGCATTGTTTTCTAACTCTATAGATGGACTTGATATTAAACTGAAATGTTTAGGGCGCTATGAAACTGTTATTTGAATATCTATTTGCTACACAGCCATTTCACGATGTGCGTCGAGGATGTTTAATGCTTTTCATGGACCTGTACGTATGTAGGCTACGGTACCTACATCTACGTTTCACCAATTATTCTTTGCCTAAACCTAGATGAATGCTGGTTGTGATTCATCCTCCAGTGCATCTCCCCGTTTAAAATCCATGGGCGGGTGTGTGGTGGGCGGGTGTGTGATGGAACGTGTGTGGGTGGGTGTGTGGTGGGCGGATGTATGATGGGCGTGTGGTGGGTGGGTGTGTGGTGGGCGGATGGGTGATGGGCGTGTGGTGGTGGGTGTGTGTGTGGCGGGATGGGTGATGGGCGTGTGGTGGGTGGGTGTGTGGTGGGCGGATGGGTGATGGGCGTGTGGTGGGTGGGTGTGTGATGGGTGGGCGGGTGGTGGTGGGCGGGTGGGTGCCTGGGTGGTGGTGGGTGTGTGGTGGCCCGTGGGTAGAGACCTCCTTACCGTGTTGGCGCTGAATCAGACTGATGAAATGTTCGTATTCGTGCCCTGCGATAGGTTCTCTAAAAGGCGTTCTTTTTGTGTGATATAACATATATACCAAATTTATACATTTCTATTGCAAATGTAATATCACTCATGAATATATTTAAGTATTTGACTATACTATAGCAATAATACACCAGTTTTGGTGCTAAGCCAGCAAGCATCAACGAAGATTCGGACACATTGAAAAATTCGAGGGTTTGGGAAATTTGTTCCCAGACGTCGCTGGAGAATTTTAATATTTGTGACTTCTTACCTGTTAAGAGTCACCTACTCTACTCCTTACTACTCCTTACCTACTATTAATTAAATACAGTATCCTTTGCATGTCGTGCGCATGTAATGAATGTTGAATTGGATGAGAATTAAAGGAAAAGAGAAACATTTACGGGAGGAGTTTTGATAAGATTTTCTCATGCGCGCGATCTGATTGGCCAGGCTCTTGAAACCACCACCCACACCCACGACTGTATAATTTTACAGGAAAAGAGTAAAATAAGTACAAAATACGCCTATACTAAAAGTTTACCAAAAATTTATCACCACAAAGGTCCTAACTATGACGTCATAAGACGATGACAGCCATCGCACTAAAAATAACCACTATTTCCTTATTTCAAAGCTGTAGCTGTAGGTTACAGAAGAGTTTACATTTTTTATACTATATATGTTGATATAACAATTTTTATACAAAGTTTTATACTAACTACACGGACAGGCGAGGTCATGACGTCATCAATGACGTCATGACATACTACATGTAGGCTACATTTCTAAAAATTATAGAATACACAGTGCATTTTAAGACAATTACTACTACTACTAATAATAATAATAATATTACTACTACTACTACTAAAGGCGTATTTTGTCCATGCCCTTGGAAGTAAAATTTTACTTATTTAAGCTCCGCCCACTTATTTTTTACTCTTTTGCGTGCATAGAAAACGGAGCAGATACACTTATTTTACTCTTTTCCTGTAAAATTATACAGTCGTGGGTGTGGGTGGTGGTTTCAAGAGCCTGGCCAATCAGATCGCGCGCATGAGAAAATCTTATCAAAACTCCTCCCGTAAATGTTTCTCTTTCCCTTTAATTCTCATCCAATTCAACATTACTTACATGCGCCGACATGCAAAGGATACTGTATTTAATTAATAGTAGGTAAGGAGTAGTAAAGTAGGTGACTCTTAACAGGTAAGAAGTCACAAATATTAAAAATTCTCCAGCGACGTCTGGGAACAAATTTCCCAAACCCTCGAATTTTTCAATGTGTCCGAATCTTCGTTGATGCTTGCTGGCTTAGCACCAAAACTGGTGTATTATTGCTATAGTATAGTCAAATACTTAAATATATTCATGAGTGATATTACATTTTGCAATAGAAATGTATAAATTTGGTATATATGTTATATCACACAAAAAGAACGCCTTTTAGAGAACCTATCGCAGGGCACGAATACGAACATTTCATCAGTCTGATTCAGGCGCCAACACGGTAAGGAGGTCTCTACCACGGGCCACCACACACACACCACCACCCAGGCACCCACCCCCCCACCACCACCCGCCCACCATCACACACCCACCCACCCACCCCATCACCCATACGCCACCACACACCCACCACCACACGCCCATCACCCATCCGCCCACCACACACCCACCCACCACACGCCCATCACACATCCGCCCACCACACACCCACCCACCACACGCCCATCACCCATCACGCCCACCACACACCACCCACCCACCACACGCCCATCATACATCCGCCACCACACACCCACCCACCACACGTCCATCACACACCCGCCCACCACACACCCGCCCCATGGATGTTAAAACGGGGGAGATGCACTGGAGGATGAATCACAACCAGCATTCATCTAGGTTTAGGCAAAGAATAATTGGTGAAAACGTAGATGTAGGTACACGTAGCCTACATACGTACAGGTCCATGATAGCATTAAACATCCTCGACGCACATCGTGAAATGGCTGTGTAGCAAATAGATATTCAAATAACAGTTTCATAGCGCCCTAAACATTTCAGTTTAATATCAAGTCCATCTATAGAGTTAGAAAACAATGCTAGGCCATTCTAAGAGCTCAAAACAATTAGATATCGATGTGTAATACAGACAATCACGCTACTACTCTTTGCTGTGCCTTCAATAATGTCAACCTTAACGATATTCCTTGAGCCTCTGTAAGAGGTAATGAAGTGTACGACACTTTTACTCTCGGCAACATCAAGAAAGAGCTTTGGCAGCGCTACAATCGTATTTTGTGATGGCAAGCAGGGGCGGAGCTTAAATAAGTATAATTTTACTCCGGAAGGACACTACAAAATACGCCTTTTACCACCACCACCACTACTACTACTACCACTACTACTACTACACTACTATTTTTTAAGGGAATTTCACCATTATTTCAACCTTGTAGAGACATTTTACCCTATTTATTGTATCTATATTCCCATGAATTAATTTTTCAAGAGACATTTCAGCCATTTATTTCAGACATTTGACCATTAGAAGTACATTTTATTGAAGGGAAGAGTACAATATTAATTTTCTCCTAGCTATTATTATATCATAGAGCTATTAATGGGTGGTATTTCGGTATTGTGAGAATATAGTTATGTTATTTGCTCCATTATACCATTAGTTAAATCATTGATCTCCTCTCTATAGCAAGAACAAGGGGTAAAACATGAAATTATGGAAGAAATATTTCAAACTAAAATTTGGTAAAAGTATTCATGAAATAATCTTAACTCTCGAACTGTTTTGAATAGATTAATTAAATAACGTAAGAAATGCTAATAAAAGTTACTAAAACGTAAGAATTAATTATAATCTTTCATAATAATACTAAAAACATCTTAAATATAGTTATAATTAATAATAACGAAATAAATATAGAAACCGTCCCAGAAATCAAGATGGCGCTCAGTAATCCTTGTTTACATTCCAGCGGCTTGTAACACTGTGACAATCCTACATCTTTATCCATCCTAATCCTGCTGAAAGGTCAGGTCATAGGTCATAAGGTTAATTAAGGATAATATTGAAGGGTTGAAGAATATCCTGACACCATTATTTAGTGGATTAATTAATTGATTGACTGAGAATTAAGCAGATAAGTACATGTTAATTTTTGGCTGTAGTAGTATTGTTAATTTCTCCACTGGTAATAACACTACTTCTTCCACAGATAACCAGCCATGGAGATCAGCAGTAGTAGCAGTGGAGTTAGGATCGTGACGGCTCCCCTGGTTAATGTTAGCGTTAGTAGCAGTGGTAATAACTTTACGGCAGAGAAGAGATTGGATCGCGGCCTGACCATCGCTGATTGGAAGGTAATTTACTTACTTGTTTACTTACTTGTTTCCGTCTAGAGGGTACTCCCTCACAGTCGTGGTGCTCCACCGCTGCATCCGAACCCAGCATCCCTGTGTTGCAGGTTCACCTGGTCCGATATTGAGTTCGTGTCTGCCCTGCTCATAGACGTATATCCAGGCACGGGAGGTTCATCCGGGATTGTTTGTAGGTGGTTGTCCAAATGATGTTTGAATTTTTCCACCGAGCATTCCGTGAGGTTCCTTAATTTTCCTGGCAGGTTGTTAAATAGTTTTGGCCCAATAATTACTAAGGTTAATTACTCTGTGTGTGCGTGTGTGTGTGTGTGTGTGTGACAGGTGACAGAGGTGTGTGTGTGTGTGTGTGTGTGGTGCAGTCAGTTCGTACACATGTTGTTTCGTACACCAAAAAGTTGTTTTGTAGTCTATATGGAACTATAGTCGTTTCGTACACTCGGCTCAGAGTTGCAGAGGTATGTACGAAAAACTCAAAATCAGTGTACGAAACAACTAACAAATTCTGGGTACGAAACAACTTGTGTACGAAACTCCCTGTAACCGTAGTGGTAGAAGTAATAGTAGTAGTAGTAGAAATAGTAGTGGTAGTGGTGGTGGTAGTACCGTAGATAACACTATAGTCGCCAGCTGCACTAAGGTCGCCAGGCACCCTATATTACACAGTTTAGCATCACTGTAGACACAGCCTTGTAGGGGCCACTGAACACATGGACACACTAACAAACGGTACCTGGAACTCGCCGATAAGAATTTTCGGCGAGTGTTCCAATTTTTCGAGTGGGCGAGATATTTCTGAGAGTTTTTGATCTTGAATTAGGTTATGGTGACCCCTGTGACCAAAGAACCATACTTTCCTGACAACTGGGGGCACGGACCCCCTTAAGAACATAAGAAAATAAGGAAGCTACAAGAGGCCGCGAGGCCTACACGTGGTAGTTCCTGTCACCTAACACTACCTACATCCACCTTTCATCCCCATCCATGAACCTATCCAGCTCCCCTTTAAAGCTCCCTAATGACTCCGCACTAACTACCTGTCTACTGAGACCATTCCACTCATTCACCACCCTATTTGTGAACCAGTTTTTCCCTATTTCCTTTCTAAATCTACGCTTTTCCAGCTTGAATCCGTTACTTCTTGTTCTACCCTGGTTAAAAGCCGTAAGAACTTTTCCTACCTCTCCTTTATTAAATCCCTTTATCCACTTAAAAACTTCTATCAGATCGCCCAATACTCTGCGTCTCTCGAGTGAGTGTAATTTTAATAACTTCAATCTCCTCTCATAACTAAAGTTACGCATCCCTTGTATCATTTTGGTCATCCTTCTCTGCACTTTTTCTAACAACACTATATCCATCCTGTAATATGGAGACCAAAACTGAACTGCATAGTCTAGGTGAGGCCTGACTAGAGCCAGATAAAGCTTTAGAATAACTTCCGCACTTCTACTTTTAACACTTCTGGTAATGAATCCTAATACTCTATTAGCTCTATTTCTGGCCTCAATACATTGTTTCCTAGGTCGGAGGTCTGGGCTCACCCTCACTCCAAAATCTTTTTCACCTTCTGATCTTTTCAGCGATACATTGCTTATGGTGTATCTATTACCAGGGTTTTTTCTACCAACATTCATAACGCTACATTTATCAATATTAAATTCCATCTGCCATCTGACTGCCCACTCGTTAAGTTTATCTAAGTCTCCCTGCAATATGTTTATGTCAGACTGTGATCCAATAATCCTACCTAGCTTAGTATCATCAGCAAACTTGCTGATATCACTGCTAATCCCACTATCCAAGTCGTTGATGTAAATCAAAAATAGTAATGGGCCCAAAACAGACCCTTGTGTAACTCCACTTGTCACCAGTCCCCATTCAGATTTGGAACCATTAATTGTAACCCTTTGTTGCCTATTACGTAGCCAAGCTCTGATCCAATGAAGAACCTTCCCATCTATACCATGAGCCCTAACCTTATTTAAGAGTTGCTCGTGTGGTACTTTGTCAAATGCCTTACTAAAGTCCGACCCTTGCTAATTAACTAACCTAACCTTGGCATGGATTACTCGTAAACTAACCTCGCTGTGGGGGTTAGTTTTCCACCTAGAAATACTTCTAGTGGAAACATATGGCTTCATATTTTAAACATATTTATACATATTTCTTCATGTTTTAAACATATTGAAACATTTCTAGTGTAAAAATATTTTGTACCCACACATGATACCCCCCCCCACACACACGTGTGTGTGTGTGTGTGTTTATTGCGTTCATGTACGTGTGTGTTTATTGCGTTCATGTACGTGTGATTCATAATTAATCAATCCGTTAATTAATTATAATTATTAATGACCCATTAAGATCGGCAGTCAGAAAACTGTACAGCTTGGTGTTCAGCGTGACCTAATGGGCCAATTGTCAGGGCAATCTGAGATGGGAACATTGGCCTCTAAATTTGCAGGGCAATTCCCCTGCAAATTTTGCCCTTGCAATTTTACAATAAATCATAGTTTTCAAAATAACTCCCCAACCCTGAGGCGCGGCAGCAAGTGTTGGGCACAGCCAAGACAGGGCAGGCAAAGACCTTGCCTGTGAGCCGTGGCAGAAGCCATTGCCAATGTCGGCTATTCACAAAATTAAGATTTACTGTTTGTTACACTAAAAAAAATGTCCTCAGGTTACGGACACCGCGAGAAAATTGGACGAATTTGAAGATTTGTCGCAGGTCAAAAAGTACGAACTTCCCGAAGAGGAATATAACAAGCCAGGCGGTGAGTGTGTGTGTGTATGAGTGTGTGT
>JACEEZ010016855.1:37500-45000 GCA_016584305.1 Chionoecetes opilio
GTGTTGAATCTCTGTTGTTGTGTTTAAGGTGTTATTGTGGTAGGTAGGGGGTTTGTGGTAGTGATAGGTTTGTGGTAGGGAGGGATATAGGAGTGGTGTGTGGTGTCCCTGTGGTGGTAGTGACAGGGGAAGAAAATGGAGGGTGGTGGTGTTAAATGGAGTGTGGTGGAAGTGAATTGTGGTAGTGGTGGTGGAGGTAATGGCTAGAGATGGAGTGTGGTGGTGGATAATGGTAGTGGTAGAAGATGGAGTGTGGTGGTGGTTGTGGTGATTGTGGTAGTGGAAGAAGGGTGGTGGTGGTGGTTGAGGATTGTGGAAGGGGATAATGATTGTGGTGGAGGTGGTGATTGTTTGTGGTAGTGGATTGTGGTGGTGATGGATTGTGGTGGTGATGCATTGTGGTGGTGATGCATTGTGGTGGTGATGCATTGTGGTGGTGATGGATTGTGGTGGTGATGGATTGTGGTGGTAGTGGATTGTGGTGGTGATGGATTGTGGTGGTGATGGATTGTGGTAGTGGATTGTGGTGGTGGATTGTGGTGGTGATGGATTGTGGTGGTGATGGATTGTGGTAGTGGATTGTGGTGGTGATGGACATGAGTAATGTTTTCTTAGGCGCGCCTCCAACACTGCATTGCAAGTAAGAGTAAGTTAAGTTAGTAGGTAAGATTCTTGTTCACGTGTTGTACTGTGTGTGGTGGTGGTGGTGGTGGTGGTGACTGGATTATGGTGCAAGGAATGTGTGTGAATGAGAGAGAGAGAGAGAGAGAGATGGGACTAGGGGAACACCTTACTCTGCTTCTTACTAACCTCGACCACTAAGCACTTGGCCTCTACAACTTGTCCCCTTGCTGCTTACTGACTGATATTTGATGCCAGGAGAAGGGAATACTACACCACCACCATCGCCACCGCCCTATCCTGGCATACTATAGCTTAACTTATAGGAACTACCACGTGTAGGTCTCTCAGCTTCTTGTAGCTTCCTTATGTTCTTATCACCTCGTGGGTGTGTGTGTGTGTGTGTGAATGGTGGTGGTGGTCAGTTAGTAACAAGAGAGAGAGTGCCAGCGTGGGTGTGGGTGCCTTGCCTCCAGACATCTTGGTTCCTCTCAACATTCCATTCACCTGTCTGTCTGTCTGTCTGTCTGTCTGTCTGTCTGTCTGTCTGTCTGTCCGTCCGTCCTAACTCTCCTGTTTTGATCAACCCTTAATGAGGGATGAGAAGTTTCTATCTATAGTTATGTTTTGACGTCACTATAGTTTATGTTTCACGTAGATTTGTAAACCTTTCTCCCTCACTGATTTGTATTCAATATTTGTATCTATTATAATGTATTAGTCAGCCCTGCACACTATTATAATGTATTAGTCAGCCCTGCACACTATTATAATGTATTAGTCAGCCCTGCACACTATTATAATGTATTAGTCAGCCCTGCACACTATTATAATGTATTAGTCAGCCCTGCACACTATTATAATGTATTAGTCAGCCCTGCACACTATTATAATGTATTAGTCAGCCCTGCACACTATTATAATGTATTAGTCAGCCCTGCACACTATTATAATGTATTAGTCAGCCCTGCACACTATTATAATGTATTAGTCAGCCCTGCACACTATTATAATGTATTAGTCAGCCCTGCACACTATTATAATGTATTAGTCAGCCCTGCACACTATTATAATGTATTAGTCAGCCCTGCACACTATTATAATGTATTAGTCAGCCCTGCACACTATTATAATGTATTAGTCAGCCCTGCACACTATTATAATGTATTAGTCAGCCCTGCACACTATTATAATGTATTAGTCAGCCCTGCACACTATTATAATGTATTAGTCAGCCCTGCACACTATTATAATGTATTAGTCAGCCCTGCACACTATTATAATGTATTAGTCAGCCCTGCACACTATTATAATGTATTAGTCAGCCCTGCACACTATTATAATGTATTAGTCAGCCCTGCACACTATTATAATGTATAAGTCAGCCCTGCACACTATTATAATGTATTAGTCAGCCCTGCACACTATTATAATGTATTAGTCAGCCCTGCACACTATTATAATGTATTAGTCAGCCCTGCACACTATTATAATGTATTAGTCAGCCCTGCACACTATTATAATGTATTAGTCAGCCCTGCACACTATTATAATGTATTAGTCAGCCCTGCACACTATTATAATGTATTAGTCAGCCCTGCACACTATTATAATGTATTAGTCAGCCCTGCACACTATTATAATGTATTAGTCAGCCCTGCACACTATTATAATGTATTAGTCAGCCCTGCACACTATTATAATGTATTAGTCAGCCCTGCACACTATTATAATGTATTAGTCAGCCCTGCACACTATTATAATGTATTAGTCACCCTGCACACTATTATAATGTATTAGTCAGCCCTGCACACTATTATAATGTATTAGTCAGCCCTGCACACTATTATAATGTATTAGTCAGCCCTGCACACTATTATAATGTATTAGTCAGCCCTGCACACTATTATAATGTATTAGTCAGCCCTGCACACTATTATAATGTATTAGTCAGCCCTGCACACTATTATAATGTATTAGTCAGCCCTGCACACTATTATAATGTATTAGTCAGCCCTGCACACTATTATAATGTATTAGTCAGCCCTGCACACTATTATAATGTATTAGTCAGCCCTGCACACTATTATAATGTATTAGTCAGCCCTGCACACTATTATAATGTATTAGTCAGCCCTGCACACTATTATAATGTATTAGTCAGCCCTGCACACTATTATAATGTATTAGTCAGCCCTGCACACTATTATAATGTATTAGTCAGCCCTGCACACTATTATAATGTATTAGTCAGCCCTGCACACTATTATAATGTATTAGTCAGCCCTGCACACTATTATAATGTATTAGTCAGCCCTGCACACTATTATAATGTATTAGTCAGCCCTGCACACTATTATAATGTATTAGTCAGCCCTGCACACTATTATAATGTATTAGTCAGCCCTGCACACTATTATAATGTATTAGTCAGCCCTGCACACTATTATAATGTATTAGTCAGCCCTGCACACTATTATAATGTATTAGTCAGCCCTGCACACTATTATAATGTATTAGTCAGCCCTGCACACTATTATAATGTATTAGTCAGCCCTGCACACTATTATAATGTATTAGTCAGCCCTGCACACTATTATAATGTATTAGTCAGCCCTGCACACTATTATAATGTATTAGTCAGCCCTGCACACTATTATAATGTATTAGTCAGCCCTGCACACTATTATAATGTATTAGTCAGCCCTGCACACTATTATAATGTATTAGTCAGCCCTGCACACTATTATAATGTATTAGTCAGCCCTGCACACTATTATAATGTATTAGTCAGCCCTGCACACTATTATAATGTATTAGTCAGCCCTGCACACTATTATAATGTATTAGTCAGCCCTGCACACTATTATATATGTATTTAGTCAGCCCTGCACACTATTATAATGTATTTAGTCAGCCCTGCACACTATTATAATGTATTAGTCAGCCCTGCACACTATTATAATGTATTAGTCAGCCCTGCACACTATTATAATGTATTAGTCAGCCCTGCACACTATTATAATGTATTAGTCAGCCCTGCACACTATTATAATGTATTAGTCAGCCCTGCACACTATTATAATGTATTAGTCAGCCCTGCACACTATTATAATGTATTAGTCAGCCCTGCACACTATTATAATGTATTAGTCAGCCCTGCACACTATTATAATGTATTAGTCAGCCCTGCACACTATTATAATGTATTAGTCAGCCCTGCACACTATTATAATGTATTAGTCAGCCCTGCACACTCCTTTCATTGACGTGTATTCTTGTCACTCACGTTATCAATAATACTTCGTCACCACTACTATTACTACACCTACTACTACTACTACTACTACTACTACTACTACTACTACTACTACTACTACTACTACACCTACTACTACTACTACTACTACTACTACTACTACACCTACTACACCTACTACACCTACTACACCTACTACTACTATTACTACCCTACTACTCTACTATACTACTACAAACACCTACTACTACTACTACTACTACTACTACTACTACTACTACTACTACTACTACTACTACTACTACAAACCTACTACTAAAAGATACCTCCACCGATTGTTTTTTTTTGCGGACTCCATTAACCTGGAGGCCAGTACCCCAACTCTGACGCTACTGACTGTGGCATCCACCTTTAGGCTACTACTACTTTCCACTACTTACTCTCCTCCCTCCCGTCATCTACACTAATATGCCGCTCTCCACTACAGTGGCCTGGTAGTTCAGGCCGTCTAAATCGATGGTTGTGGGGGCGGAGTATCTAGAAACCTCCTGAGACTAAGAGGGCAAACCTGAGCGGGGAGAAGGAGAGACGGCACCTCATCCAGGCGACAACGTGGCCCCTTTGGGCTGGTGCTTTTTTCTGCCATTACATCTCTAGTCTTGATAGAAGCACTTGGCCTTGGGGCCCATCCCGCCTGACGTAGTGAAAACCAGGGTGTGAAGGTGCCGCGTCCTACATTTCGGATCCTATCCCATAACTCCTGATTTTTTCCCGTTCATTCTTTTTGGTGAGCACTTAAAGTGGGATCCCTGTACAGCGGCCATTGGATCGAAGATTCTGATGTCCATGAACGCTCTCTGTCCTCTGGTCCAGAAACCACGAGCATTTTACTCGTCCACTCGGGCATCGTTTGTGGTGTTGGCCGTCCTGTCCTGCACTTGTTCGCCATTCGGGGAGGAGGGTTGGTTCGTGGTGACGTCGCGGCATACCTCCCTGAGCAGCTGGCCGTCAAATCTCTCACCTCATCGTGTCTGATGCCCACGAATCCTCCCTTTTTACATGTCATTGTATGGTCGCGCTGTTTGGATCTCCACATACACAATTTTGGGTAGCCCCCTCCACTGGCCAGCCATACCTCAGAGCAACGGCATCTACGAATTCTTGTTTTTTTGAGGCTGAAGCCTTTAGCTCTGATAGGCAAGCATGTTACCAGTTGGATGCTCCCGTTTCCTGTGCAATGTGAATTTTCTTCAGGGTGTCGTTGGCATGACGTCTTTTAGGTGTTGAAATCTTTCCACTTGTGCATTCTGTCTGTTCTAGACATGGTTTTCTTTAGCTCCAGACCTCATTCGGGTCAGTTTTTCTTCCCTTTGCGTCTTGAGCTATGTTTTTTTTGGGTGAGGACCTGGTGAGGTAGATGGGTCACGGTTTTCTTCCTCAGCCATTTTTTTCAGGGGACGTGATCCCCATCCACCCAGTCTTGGTGGAAGTGAAAAGCAGCTCCCTCACGTCATTTCCTATGTTTGAAATTATTTTTTTTAACAGTGCTGGTGGGAAGGGTTTTCCTGATGGATTCTTCCAACGGTCTGAGGAGATGGCTGATGCCTGGGATGGTCGCTTGACGAGCCCCATCGATGTTGTAGCCATGTGTGAATGCTGAGTAAGCTGCGTGTGTTCTGTTTTGGGCTATGTCGACAAAACGCCCACCTTTTTCACCCACTCTGATATTTTCACCTCCACATATTTCTGCTTGAATTCCGGTGTTCCAACCACAGCTCCCAATGCCCTCTGCCCGTCCTTTTTGTCACAGTGACTCCGCTGCCCCCTGAAAAGTCGCATTCCAATTTCATAATGTTTCGGGTTTTACGATAGGATGGACTTGGTGGCGTTGGGTGTGTATCCTATAGTAGGGCCGTTCTTCTTCACAAGAGCCCACCACTTACAAGGAATACAAGGAACACAAACGCAACAGACCGATAGGTCCTTACAAGACTGTTTGCTTTAACTATACTACACTAACTAGATCAAAAAGGGGAGAAAGGATAGGAAGTAGAAGCCCCCATCCTCACCCCCCATCCCTCCAGCCAAGCTGGCCGGAAAAAGAAGTGATCCATGCAATATAGAAAAACTGCTGGAATTTGTGGGGAAAAGTTTGAAAGCTGAAATCTATGGCTAACTACTACTAGTTTGTGGGTAGTTATGCTTGATAGATGGGTCATGTTATTGTGTTTTTTGTAATGGTGTGAACACAGTGTGGGGGTTTTCCAAGGGTGGTGCGGCAGCCTTGCCTGGCGCTTTCTTGGGGGGCAGCAGTCATCAGCCCCAGCTCCGTTAAATCCCTGCGAATTGTGTACTTTCCATGTAGGCAATCCGCAGTGGATTGAACGGAGCTGGGCCTGATTGACTGCTGCCTCCCAAGAAAGCGCCAGGCAAGGCTGCCGCACCCCCCTTGAACCTCCACACTGTGTGTGTGGGGAACTTCCTTAAAATCTGAGATTTTCCCGGCCCCTGTTAGGTCGTCCGAAATATGCCACTTGCTTCACCGTGTCTTTTCATATGAGTCTCCTCTTGAAGCACTGATAGGCCAGGGCGTACATTGCCTGGTTTACCGGGTCACCTTGTGTTGTTGCCTTCCTTGATTCAAATTTTGACAATGCTATTTTTTCTATTGTCCCCTTATGAACATGTCTGAGGGTTTCTCTGTATGGTTTTCCACATATTTTCCCGCGAGTGGGGGACACTTCTTTCCCAAATGTTGTGGAGCATTGTCGTTCTGTTTATTGTGTTGAGGCATTTTTTGCGTCCACAAATTTAGCACCGCTTCACAATCTTCCTGACCAAGATCTTCCCCATGGCGTGGATGGCCGCTTCCCACCTCCCTGCTGTCCAGCACACACCTGTAGGTTCCCTGCCGCTCTTTTTAAACACCTCCTTCACCACCGCCATGATGCATTTCCCTATAATCCGGCGGAGGACTTCCCCAACGCCGATAGGCCTGCACCCTGGCTTCTTGTCAAGGGGAAAAGGGGCGGCAAGCAGTCAGGGCGTCAACATGTCGGCATTTGGTGGCGGAAATTTTTCCCTCGCTAGTTTTTTGCTAGGACGCTGCACAGTCACCAGCGACACTGCCCCATTGAGTGTTTGCTCGCAGGCGACGCCACCCTCTTGCAATCCATGCCTGAGGGACCCCCGCTGCCTTTTGTCTGAGAGCTTTTTTCCACACCAGCTCTCCTGTAATCATCTCATAGGTGACCTGTTTGAGATTTGAGGAGGTCCCTGCTGTCTTAGTCCCTCCAATTGCTGGGTTGAGGATGTTTTTTCCTCCAGCAATTGGATAGTTTTCCTCGGTGAGTGGCAACACCCGCCGTTTTTGATCTTCATCCAGACCCGGAGTGCGGATGACGTTGCCTTGTCTCATCTTATCCGCAAAGCCACGTGCCTTATCATCTTGTTTTTTTTGGGGGCAAAGTCTTGGCAGTCTTTTCTGTAAGACTCTCGTTTTCCTAAAGGGAGCTCCTCGAGTTTATTTTTTCCCAAAGTTCCACTCTTCTTGTGAGTGCTTTCACATTGTTGTTTGTCTTGGGCCTTTTGATGTGCCCTTCTGGAGGAAGAGTTTAGGA
>JACEEZ010016856.1:0-22944 GCA_016584305.1 Chionoecetes opilio
AAATTGGATTAAACGGAGCTGGGCCGATTGATGCTGCCTCCAAGAAAGCCACAGGAAAGGCTGCCGCACAACCCTTGAACCCACACTGTGTTCACACCATACAAACACACATAACATGACCTATCTATCAAGCACTAAACCCAACCCCACAAACTAGTAGTAGTTAGCCATAGATTACAGCTTTCAACTTTCCTCACAAATTCCATGCAGTTTTTCTATATTGCAGGGTATCACTTCTTTTACCGGCCAGCTTCGGCTGGAGGGATGGGTGGGTGGGGAGGAGCCTTCTACCTCCTATCCTTTCTCTCTTATTATCTAGTTAGTGTAGTGTAGTTAAAGCAAACAGTCTTGTAAGGACCTAATGGTCTGTTGCTGTTTGTGTTTCCTTTGTATTCCTTTGTATTCCTTTGTATACTACTACTACTACTACTACTACTACTACTACTACTACTACTACTACTACTACTACTACTACTACTACTTATACTCTAACTACTACTACTACTCCTATTAGTACTATTACTACTACTACTACTACTAATGGCGGTAGTGTTTACAAGGCAGGCAGAGAGCTCTCCAAGTTTTTCAAGAAAACAAGAGAACCAGATTTGCTACAGACGTTAAACTACTCAAGCAAGTTACCTAAGAGCACAGTAGACAATTCAGAGGGTCTTTTGGAACAGTGTGGTTTTGGACTTGACAGAATTACTGTAAGAAACTTGAATCACAGTTCTACATCCCCTCTCGACCAGCTGACTGGCGTTTGCGCATGCGCAGTAGTGAGCTGACGTCACGAAGCATATTTTACAGCTCCAGAGAGACATATCCTATTACTACCTCAATATGGATCAAACTGTAATTACAACATTATTGGAATCTCAAGAGAGAGCATATAAGAATGCCATGGAGGTAATGGTGAAGCAGTTAAATGATAGAATACAGAAGCTTGAATCCACTGTTTCGGATCTCACCACCAGCCTTGAGTTCAGTCAACGAGAAATTGATGAACTCAAAACAACCATCAAGGAACATGTAAAAGAAAAGCTTGTCAACAAAGAAACTTTTGATAAGCTCTCTCACAACATTGACTCCTCAAAACTACAAATTAAGACATGGAAGAACGCAGAATATCAGGATGACTACAGCAGGAGGAACAACATTCGAATCAGCGGGGGTCGAGGAGTGCGACGACGGGGAAACGTGGGAGCAGTCAGCGGCGCTGGTGTCTTCCTGCTGGGGATAAGCTGCAGCTGCCTGGCGTGCAGCTGGAGAGGGCCCATAGGGTTGGACAGCGCCGCAATGACAGACCTCGTCTCATCGTTGCGCGTTTCTCCCGCTACTGTGATCGAGAGGCGATCATGAGGAGTGCGAGGAAGTTGCCGGTACCAATATCTACCTTAATGATGATTTGTGCGCTGCTTCACAGGCAGTCAAGAACGCTCAGACACCGCAGATGAAACAAGCAAGATCACAGGGGAAAATTGCCTACTTTCGGCATACTAAGCTCATCGTGAAGGACAGGCTTGGTACTGACAGTGCATCGGGAAATCATACACCCCTGAGCGACGATCCACCTGCTGCCGGCCGTGATCGCAGCAAGCAGCTACAGCAGTTGCTGCAGCTGTCCCGGTAGTGGCTGGTGCAGTGGGTGGAGCTGTGGCTCGGCCTGGTACTAGGGTGGGTGGTGGGGGAGCGGGAAGTGACGGTGTGGGAAGACAGGCCGGCGCTGTGCCCGCCTACCCGTCCTCCCAGCGCCGTCCAGACTCGCCTCATCCCCCGCCACAGTGCTTCGCCTTGCTCACAGTCACCGAAGATAAGGAAGAACCCTCAAAGTTTGTGAAGAAGTAATTTCCTTCCTCCTTAAGAAGGAAAGAAAAGTAACGAGAACTTTAGCATAATGATGGCTGTAAATCAGTACCTCCTTTTTATTCTATTAGTAATGTTGAACTTGAAAGGCTTACCAACAGTGACCAGTCCCACACAAACTATTGTATGTAAATGAACTTGATCAGATGATATTTAATCCGCTTGATCTAGAACAAGATATGAACAGCAATGTTGATTCATTTATTATTGATATGGGGAACATGACACATAAATTTTCACAGTATATATATTTAAATGATGTTAAAGTAAAATTAAGTGAAGTTGATGTATTTTCGGTATTAAGTATGAACATTAGAAGTATAGCTAGTAATCTCCAAATATTAATTGATCAGTGTTTAACCGATAAGGATATATTTGTTGTGATGGGGTTCTCGGAGACTAGGTTAGATAATAACATCGAAGCATGTATGTTTTAAAAGGTTATACTATGTACGCAATGAACAGAAATAGGAAAGGTGGAGGTGTGTGTATATATATATCCAGTAGGTATAGTTCTTGTATCATTAAGGAGTGTTGTATGATGGAACCATTTTTTGAGTGTGTCTGTGTACAAGTGAATAATGGTAAGGAAATCAACTTGTTTGCATCTGTCTATAGGCCGCCAAAGGGGAACATGCTTGAATTTCTTAATGCTTTAAAAGACAATATTTGATTATACAGCGATAAAAAAGTACAACAAAATATTTTTTCTGGGGTTTGGGAACTTAGATTTACTTAAAGCAACTGAATCAGGAGTCTTTGATTTCATAAACGTTATGTATTCACAGGGCTGCTTCCCATTAACAACAAACCCACGAGAGTTACGGGAAAACTGTGCCTCATTAATAGATCATATATGGACCTCCCCATCTGGAAATAATATAAACAATTACATAGTATATACTGATATAACAGATCATTTGCAGTATACTCTCAGTTTAGAAAAGTTGTAAATAAGTGTGATGCATATGTAGAAAGAAGATTTTTTCTGACATCATATCAATTTATTTGCAGAAGAAATATCAAATGAAAATTGGTTGCAAATTATAAATATCAACGACGCAAATGATGCATATGATAAATTTCACAGATTATATAAAAAGAATAAATTTTTATCTTGTTTTCCATTAAGAAAAATTTAAGTTAACGTTAAAAACGAAAGAAGCCCTTATTAGCTGCAGGATTAAAAACTAGTATCCAGGAGAAACACAGACTTGAAAGGTGGCATCAAAATGGCCATTGTCATATGGACCAAGATATAAAGCTTACAGGAACAAGCTGGTAACACTACTTCGAGCTGCAAAAACAAATATTTTCAAGATAAATTTAAGAGTGAACAAGGTAATAATAAATAAATTTGGAATACAATAAATAGTCTAATGGGCAGAAAAAAAGTCAATCATTGTAATGAAATTAACTGAAAATAGTAATGGCCTCACTGCAAATATTTTAATGAACATTTCTTAAAAAAAGCTGGATCCCCACCGCAACAAACAGTGCACAGCAAACTCTCCCTCTCAATTTTACAATAATCATCGGAAATTTCTTTTTACTTTATCCTGTTACTAGGAAGAGGTTAATCAATATTTAAAATCTATAAAAGCAAACACAGCACCAGGATGTGATGAAATTCCATCAAAACTGCTCCAACTTACTGCACATTACATTGATGTCCCTCTCACCCACATAATCAATCTATGTTTCCAGCAAGGATGCTTTCCGGACAACCTTAATATTGCTAAAGTGATACCAATATTTAAATCTGGTGATGTGATGATGAAAATAATTATAGACCCATATCTATTTTACCCTCGATTAGTAAAGTTTTTGAAAAAGCTATTGTTCATAGATTCAAAGGGTTCTTGGAAGATTTTAAATTATTATCTGATAATCATATGGATTTCGCAATAACAAGTCAACAGAGAAAGCCATAATGAAATTCACAAGTGAAATTTATAGTAATTTGGAAAGAAAACACTATGTTGCAGGCATATTCATGGACTTATCTAAGGCATTTGATTCACTGGACCATAAAATATTAATAGATAAGCTAAATAATATAGGAATAAGAGGAACACCATTAAATTTATTTTTCAAGTTATTTGACAAATAGGAAACAAGCTGTATATTGTAATAAGAAAACATCAGTGCTGAAAAATGTTGACAGGGGAGTACCTCAGGGGTCAATACTGGGGCCCCTTGCTGTTCTTGGTATTTATAAATGATATTGCCAAGTGCCAGTAATAAATTTAATTATGTTCTTTATGCAGATGACACCAATCTGCTCTTACAGGATAAAAACTTAGATCACTTGAATGCGGTGTTAAATACAGAACTAGAAAAAATTAGTAAATGGGTTTCAGCTAACAAATTAAAGGTAAATATTACAAAAACTAATTATATGCTATTCAAAATCGATCTGTCGCATACAACATGGGGCCAGTATATATGGATGGTGTGAACTTAAGAGGGTTGCATGTACAAATTTTGGGGTTATCATAGATGAAACTGAATTGGAAAAATCATATTCAATCAGTCTGCTTAAAATTGTCAAAAACTTGTGGAATATTATAAAAATTCGTTACAATCTAACAACTGATGCTTTAAAAAGTATATATTATTCCCTGTGTTATCCTCTTATTATATATTGTGTGTCTATCTGGGGTTGTACGTGGCCGTCAAATGTAAAGGAAATTATTGTCACTCAGAAGAAATTGATCAGAACCATAATATAGAGGGAAACATGACTCTACAACACTTTTTATTCAATGAGTTAAAATTACTAAAATTTGAATTACTACTTAAATATTTTTGTCTTTTCACTGTTTATAATGATTTAAATGATAATAGTAACAACAGAAACATATTTAGAATGATTCATCACAGCCTAGGTACCAGAGGTAACAATGTTAACTTGTTATGTCCACAACCAAGAACAACACTGTACAAATTTTCTATATATTGTTTTGGCCCGAAATGTTGGAACGCATTACCAGATGACATGAAAACAGCAAATAATCTCAATATATTTAAATTTAAACTTAAACAGTATTTATATAATTTACAAAGTCAAGTTCTTATAGATTGAAAATGAAAATACAGTAAATTTGTGCTCCTGAAATTTAGGTACTTTTTTTTATATAAAAAAACATGTTTTCACTTAGTTTATATTTGTGTATGTTAATCTTTATTTGTAAATTATTGCCGTCATCGTATTCGTTTTTAGATTATGTTAACTGATTTTATGTCTGCTAAGGAGCTCATGCTCAGCAGACTAATGCCTATAAAATGTGTATATATTTATTTATGTGTATATAATTGTTATTTGGCAATAAACTCTATAAACTATAAACTAAACTAAAACTACTACTACTTTTTCTAATGTTTGTGGTTAGTTTTAGGCCTTCTTTCACCCTTCATGGTCCATTCTAATTGTCCTCCTCCTCCTCCTCCTCCCCTCCTCCTCCCTCCTCCTCCTCCTCCTCCTCCTCCTCCTCCTCCTCCTCCTCCTCCTCCTCCTCCTCCTCCTCCTCCTCCTCCTCCTTCTCCTCCTCCTCCTCCTCCTCCTCCTCCTCCTCATACTACTACTACTACTACTACTACTACTACTATTACTACTACTACTACTACTACTACTACTACTACTACTTCTAATATTTGTGGTTAGTTTTAGGACTTATTTCACCCTTTGTGGTCCATTCTTATTATTTTCCCCCGCATCCTCATCCTCCTCTTCCTCCTTCTCCTCCTCCTCATTCGGGTGCCTCAGGGCTCGGTCTTGTGTCCTACTCTTTTTCTGATATATATCAACGATCTGGACTGCGGACTTGTATCTAAAATATCGAAATTTGCAGATGACACCAAATTAGGCGGTAAAGCATATACTAGAGAAAACTGCGAACTCATACAAAGTGATCTCGACAAACTATCAGATTGGAGTGATAAATGGCTATTAAAATTCAATTCCGATAAATGTAAAGTAATGCATATAGACAACGATAACCTCAAATATAACTATCAAATGCAAAATAAATCGTTAACTGAAGTACAGCAGGAAAAGGATATAGGTGTCATCATCAGTGATGATCTGAAAACCAGTCCGCATTGCCTAGCTGCCAGTAAAAAGGCGAATATGATGTTGGGCTTTATTATACGTAACTTTGAACATAAAACTCCGAAAGTAATGACACAATTATACACGTCCTTGGTTAGGCCGCACTTGGAATATGCCGTTCAATTCTGTTCGCCCTGTTTCGTAAAAGATCAAGCCAAATTGGAATCAGTGCAAAGAAGAACAACCAAACAAATTCCATCTCTGCGAAATTCATCTTATGAAGAGAGACTGCGGAAACTTAATATGTTTTCCTTAAAGGGTCGTAGAATCCGTGGGGACTTGATAGAAACCTTTAAGATCCTAAAAGGTTTTGATGTCATTAATCAAGAGAACCTATTGGAGCTTTCAGCTCATGTGACCACAAAAAATAATGGTTTAAAACTAAACGGTCAACGTTGCATCACCGATCTCCGTAAAAATTATTTCAATGTTAGAGTCGTTGATCGATGGAACAAGTTACCAGCAAATGTTGTCGGAGCCAGCACAATAACTATATTCAAAAACATACTTGACGCGCACTGTAAAGTAAATGGGTATTGATAGTGCGAATTCGTATCTAGTCCCCCGTATCGATTAGTTGTAGTGGTAGTGGTAGTTGTAGTTAGTATTTTTCATATTCTATCATTCTGCACTATGAAACTTCCATGTTCCTATCCTCTTTAGGGACATGGTATCATTTTCCAGCTGTTTTCTTACAAGTAGTTGATAGTTAGTAGTATGTAGTTCAGCAGATACCCTCGCTATGGACCAATAGGTCTCCTGGTGTCTGTTATTCCTATGTAATCCTATGTAATCCTCTTCCTCCCATACGTCAATCTCTCAAGTTCCTCATCAATCCTCATTTATCTGCCTTACATTCACCTCCACCCCATCATCTTCTTCTCTTCCTCCTTCTCCCCATCTCCTTCCTCCTTTATCTCGTCCCCTTCAAAAGTCGAGTCGCCTCCCATTATCCTCTCGCTATTCTTTCTCTCATTCCGTTCATTTTAACTTCTATACCAGAGCTGGGTATAATTAAATACATTTGTATTTAAATACGCATTTAAATACATTTGGGTATTTATAAATGTATTTATAAATACATTGGTTGTCATGTATTTAAATACAGTATTTACATACTTTTATGAGTATTTAAATACATTTTATTTAAATTTTACATACAATAAAAATGTAAATATTTTTTTATTAGTTAATTTGGCAACCCTTATGTTACAGTGAACCAGTGTTTCCGCTTGCAAGGCAATTTCCTTTTTTTTAGGAAATCTAGGCCTGAAAAGGAAATTTCTACGGAAACCCAAAATCTAAGGAATCCTAAGGAAATCCATTTTTTCGGACATGTTGAAATGTGTGTATATCTAAAATGTATTTTCAAATGTATTTAAATACATTTGATGTATTTAGTATTCAGTATTTAAGTACATTCGTAATATGTATTTAGTATTTAGTATTTAAATACATTTCTCCCATGTATTTAGTATTTAGTATTTAAATACATTCAATGTATTTACTGCCCAGCTCTGTTCTACACAACACCGACATTCTCTCTCTCCCTCTCCCTTCTATCTCTTCTCTCTACCTCCTTCCCTACCCTCAACAACCCCTTCCTCCCTCCATAAGCCTCACCTCCCTCTTTCTCTCTCCCTCAAGGGCGTGCCGCTACAGACGAATGCCACGATGGGGGTTCGAGTAGGGGGCGACACCTTGCTCCTGGAGAAGGTAACCAGCGCCTCGTCAGGACATTACACCTGCGCCGCCGCCAACAGCGAGGGCGCCCGAACCTCCAATCCACTCCACCTGGCTGTCATGTGTAAGTATTGAAAAAGAAATAATAATAAATAGCCTACAGGTGCTATAGATACCAACGTAAAAAAAAAAAAAAAAAAGTGTGTCAACCTCACTCCTCTTCCTTTTCCTCTTCCTCTTCCTTTTCCTCATGGGGGCATTGAAGTGTACGGCGTCGTACTTGGAAAGTGCATTACCGCAGTGGATTGAACGGAGCTGGGGCTTGATTGACTGCTGCCTCCCAAGAAAGCGCCAGGCAAGGCTGCTGCACCACCTTTGAACTTCCACACTGAGCCTACATCAACACTACATTAGACCTCATGACACACACAGATAGCCCCGAGTTAACGGTTACCACTACTACTCTCGACCTGTGACGGGCTGTGGATCAGTAAGGGTCCTGACAGTTTGTGACCACCATCGTGATCTAAGGTACCAGGGGTCAATGCTGCAGGGGGCATTGAAATGTACGACGTCCTACATGGAAAGTACACAATCCGCAGTGGATTGAACGGAGCTGGGGCCTGATTGACTGCTGCCTCCCAAGAGAGCGCCAGACAAGGCTGCCGCACCACCCTTGAACCTCCACACTGTGTTCCCACCATTACAAAACACACATAACATGACCCTACTATCAAGCACTAAACCTACCCCCACAAACATAGTATTAGTTAGCCATAGATTACAGCTTTCAACTTTACTCACAAATTCCATGCAGTTTTTCTATACTGCATGGTATCACTTCATTTCCGGCCAGCTTCGGCTGGAGGGATGGGTGGGTGGGGAGGAGCCTTCTACTTTCCTATCCTTTCTCTCTTATTATCTAGTTAGTGTAGTGTAGTTAAAGCAAACAGCCTTGTAAGGACCTAATGGTCTGTTGCTGTTTGTGTTTCCTTTGTAATACTTTGCAATCCTCCTCCTCCACCTTCTCCTCGTCCTCCTCCTCTTCTTCCTCCTCCTCATCGTCCTTCTACTTATCATTCTAGCTGATAATTTTGTCGCTTTTCTCTTCTTCTTTCACTTATTCTTCCTCCTTATTCCTGGCTGTTATGTGTAAGTGTTGCAACCTCAATCAACTTCCACCGCCTCTTCTCTGCTGATTTTTTTAATGTCATTTATTCAAACTGGGACGCTAAAATTCCCTCGGATGTAATATACCTTGATTTTCAGAAAGCCTTCGATACAGTTCCCCATTAGCGACTGTTGACCAAGCTAAGGGCACATGGCTTAGGAGAGCAATTATGTTCATGGATTGGCGATTGGCTTTCAAATCGTAAACAACGGGTAGTAATAAATGGCGAGGCATCTGATTGGTTAGATGTTACTAGTGGGGTGCCTCAGGGCTCGGTCTTGGGTCCTACTATTTTTCTGATATATATCAGCGATCTGGACTGCGGACTTGTATCTAAAATATCGAAATTTGCAGATGACACCAAATTAGGCGGTAAAGCATATACTAGAGAAAACTGCGAACTCATACAAAGTGATCTCGACAAACTATCAGATTGGAGTGATAAATGGCTATTAAAATTCAATTCCGATATATGTAAAGTAATGCATATAGGCAACGATAACCTCAAATATAACTGTCAAATGCAAAATAAATCGTTAACTGCAGTACAGCAGGATCAGGATTTAGGTGTCATCATCAGTAATGATCTGAAAACCAGTCCGCATTGCCTAGCTGTCAGTAAAAAGTCAAATATGATGTTGGGCTTTATTAAACGCAACTTTGAACATAAAACTCCGAAAGTAATGACACATTTATACACGTCCTTGGTTAGGCCGCACTTGGAATATGCCGTTCAATTTTGGTCGCCCTGTTTCGTAAAAGATCAAGCCAAATTGGAACCAGTGCAAAGAAGAGCAACCAAACAAATTCCATCACTGCGAAAGTCATGTCATGAAGAGAGACTGCGGAAACTTAATATGTTTTCCTTAAAGGGTCGTAGAATCCGTGGGGACTTGATAGAAACCTTTAAGATCCTAAAAGGATTTGATATCATTAATCAAGAGAACCTATTCGAGCTTTCTCCTCAAGTGACAACAAGAAATAATGGTTTAAAACTAGACGGTCAACGTTGCATCACAGATCTCCGTAAAAAATTATTTCAATGTTAGAGTCGTAGAACGATGGAACAAGTTACCAGCAAATGTTGTCGAAGCCAGCACAATAACTACACTTAAAAACAGACTTGACGCGCACTGTAAAGTAAATGGGTATTGATAGTGCCCAGCGAATTCATATTTAGTCCCCCGGATTGATTAGTTGTAGTGGTAGTGGTAGTTGTAGTTAGTATATTTCATATCCTATCATTCTTCACTACGTAACTTCCATGTTCCTATATTCTTTAGGGACATGGTATCATTTTCCAACTATTTTCTTACATGTAGTTGATAGTTTAGTAGTATGTAGCTCAGCAGATACCCTCGTCATGGACCATTAGGTCTCCTGGTGTCTGTTATTCCTATGTAATCCTAGTTAATCCTCTACCTTGCAAATTTCCACCAACCCGCCCACATATACAGACACGGCCGGTATACACACACACAGACGTACAGTACATACATGCATACACACATGCGTACAGTACATACATACATACATACATACATACATGCATGTATACATAAATACATACAAAAACAGAGACAAGCGTGTTTTTCTTTACTATTTGCTCTTTCCTTTTTCCTTTTGTTCATTTGTTCATATATTTGTTCGTATTTTGTTTCTTTATTCCCATTGCGTAACGTGCATGTATTTTTTTTTAACATTTTTATTCGGGTTTTTGTTCGCTCATTGTTTATCTTTCCAATTTTTTTCTCGTATATTTAAGCTTTTTTCTTAGTTTTCCCTTTGATTTTATGCATTTTTTTATTTGTTTCAGTTAATTGACTGATATTTTGTTACATTTATTTATTTTCTTTGTCAATGTAGTTTTTCATCTTTTCTTCTTTTCATCACCTGTACTTTGTCACTTTTCTTTGTTTGATAGTTTCTCTTCCTTCTCCTTTCTTCTTTTTCCTTCCTTCTTCCTTCCTTTCTTCTTTTTCCTTCCTTCTTCCTTCCTTTCTCCTCTTCATCCTGTTCCTTATATTCTTCCTTTCCTTATATTTTTTTCTTCTACATTTCTTGCTCTTGTTATTCTTTCTTTGCTAATACCGCGTAAATAGAGGACCCGGGTTTATTAGACTATTTGTATTTTTATTATTGTCATTATTATTATTTTATTGAAAAAAATGTATAGTAGATTAGTAGTAGTAGTAGTAGTAGTAGTATAGCAGTAGTAATAGTTGTAGTATTTGATTATATATATATATATATATATATATATATATATATATATATATATATATATATATATATATATATATATATATATATATATATATATATATATATATATATATATATATATATATAAATATATATATATATATATATATTATATAATATATATATATATATATATATATATATATATATATATATATATATATATATATATATATATAGATAGATAAGATTATAGAAGTATTGTCGTTGTGTTTCTATCATTATTGTCATTATTATTATTATTTTTATTATTATTATTATTATTATTATTATCATTATTATTATTTTTGATACATTTTGTTGTTTTGTAACTACTTACTCATATTTTTCATCTATTTAATCATCATTATTATTATCATTATTATTATCATCATTATTATCATTATTACTATTATTATTGTTGTTGTTGTTGACCCTCAGTGCTCGCTGCCTCTTGACTGACCTTTTTATCTCCAGGAAAAGAAAGAGAGGGAAGGGAGGAGGAATGAAAAGAGGAAGAATTAATCTCTCTCTCTCTCTCTCTCTCTCTCTCTCTCTCTCCCCTCTCTCTCTCTCTCTCTCTCTCTCTCTCTCTCTCCTTCTCTCTCTCTCCTCTCTCTCTCTCTCTCTCTCTCTCTCTCTCTCTCTCTCTCTCTCCCCTCTCTCTCCTCTCTCTCTCTCTCTCCCCTCTCTCTCTCTCTCTCTCTCATCTCTCTCTCTCTCTCTCTCTCTCTCTCATTTATCCTTAATCCTGTCTCCTTCTTTCCTTTTCTCTAAGTGTATTGTGGAAATTATCCTCTAAAACCGCTCTCTAATTAGAAGAATGGTATGGTGGAATGTGACGCCTCCCCTGTCATAAAGGGAGACGAGTAAAAATTCCACCTATGTATATATTATTATAGAATTGGGTATAAATTAAGATGCATTAAATATAGTAATATAATTCTGGTGGTATTCACCTATAGTACCACAATTATTAACATAATGTAAGAATTGTGAGGAAAATATTGGAACCCGCCACTTGTCAGCCGTCTCCAGCTGACTTGATAGGGATTTTCAGTGAAAGCGATCATTCACGTATTAAACCCTACACGATTAAGGTGTAGCGACTCTCTTGATTGTACACTAAGGTGTGGTCACGCTCATCTTAATATGATTGAGCCATAACCGATCAATCGGTTAAAGCAAGGACGAGGTGGTAAAAACACCACAACAGTGCCGCGCCGCGTCAGATAACTGTGGAAAGTTAACCTTGGCACCACCGCGGCCTACCACCATCGCCGCCATTACGTGCACCATACCACAATTACCAGCGCCCTGAGCCGCCCTACAGCGACTACCACCACTCCCTCAAATAATAATCAAGCCTTCAAATCATCAACCCATCTACCACTGCTGAGTATACCTTAGTTAGCGTCTAAATAGGGTATCATTGCAGTCTAGGTAGTTCTTGGGTTAATAGCAAGGTGAGTTCACGTCAATTATTGCTATAATTTCAACATGTATTGACCTTCTTTAGCTCATTAGTTTAGTTTGTCTTGATGTTCTTTGTCCGTTCTTAAATGGCTTGTTTTGGTCCGTGGCCTGTCATTAACGTAGTTGTGTCTTGCCCGAATGTCTGTGGTGCCTGGAGGGACGTTTAACAGACGGTGAACAGTGTATTTGTGTGTATGTCGTACCTTTTGCCAATGGTGGGCGCGCTCCGGTGCGCGTGGTGGTGCGGCTGCGCTCTGCGCACTCGCACAGCCGGCCCGATGCGCTCCGCGCTCTGCGCTCTGTTTTTTCAGCCGGCCTGAAGCGCTCCGCGCTCTGCGATCAGCGCTCCCAAAAAATAGCTATATAATAAAAAAAAAACAGCTTCAAGAAGTTATTTACCTTATATATTATGAAAAAATTGTACTGTCAAGCCAAAAAATCACTGTCTGACAAAAAATCACAAGTTAAAGTAGACTGTGGTAGTAGTAGTAGTAGTAGACTGCGCACCGAATTTTGGTAGTGCGCACCGGAACGCGGAACGCGGAACGCAAAATCGGAGCGCACGCGCCCACCTTTGGCTTTTGCTATATGTCTGTGTGTGTGTGCGTATGCGTGCGTGTGTCATGGCCTTTGTATTATCTCTCTTTTCACTCTCATCACTTTCTCTTCCTTTCCCCGTTTATTATCTCTGTTTTTCTGTCTATCTACGCTATCTTTACATCAATGTTTTCAGCTTCTCATCAATTTCTTCCTTTTCCTCCCATCATGGCTGTGTGCGTGCGTGTAAGTGAGACTGACCTGTAGCTACCTGTATGTTCTCTTCACCGCCTCTAATTTACACTGTCTGCCGCTACACTATATGTCTGTCTGGCTGGATGGCTGAATGGATGGATGGATGGATGGATAGATGGATGGATGGATGAATGGTTGGATGGATGGATGGATGGAGGGAGGGAGGGAGTGATAGAGGGCACATATCCATCCTCCTTATCTAACCTCACCCACCAATTTATGGTTTAGAGGCACAACTTTAAGGAACAACTTACATACCTATATCATAAAAGTATCTTTGTGTGTTCAGTTTTTTTTTTTTTTTTTTGTGTGTGTGTCCATTACCCTCCTGTCCCTCGCCCCCACAGTTCCGCCCACGTGCGCTGAGGGGCAGCAGACGGTGTACGGCGCGGCCCGGCACGAACAGCTTCACGTGCCCTGCCAGGTCTTGTCCTACCCCGACCCAACCTCCTTCAGGTGGGTGTTGCCTCTCGCAGTCCTTCAAGTGACTCCCTTCTTGCAGCGGATAAGTGGGCGTTGTCCTGTGTTATTACGAGGGCGTGGACTGGTTTGAGGCGTCTAGATAGGAAGTGATAACAATGGGTAGTCTATGGATGGGTTTTCCTGTAGGCTGCTGTAGGTCCTCAAAGACACTGAAGGATTAACTCATAACTGTAGTCGTAGAAAACATGAATGATCTTTTTTCTTTCACACAATCTACCTGTGTACCATTTCTCACTTCTCTCATAATGTCTGTCGGATATCTTGTTAGTCTGTTCTCACTTTCTCCCAATTCATCTTTCATCTTACCGACAGACATACAGTTATGTCATCAACTCAGATTACCATTCCTTACCTGGCGTATTCATGTGTGGTGACCAGGTGTTGGCTCTCTACAGGTCTCGTAGGAAGTAGTAAGAAAGGCCCGTGGGTGGGTTTTCCTGTAGGCTGCTGTAGGTTCCTCAAAGACACGGAAGGGTGAAGTCATAACTGGAATCGTAGAAAACATGAATGATTTTGCACTACTAATTACCTGTATTTCACCTGGTGTATTCATGTGTGGAGACCAGGTGTTGTGTTCTTTTTATTCTTGTACACCCCCACCCCCCTTTTATGTAATCTACAACCCCCCTTTTTTTTAACCCCTTGAGGCCCAGAACGTAATTTCCATTGCAATTTGGCTACCATTGAAATATTTTAATAAATATAAGCAATAATTTATAGATATGACCTGTTTAGTATCCTTGTCCACTAGCTTATTTGTTATATTAAGTTACTTTTCGTATTTTTTAGGACTAGTAAACAATTTTATATACTAGCAAAGGAAAGATCTGGGCGTGAAGGGGTTAATAAGCTTGTAACTTTAAAAACTTGTCTCTCTCCAGGTGGGCGGTGAACACGTCTACGGGCGTGGTGGACGTGGCGCTCAGCCTGTCAAGCCAGGCGGGGCGGCGGTCGGTGGTGCGCTACATGCCACAGACCCACCACGACTTCGGCGAGCTGCTGTGCTGGGCCGCCAACCGCATTGGCCAACAGCGGCGCCCCTGCGTGTTCTGGGTGATCCCTGCAGGTGTGTGTGTGTGTGTGTGTGTGTGTATGTGTGTGTGTGTGTGTGTGTCTGTGTGTGTGTGTGTGTGTGCGTGTGTGTGTATGTGTGTGTGTGTGCGTGTTGTGTGTGTGTGTGTGTGTGTGTCTGTGTGTGTGGGTGTGTCTGTGTGTGTGGGGGTTTGTGAAACACCCCCCCACCCACACACCTGCACACACACACACACCACACACAAACCCACACACACACAGTGTGTGTGTGTGTCTGTGTATGTGTGGGTGTGTCTGTGTGTGTGTGGTTTCGTGTGTGTGTGTGTGTGTGTGTGTGTGTGTGTGTGTGTGCAGGTGTGTGGGTGGGGAGGGTGTTCCATTGCTTTACGTTTTTTTTTTACTTCACTACATCATTATTTTAGCTTCATTTTGTCTCTTACATAATTTTAACTTTTTTTCTCTCTCTCTCTCTCTCTCTCCTCTCTCTCTCTCTCTTCTCTCTCTCTCTCTCTCCTCTCCTTTTCTCTCTCTCTCTCTCTCTCTCTTCTCTCTCTCTCTCTCTCTCTCTCTCTCTCTCTCTCTCCTCTCTCCTCTTTTCTCTCTCTCTCTCTCTCTCTCTCTCCTCGTCTCTCTCTCTCTCTCTCTCTCTCTCTCTCTCTCTCTCTCTCTCTCTCTCTCCCCTCTCTCTCTCTCTCTCTCTCTCTCCTCTCTCTCTCTCTCTCTCCTCTCTCTCTCCTCTCTCTCTCTCTCTCTCTCTCTCTCTCTCTCTCCTCTCTCTCTCTCTCTCTCTCTCTCTCTCTCTCACCTGTAGTCTATCTAGTAGGATAGTGAAATGTTAGTGCACTTTTCTTTACAAGCACCAAATTTGGCACAAGTATACATATGACCATTACAAGTCTTTTGGTGGGTGGAAGCACTTTGGTACTTCCCCCTAGTGACAGGTGGCGCCACTTACATGTTGACTCCGCGGCGGCTCAACAATAGGTTTCACTAAAATGACCATATCTCTGGTTCTAATGCCTATGTTTTCAATCTGTTTGTAAGTACAGACCCCTGAAAGCATTCTATCCATATAAACCAATGACTTTCAAATGCTAGAGCATCTAGTGATTGACAAAAAATTTCAGAATTTCCAAAGTCACGTATAAAAATTTAAAATAAATCAGTAATTGTTATTTTTCCTTTTCTACATTAGTTAACATTCAATTTTTTCACATAATATACACTGATCCATATGTACTGCACACAATTGTCTTCAAGAAAATATATCAATATTACATTATTCTGTTCTATGGTGACATCTTTAGTTTCTCCGCAGCACATAAAAATGTAAAATAATTCACCTTCATCATGTCTACAAATAGATTCTGATGAATTCAAGGCACTCATATATATTTTGTAGTATTTAAGTAAACAGACATCTTTTATTTTATTAAAAAAAAAAAAATTTAAGTACTCCCACAAAGTCGCTGCAGTTGTTGGAGGGTTAAGATGCCATGTACACCTGGTTGTGATGGTGTGTGTGTGTGTGCAGTAAAATTTATATAAAATAGAAGATGTTTGTTTATCTAAATGCTTCAAAATATATATGAGTGCCTTGAATTCATCAGAATCTATTTGTAGACATGATGAAGGTGAATTATTTTAAATTTTTATGTGCTGCGAAGAAACTAAAGATGTCACCATAGAACAGAAGAATGTAATATTGATATATTTTCTTGAAGACAATTGTGTGCAATATATATATGGATCAGTGTATATTATGAGAAAAAATTAATGTTAACTAATGTGGAAAAGGAAAAATAACAATTACTGATTTTTCTTTTTCTTTTATACGTGACTGGAAATTCTGATTTTTTTTGTCAATCACTAGATGCTCTAGCATTTGAAAGTCATTGATTTATATTTATAGAATGCCTTCAGGGGTCTGTACTTACAAACAGATTGAAAATATAGGTATTAGAACCAGAGATATGGTCATTTTAGTGAAACCTATTGCTAAGCCGCCGCGGGGTCAAAATGTAAGTGGCGCCACCTGCCACTAGGGGGCAGTACCAAAGTGCTTCCACCCAGCAAAAGACTTGCAATGATCATATGTATACTTGTGCCAAATTTGGTGATTGTAAAGAAAAGTGCACAAACATGGTCTTTTTTGGCGTTAACCGACTAACTAGAGTACTGATCGCAGCCAAGCCCGAGGCGGTGCACGGGTGTCGGACTGAGCGCAACTCCTCCATGCCCTCCAGCTACGCCGTGATGACGTGCGCGCCGGGCTGGAACGGCGGCCTCAACCAGACCTTCACGCTGGAGGTGCGGCAGAGGGCCCGGGAGGAGATGCTCGAGGCCTTCAGACACGCCTCCAACCCGCTCTTCATCATCACCGGGTAAGCACACACACACACCACACACACAGGTTACACGACCTTTCGAGCGAATGACTTTTCGAGCGAAAGACGATTCGAGCGATTGACTTTTCGAGCGAAAGACGATTCAAGCGAATGACTTTTCGAGCGGAGGACGCTATTCGAGCGTAGGATAGATATGCTACTATACACGCATGGTATTAAACAATAAGGACTAAGAAATTGCTTGTTATTGTATTTTAAGAGATTTTCTGTCAGATGTCTGGTTTAGAAACTGATTTTTAGTGTTAGATCCCACCACAACACCGCCGACTGCCGCGCCACGGCAGTCGGCGGTGTTGTGGTGGGATCTCCCACTATAAGAAAGTTTTGTTTTATCGCTTCTTATCTGTCCGTCTCTCTCTCTCTTCATACCTTCCTCTCTCCCTCCATACCTCCCTCTTTCCCTCCATCCCTCCCTCTCTTAAGGTTAGACGACCTGTTATTGTATTTTAAGAGATTTTCCGTCAGATGTCTGGTTTAGAAATTGATTTTTAGTTGCAGATCCCACCACTATACCACTGTTGTGGTGGGATCTGCCACTATAGGAAAGTTTTGTTTTATCGCTCCTGCTTTATCTCGATTACTACCATATGGACTAAACTTTTGTCATATGCGTCTTCTACTAACCTTCAAACCTCTTGGCAAGCTGTTAATTTGGTCAAAATCACGGAAAAAATGATCTAATAAGAATAAATAAGGTGCTCCACTGTCGTCATCAGCACCGTTTAGACCGCAGGACGAGCGCCTCTCCCAATCCCATCCCTCCCTCACGGACAGCAGCGAGGGTAAGTTGGGTTTAGTTTGGCTTTATTTTAAACAAAACCTAACCTTAACCTTACCTGGCCTGACTGCTGTCCGTGAGGGAGGGCTTGGCCCGCTGTCTCTGACTGCGCTGGTGGCGACGGCGGAGTTGCACCTTTTTATTCTAATTAGATCATTTTTGTCCGTGATTTTGACCAAAGTAACAGCTTGCCAAGAGGTTTGAAGGTTAGCAGAAGACGTGTGTGACAAAAGATTAGGCCTTCATCTATCTAATAAACTATAGGAGTAGCCGTGTGTCTGTCTGTCTGTTTTGGGTAGCCGAAACTATACATTCAATTTTGATGTGAGTAGGCAAAACAAATAATGAGGTCACGTCAGGTAATGCACACACACACACACGCACAGGGTACCTGACCTGATCTCACTCCCCTCTGCCTGGATTGTACTGCCTATAGTATTTATAGAAACAGGACGTACGCCTATCTGTTACGCCTTTGTGTGTGTTTGTGTGAACGTTGATGAAAAGAAAAAGTGAGTGTATTATAACGCCTATTATTACGTATAAATCTACCGATATTTCAGCCAGAAACGGTTAAGTTAGGTTAAATGAGACTAGGTTAGGTTAGGTTAGAGGTGGGGTTCGGTTTAGTAACAGATGATATCAAGAACAAAAAGAATATTATCAATACTACGGTAGTGAGAAGCGGAGCAAGGTTTGTGGGGCGCTCGTAAAAGTATTCGCTCGAATCGTCCAACGCTCGAAAAAGTATTCGCTCGAATCGTCCAACGCTCGAAAAAGTATTCGCTCGAATCGTCCAATGCTCGAAAAGGTATTCGCTCGAATCGTCCAGACACCCACACACACACACCCAGCTTCCCCCCTCCCATCATCCCCTCCACCATCATTAACACTTAGCCCTGCTTTCCCCCTCTCTCCCTCCCCCCAATCCTCGCTTTCCTGTATAGCCATAATTATGAGTCATTGCTCATATCACCTTCTCTCACTCTCATCTCCGCCGTTCTCACCTTTTTACCCCCTCTCACTTCCCTCCACTCACTCACACCCCTTTCTCCTCCTCTCCTCACCCCTTCTCCCCTCACCATACACTCCCCCTTTCCCTCCCTTCCTCCTCGCCCCCCTCACTCGCACACCCTTCCTCCCTCCTCCTCTCCTCTCGCCCCCCTCACTCACCTCCTCTCTACCCAGGCTCAAGATCGGCGTCGAGTATCTCCTCACCGTCACGGCCGCAAACCCCGAGGCTCAGTCACCCCGTGCCCCTCAACTACACGCCCCCGCCCCTGGGCCATAAGTGGTTCCCCCCCGCCCCCCCTCTCCCGCTCACCTCATGCCCTGGGGCCCTTTTCCGGGGCTCCCCGGGGGCCGTTCCCCTCGTCCCCCGTGGGGGTGTGCTGGACGACGGGGGCGCGGCAGGGGAAAGCGGGCCCAAAGACCCCTGTCCCGGGGGCCGCTGAAGGACGACCTGCGAACCACACCTTCACACCACGTCTGGGAAAACCCAGGGGGGTGGATAGGGGTGCCTTCCCCCTCCTCCTCCTCCTCCTCCCCCCTTTCCCTCCTCCTCCTCCTCCTCCTCCTTCCTCCTCCTCCCCCTTTGCATCTCAGCAAACCCCCCCAAAAACCCAAACTTCACATTTTCAATACGTCGTTATTTGTCAGCTAATTTTTTTAGTTTTTTTTCCCCGTCGTACGAAACACACTTTTACACCCCTTTAAATACGGCGATCTAAGGGAAAAACTTCATAAACTCACATCCCAAGTTTCCCCCGTTGTTAGAATTTAGCGGCTTTCAGCTGATTCAAAAAAACAAACAACTTATTTATAAATTGCACTTCTTTGTCCAATTTAAACGTAAAAACATGTTTTAATTCTACTGCAGTGTGGCTTTTTAAATACCCAAGTGTGGGTTTTTTTACGCGAGATTCGGGAAAAATTCCCCGGGGACTAACCTTTGACCAATAATCCTTAAACCCGTCCCTCACCCCATTTTGTCCAGGCCTGTACCAATTTTGGGGACATGAAAACTAGGTGGAGTGTTCATAGTTTTGGTTTTAACTGAATAAAGGGATACTCATTTGTCAGTTCAGGTTAATTTTTTTCCCAAAAATGGGGGAGTTAATAAAATTTTTCATTTCCATAAATAATTTTTTTTCCAAGGTTATATGCAAACTCTCGCCAAAACATGCGAGTTACCCAAGGAACCCCTTGGTGTTTTTTCTGATTTTACGTTGTACATTTTTTAATATATTGAAAACTGATAACAATGCAAACACCTGATAATTACCAAAAAGGATTGAAGGCTCTTTTAGAAAGTCCCCGTGTACTCGGTTCTCTGTATAAGACCGACTGGGTAGACCCGGGGAAACAAAGACTGAAAGGGTGACTCTTCTATCGCTACAGAAACCCCCCCCTAGTGCGCGGAGGGGGGAACGAGACGTTTTTTGGGGGGAGGGGCTGCTGGGGGTTTTTGTTGCCCGGGTTTTTGTGGAAGCTGTGGGGCCCTTGCTGGTTGGCAGTTTTTTCCCCCGGCTTGTGTTGCGGGGGTGGCAGTGTTGCCCTGGCTTGGTGCGCCCCAGTGTTGCGGGGGTGGCAGTGTTCCGCCATGGCGTGGTGCCCCCGGCAGAAGTCGCGGGCGAGGGGAGTGTTGACGCCCTCAGTGGTGCCGCCGCTTGTTTTGCGGGGGTGCAGTGTGCCCTGGGAGTGGGCCGCCGGCTTTTGTTGGGGCGTGGCAGGGTTGCGCCATGGCTGTGGGGCCGCCGGGTTTGTTTTTTTTGCGGGGGTGGGAGGTTCGCCAGGCTGTGGTGGGCCCCCGGTTGTTTGCGGGCGTGGCAGGTTGGCCCCTGGCGTGGTGCCCCCGGTTGTGTTTCGGGCGGGCAAAATGTTGGCCTGGCATGGTGCCGCCGGCTTTGTTGCGGGCTGGCAGGGTTGCGCCATGGCAGTGGTGCCGCCGGCTTGTGTTGCGGGGGTGGGAGGGGTTTCCCATGGTGTGGTGCCGCCGGGTTGTGTTGCGGGCGTGGCAGTGGGTTCGCCAGGCAGTGTTGCACCCGGTGATGAGTAATCCCAGGGCTTTGGGAACCACAGGGGGAGATTAATCCACAGGGTGGGGTAATCCAAGGGGGCGGGGGGGCCGTGGAGTAGTCACGTTAACCCTGTGAGTTAGGGTTGAATATCCCCGGGGTTGTTTAGTAATTTATAGGGGGGCGATGGGGGCCTAGAGTGAATACGTTAAAACTGTGGAGTTGAGGGGTTGAGAATCCAAAGGGCTTGTTGGTAAACCATAGGGCGGGGTGGCGGCCGTAGGTGAATCCGTTAAAACCCGTGGATTGAGGGTTGAGTACCACAGGGCTTGTTGATAATCCCTAGGGGGGCGAGTGGCGGCCGTAGAGTGTCACGTTAACACGTGGAGTTGAGGGTTGGGAATCCACAGGGTTTTAGTAATCCTGGGCGGGGAGGGCGGGCCGTGGAGTGATTTAGCGTTTTAAAATGTGGGGGGCGCAGAATGCGCGTAGGTCGTGCGAGGGGGCAAAGGGGGCGTCAAGGGGGGAGTGGGTCGCTGAGTGCACTAGGCCACTGAGGGGTTGAGGAACGGGCCCCCGCTAAAAAACCATAAGGGCCGCTGGGACGCGGGAGCCGTCTGAAGGGGCGTAGCCGGGGCTGAATGCGCATAGGCCTGAGGGCGCAGTAAGGGATCTGCGGGGCAGTGGCCCCGTGAATCGCAAGCTGCTGGGCGCAGGAGGCCCTGGCGGGGTAGGGCCGCCTATGCGCATAGGCCCCTGGGACGCATTTAGGCGCCTGGCTGGGTAGTGGGGCGGAATGCGCATAGGCCGCTGAGGACGCAGTAAGGCGTCTGAGGGCAAAAAAGCCCTGAGGAAGGGACAGAAAGGGGCCGGGGGTTTGGGGGGGAACCTGATAAAAATTACCTAAATGTTTTCTCCCTATCCCCCCAACTCCATCCCGACATCCCAAACACCGGAAGCTGGAAGCTAGGAAAATAAGCGGGGCCATGGGACGAATGCTTCCGAAGAGCTCCCACGACTAGGGGAAAGATGCTCTTTTGTCCAGCAAAACTAAAATTTATATTTCTTTTCCGAGATGGAAACCCAGTCTAAGCCACCTAAAAACCATTGCTTCATCCGGGGCCCATTTGTAAATAAGGTTTGGGGTGTTCATAGCTTTGGTTTTTAAATGGGAATGAAAAGGGTACCATTTTTTCCAGTTCAGGTTTTTTTTTATTTTCCAAAAGGTGGAGTATATATAAAATTTCATTTTTCATAAAAAAATTTGTTTTCCAAAGGGTTTATGCAAACTCTCGCCAAAATGCGGTTACACCAAGGGTACTCCTTTGGGGTATATTGCTGATTTTTTCTTTTTACATAATTGAATATATTGATAACTAAACAAAGCAAAAACTGATAATTTCCAAACAAAGATTGAAGGTACTTTGAAAAGTCCCCTGTACTCTGGTTCTCTTATAGAGACCGCACCCAAAAAAAGACACGGGAAAAAGAGACTGAAGGGGGGGCTCTTTAGTCGCTACAAACCCTAACCCCGTACAAACTATATACAAATATTTGTTTATATTTCCTATAAAATTTTACCATAATCCGACATCTTACGACATTTTTTGAGGGGATGGGAGATATGCAAAAATATTATAGTATTTCCCTTACCTCCAGCTCTGCCGAAAAAGTGACCTGTGTACCTGCAAAAAAAATGCGCGCGAGCAGTCTCTGTTGGAGGGTCAGTTTTATGGAATAAAACGTAGTCTAGTATTAGCAAAACTTTGATCTCAAAGTCGCAGTAGCCCCTCCCTCCCCCTTTCCCCCTCCTTTTCCCCCCCTTTTCCACTCCCCTTTCCCCCTTCCCGCCCAAACCTCCCCCCGCCTTCAAACCCCCC
>JACEEZ010016857.1:0-7500 GCA_016584305.1 Chionoecetes opilio
GGGTTTTTTTCAAAGTGCGAAACAAAAAAAAGGGTTTAAAAACTTTGGCATTGGGAAAATAAAAGTTGGGAAAACCCCTTTTAGTAAAGGGATAATGGGAAATTTATGGCTTTGTACTCAATGTTACTTTAATGCAGTTTCAAATTAAAAAAGAAGCTCCCATTCCCCAAAAAACCATTTTAACATGTTTGGGGGACCGGGCAAGTGATAGAGGGTTTAAGGGGAAAAAGCTAAGGGTTTATACAAAATACCAAGTTTTTGAAAAAATTGCCCCAGCAAAATTTTTGGGGGGGTGGGACAAAATTTTGCCAAAATTAATTCGCGAATGTTAGAGAAAAAACTTTCGCTCCCTTTAAAGATTATTTTCAACAAACGTAATGGACAAAAATTTTCCCAATTTATCCCTTTTCCCTAGTTGTTTTTTACGGGCCGGGAGCTACACCGTGTGGCCCCGTCCCGTATCTATTTTTATAGTTTTTCTTTTAAAACTGGTGCACATTATGTGCCATATCACCTCCTCGTTTAATCCTTTAAAAAACTTTCATTTTTTTAAAAGTAAGTTTTACTTCTTTATGTTGTTCAGGCATCCCCCTTTTTCCTAGTTTTTTGTATTCCTGTTGTGTTTTCGCCCTTGGTTTTTGTTTCCGAGCCAGTATTTTCTCTCATTGCCCTTTTTTTCCATCGTAGTATCAGTTTAAAAAATTGTTTTTAAAGGGCTCCTTTTTCTTTCTCTGCTCGAGTTTTGGGGAAAACAGTATTTCCTTAAACCCTTTTCCCAAAAAAAGGGTTTTTCTAGCTCGGGGGTACCATCCCCGGTGAGGAATATTCCCTGTTTTCCTCTCCAACTTTTTCACAGGGTTTTTTAGGGGGGGAATACAATGGCAGCATATTCCTTTTTTGGTTGGATTTTTGTAGGTAATTTTTCTTACCCATAAATTTTTGTCCATGAAGAAATGCCATTCTAATTTTCTTTAACATCCGTATGAAACAGAAAAACCCTCTCTAATTTGAACCCGTTTTAATTCAAACTTCGGAAAATTTGGGACTTGTTTAGGCTCAGTTTTATTCTTTCAAAAACTACCATAATCCCCAAATGAAGTTCGAATGGTCCGGGACATTTTTTTTGAAATTGGGTTTGGGGTTTTCCCGCCCGCATCTACCCCTCTGTGCCCTCCACTTTGCAGCCGCATCTCCAAACATTTAAAAACCCCAAACCCCTGAAGGGCCCCCCAAACCCTTTCAAAAATTTTTTAGAGTGACACCAAATGTGTGTTGAGTAGCGGTCACCCCCCCCCCCCCCCCCCCCCCCCCCCCCCCCCCCCCCCCCCCCCCCCCGCACTCTTCTACTGAACGATACTGAATGCCTTTACCAAAACACATTTGGGGTTTCCAAGTAGCAGCTGCTGAAAATTTTTCTTGTGGCTATTTTATTGGGTTTAAGAATAAATTTCTGATGAAACCCCCTTTTGATTTCAGGGGAAAAAAGTTTAAAATAGCGCAGGAAATGAAATATTAAGGAGGCCCGGGAAAAAGGAGAGCTTCTCTTTGCCCTTTTTTTACATACCCCCCTATTGTGGTGCAAGCGAAAACTCAGTAGGATCCACCTCCCAGGGCGTAGTGCAGGAAATTCCGCTAAAGGAATTTCTCTATTGGGTGACGTCACCGTTTCGCCTGTGAGTGCACCCGTTCGGGTTTTCATTATTGACGCAGCCCTTTCCTGAACCCCGCTTCAGTGATGCCCGGGTTTTCTCAAATGTCAAATAGTACTGCCCTTTCAAGACTTCAGGGATAAGCAAAGTTTTAGTGAGTGTCAAAATACTACAATTTTGTGCTGTTTTTTGCATGTTTCAGTGAGTTCTTTTTTGTGTGGAGGGGGTTTGAGGTAACCCTCGGATAATTCGGGGGCTTGGCTAATTCGCCCAGGTCTCCCCCAAAAATTTGTTTGAATTAGAAAGGGTTTTCTGATCTCCAAAATATTGTATTTTTAGGTTTTTTTTGGTAGAAGGTAAATTTTGCATTTTCACTCCCAGGTCCTTTTCTTCATGGGAACCCTTTTGGGTTTCTTATTTCCCTTTTATATGGGCCCAAAAAATATATCTCTTTTCCCCTTTTTTTTCCCTCATATGACAGAGATGAGTGCCATGCCACGTAATGACGTTTTCAAATGACAGATTGAGAGAGTGCTTGCTGTCGGGATGTTATGTTACACTCCTCCAGTACGATCTTTTTTAAAATGGCGTTGTTATTGGGGTGCCATCAATTGAGATGAGTCGATGATTAAGTTGTTTGTTTTTTGTGTGCCTATACTTTCTCTTTTCAGAATGCGCTACGTTCTGTTCTACAGAGTACGTAGTACGAGTGTGGGTAATAATAGAGCGCTGGGGCACTACATATTGTTGGTGTTTGGTATAGGAGTTTAATTGCTATGAACACAGGAACGAAGTGCTCTTGCTGCATGGGGTCACTTGAACGCAGAAGCATAATTTTACTAGTTAGGTGTATGTGCTTTCGCTATACATAAGAATTTGCTTTACAGAGTATGCCAGATGGACCCTAAATGCTCGTATCTTCAGGGATACCTCCCTGATATATAAATATATAAATCCATGGAGTCCGTTTATCTAGCAGATCGGTATAACGAATAATCCAGATGATAACGAGATGTGTAAATGAGGGTCTTGTCTTTTCAAGTATACGAGATCGAAATCCAATATACGACCATTCAAACTGGGTAGTAAAATTAGCAAGTTCAGACAATGCACGCACCTAACCACTTTAGTACTCACACAATAGAGAGCTTGGAACAAGGGCAGGATTTGGTTGACCCCATGAGTCGAGGTCACCCCTAAGCAAAGCCGTGACCTGAGGGATAATTTAAGCTTATGGAGCGCTGCCCTGACATTATAGGGGTAAATTAGCAGATTGAACGCGTAGCCCCAACCTTGGGAACGGCATGACAAGATCACACGCATAGCAAGGCGTGACGCCCATGAGAGGTAATTAAGCATAATGGATGGCGGCATGACCTCTTACAACAAGGAGGTAATTAGCAAGGTGATTCGGACCCTGGCCCGGAACCTTTGGACTTCCATCACACTACCAATCGTCATTAGTTCGACGCGGCGTCCCCTGACAGAGTAACACTCCTTGTTCTTTGCTTGTTATGCATGTTATTCTGTATTAATATTAATGTGCAGGATTATGTTACTTTGTGTGCTATTTTCTCTGTCAGATGTCGCTTTTTTCCCCACTAAGAAACATAGAAGGTTAGTACAGCATTATTGGATAATATAGACGCTGTGTAGTTTTGTTGTGTTTTGCTATAGTGTTTATTGGTTAGCTTGAAAACTGTTTTTTTTTCGTTATTTTTTATATGTTTTCTTATACGTATGAGATGAAGGGTAAACCTGAACCAAAAAAAAAACCTATATTTATACCATTAGTATTACGTGTTTTTTTCGTATATAACGAGATTTCGCAATTAGACGAATTGCCAGTGAGGAATCTAACATGCTCGATTAATCGTTCGGGACCAGTCCAATATAATATTTAATTATTTATATAATGATAAGTAGAATCATTATATATATAGTAACGGATATAGAATAGGTAAGCAATATAATATAATATATGTATATTATCAATATATAAATATATATATAATATTATATATACAGATATATATATAATAATATATATATAATAATATTGCTATATATATATAGACACATATAAGCAAAAAGTTTTTATTTGGTTAAACTCTCTCTCTCTCTCTCTCAAAAATTCCAAAAAAAATCTCATCCTCTTAACAATGATCTCTGTCTCTCAAATCTCTCACTCTTAAATATTAACTCCTGATCTCTCTTATTTCACGAAAAAAAAAAATACATATCTCTCATATCCTCAACTCAATCAATCGCAGTCTCGCTTTCACAGGAGGGGGAGAGAGAGAGAGAGGAGAGAGGAGAGAGAGAGAGAGGAGAGAGGAAGAGAGGAGAGCGATAGAGAGAGAGAGAGAGAAGAGACGAGAGCAGGAGAGAGGGAGGAGAGAGAGGATAGAGAGAGGAGGGAAAGGAAAATAGGGGTAGAGAGGAAAGGAAAGCAAAGAGAAGAGAGAGGAGGAGAACAGGAGATAAAGGAGAAAGAAGAGGAAGAGGAAGAGTAGAGAGAGAGGAAGGAAGAAGGAAGAGAGAGAAAAGACGAAGAGAGAGAAGAGAAGAGAAGTGTGACCGCTAGGCAGGCGGGACGATTTATGTTAGTTAACGCTAGATGTATCACATGGTACTAGGGGACTGAGCATTTATGCCAGGAAACTGGAAAATTGTAGTCAAGTGGGATAATAAGGCTAATGAGAAGTTCCTGCTTCTTGTTCTGAAGTGATATGGATTCCATCATTACGTAAAAGGTTGTGTTACGCCAAGAAAGGGGTATTTGACATGACGAGAGCGAGTTTAAGTGAATTTTTACAAACTGAGTTTCATGCAATATTTTGTTTTCATTCTCATATGACTTTATTTAGATGTGTTTAAAACTGAGTTGTTTTTAATGATAATAATGCAGTTAATAGACAGAAAGAAGGAGAAGGATAACATAATGCTTGTCGGGAAATACAGTATAAGTCCTTTAATACATGTATACATGATGATGAAACTAAAGCGGGAAAGAAGATACATTGAAAAGAAGGTGCCTTGAAACTACTTCCCACCCCTCCCTCCCCCTTCCCATTCCCCCAATCCCCCACGGGTACTAGAGTGACGGAGGAAGGCGAACTGGCATTAAAGCAAAGGTGGCTCCCATTAGCGTTTAACATAATGGCAATATAATGGCGGTACCCTCTTTTTATAGAGAGACCTAGCCTTAAAGCACACGCAGGGCCTATCCTACCAGTTTATAAACAAACTACCATACCCATACCGAAAAAGGAGGCCTTGCTCTTGGATACAGTTAGTAGGAAGGAGGACACAAGGTAAGTAGATAAGGTGGGTGAGAGACGCGGTGGTAGCTGGAGAAAATAAAAAACCACCTCCGTTGCTGAGTGTCTGTACCACTGTTGGTTAGTGGCCACAGAGAGCCAGATGGATCAAAGAGCGTGATTGACAACGGTAACCCAACTAAAGCTGACGACCAGATTACGGAGATTTCCAACCAGAAGATAGCTGGCAACTGCCCGCCCGGTTGAATATATATATTATTATTATATATTATATATATATATAATATATTGATAATATATATTATAATATATAATAAAATATATAATAAATTAAATACAATAATTAATATATATAAAAAAAAATAAAAAAAAATAACAAAAGGGAATTAACAATTTTTTTCTTCCAACCCCCCCGCCCGCAGTACGTTAGAATTATTGCCGCGAATACCACACCCTAACAGATAAAGACAAATTGCGCGATAGAAGAAGGAATTAATATATAAGATCCCAAAGATAAATTAAGTGAAATTTTTTAAATAAAAAACTTTCAGCCAGTATTCACAAAAGAATTGAAATTCAAACGAACCACAAGGAATGAACAAAAGTCGGAAGGAGGGAAATAAAAATAGAGAAAGACAAGGTTTTGTGAATTGGTTGCGGAATTGGAAGAAGGAAAGCAATAGGAGTAGACGGAGTAAACCTCCGGGTTATGTTTTTTCAAAAAGGTGTTGCAGCCAGTAGTTAATATCGAACGAGTAATATGAATATAATAAAGTTGCTCATTAAAAACAATGGGAAAAGTGGCCTAAGGGGTTGAAGGAGAGCGATCTCAAAAAAAGTACCAATATATAAAGATTGGAGGAAGGATGGAACCATTACAATTATACACCAGTGTCATTGATAGCACAGTAATGCGGATATGTGAAAAAAAAAAAGAAAGAAGCAATGGAACGGAATATTTACAGAAAAAATGAAGGTATAATAACAGACTGCCAGTATGGTTTTAGGAAAAGAGATCAATGTGTGAACCAAGTTAATAAGGCCCTTTTACTCAAAGAGTATTATTATACAACACAAAGAAATAAAGGGTGGGCAGAACGTGTATATCTAGATCTAAAAAGGCATTTGAGTAAAGTTCCCAGAGAGGCTACCTTTGAAATTTGATAATATAGGAGGAATGCAACAGGGATGATTCAAAACCCTGGATGGAAAGGTATCTGAGAGCAAGAGAAATGGAGAAACAGTATAAGGGATGAAAATCAGAATGAGAAGGTATTTAAGTGGGGTACCACAAGGATCAGTGTTGGCAGCCAGTAATGTTTCAGATTTATGTCAATGACATGACATGACTGATGAAATGAAAGTTATATTTTGTTTTTTGTAGCGGATGATGCCACAAACTATGTAAGAGATATAAAAAGCTATAAAGATTGTGGAAACACACAAGAATGAACTGAAACAATATCTCAAATGGAGCAAGAAGATGGGAAATGGAATTTAAAATGTGAATAAGTGTCATGGTGAATGGAAAATTGGAGAAAAAACATCGTCAATAGTGTATTAAATGGGCCAGATCAAATGCAAAATGAAGTACCGTAAATCCTCTCTAATTCGAACATGTATTGATTTCGAAAATTCGATAAATGTCTACCTGTTTCAGATCCAGTTCAAATTTTTCAACAAACTTTCCATAATCCCAAACTGAAGTTCGAATTGTGCGCATTGTCGGCGCACCTTTGTCGCTAGTTTTAATGCAGGCATCTTCACCTCCTCTGTGCCATCCACTTTGGTTCATCCAGCCTCCACATCGCCTCCAACACTTAAGCACCATTCTCAAGCAGCACCTGGTACCTACCTTAACAAATCCCCAGAGTGCACCTGGCCAGGGCTGCGTTCAGAAGCGGTCACACGCCTCCCCCCCCCTGCAACCCTCCCACTGAATGAATACTGAAACAACTTCACAATTTACAACATTGCTATCAAGATAGCAGCCTGGCCTAAATTTAATCCTGTGGCGATTCTCATTGTACACAGAATAGCTTGTTGAATGACCCACTGTAATTTTAATGCGCAGAGTTAAAAGGGGGGCGGAGGAAAATGAAATATTAACACCGTAAGTGGTCACATTAAAATAACCCAATAGTACCTCTCTGTCACAAATATTTTTTTTTTTTTTTTTACCTTCAAATTACCCGAAATGAACCCCCACAAAATAATAAAAATGGTTCAAGGTCCAAGTCACCTAGTCGTTTAAAAGGTCCCCGGGGAACCTGCCCCCTCGCTAGCCGATGGTAGCCAGATGTACTCACTTTCAAGAAGCGGTGGGTGCAGTAACTGTGCGGATCGGTGTGGAGCCACCTTTCTTATATAACACTTATATAAATTAATCCACATATTTTTCTATTCTTTCAACTAATAGTGCAAAACCCCCCCTCATTTTTTCCCCCCCCCCCCTTCCCTCCCCCCCCCCCCTTTTTCCCTTTTTTCCCCCCCCCCCCGCCCGTGACAAACCTCCATTTTTCCCCCCCCTCCCCCCCCTCCCTCCCCCCCGCCCCCTTTTCCCGGTA
>JACEEZ010016857.1:12500-21584 GCA_016584305.1 Chionoecetes opilio
TAGCAAACCTGATATGGGCCGTCCTTCTGTCTGTCGGTCCCGGTCCATCACTCATACCCAACCAAATATCTGACAATCAAAATGGGGGGGGAGGGTTGTTTTTCCCTCACAATCACAGCATCTATCCAGAAAGCGTTATGTTGAAAGGTTGTAACAAATTATTGGCTTAGTGTTATTCCAAAGCCTGAATACCGTAAGTATCACGAGCTGGATCAACACAAAGATAAACATTTATTATCTGAAATAGCTATTCCAGGCTACAAGGAGACATTTTGTAATTGTTGAGTGCTAAAGCCAGGTGGAGTGCCTTCTTTACTTAAAGAAACTTACAAAGCAATGAACAAATCAAACATTAAATAAATGGATTATGACTAGTGGTATGTAAAATTAGAAGCTGAAAACCAGGAAACTGTTAACTTCTTGGGAGCAATATAATCGTCCTCCTAATCAAATGCAGAAATCGCTTGCCTTCTGTAGATGGAGATAAAAGTCAGTGGTCATAATACTAATGACACAATTTATGCAGAGATTTTATAACACAGGAATATAATTCGGCCTGATAGCGAAGGTATGGCGTTGCAGGATATGGTGAATTAATTATATTTAACATCAAGTAGTAACAAGAACCTACAAGGGATAATAGAATTTTTGGTTTTAGTTCTCACTTCCAACATCGATCATCATTGATTATCACGACTAGGTGAATATTAGGCAACGGTTATCACAGGATAATCCCGTAATGCCGGACAATAAATTGCAAAGTAGACCTGACATAAAATCATTTATTAGTTCCCAATCATAATAGAGCAGATTTCACGAATCAGCAGGGTATTCCCCTTTCATTGTGCAAGCCGTCAGATTCGTCGCAACTCCTGAGCGTGGCTCGTACCGCGCTCACCACAGCCGCCTGAATTTTCATCACACGGAACAATTCCAATATAGCTCTATGGACTTATAATATGTTGTCTGTCACTGGAGGCAATAGATTCAAATAAATGAGAGCAACAGTTTTTAGGTCTATGTACTCTATGCCCAGGGGAGGCCAACAGGTTTTCTGCCCTCTTCTTATCTATCTATCTTGAGGAAGTGGCGATGCAGAATGGCAGCCACAGGGGGGGTAGGAACATGGGGTGACAAGTGGGGGGGTAATGGGGTTCAGGGACCAACACCCTTTTTTGTTAAATGACGTGGAACCAATGTAAATGGTAAGGACATGTGGAATTTTTTGGTAAACATGGATAAAAGGGCGGGTGAATTTCAAGGTCCTGAACAAATGGTCAGACAGCGACGATTGTAAGCAACATAAGCAGTGTCATCTGCAGTGACAATATAGCACGTTATAATGGTTAAGTCAAGTTGAATTTTGGATTGAATCTTTGAATGGTAATAACGCCGAAAACATTGTAAATTTAAATTCGTAAAAAAAAACCACCAATCGGTTGTTGAAAAATAATGTTTTTCCCTTGGGAAGAAAACGCTTCAACTAACAAAACAGACCCTGTTAGATGACTAATAGATTAAAACAAATCATCAGTATAAGCAACAGCGTATAAAGTTTTAACAAGCGATCCAATACGGGACTGCGATTTTAGTATATTACAATGACTTTAAGCGTCGTTTCTGAAGGTTTGATTTAGGTCTAAAAAGTGCATATATGAGAAAAGTGTTAAGAAATCAAAATGGAACCCCGAAAGTTTTTTTTTCAATAAAGGTGCGAAACAAGAAAAAGGTAAAAACATGCATTGGCCACTGAAAAGTTAAGAATAACACCTTAGTAAACGATAATAGGAATATGGCTTTCTGTACTCAATGGATTACGTTATCAGTTTTCTATTAAAGACGAAGCTCCATTATACCCAACCAGTTTACATGTTTGTGGGACCACAAGTGATAGATTGGTAATGGGAAAGCTACGGTCATACAAAATAATCCAAAGTATTTTGCAGAAACTGTGACCCCGCAAAAATCTGTGGGGTTGGGACAAAAATCTTGCCTAAAATTACTTCGCGAATGTTAGATCAACTTTCGCTTCCCATTAAGAATAATTTTCAACAAATCGCTAATGGGACAAAATGTTCCAAGTATGGCCTTTAACCTAGTTGTGTTTTCAGGGCCTGAGGGGGCCCCCCCCCTACACCCGTGTGGGTCCCCCGTCTCCGTATCTAGATTTATAGTCTTTTCGTTTCAACTGGTCCATTAGTGCCGATATCACCTCTCGTTTAATCCATTTCCACTTCTACATTTCTATGACAGTAGCCTTTACTTCTTTATGTTGTTCAGGAGGGCATCTCCCTTTTCGCCTAGTTTTTTTTTGTAGTCCTGTTGTGTACGACCTTGTCTTTGGTTTTCCCGAGCCAGTAGTCTCTCATTGGTCCGTTTCTTCCATCGGAGTATCAGCTTAAAAAATTGGTATTACGTCTCCTCTTTTCTCTTCTCTGCTCGAGTGTTTTTGGTAACAGTATTTCCTTCAAACCTTTCCTCAAAAAAAGTTTTTTCCTAGCTCTGGTAACCCTCTCGTGGTTGATGGAATATTTCCCTGTATCCTCTCCAACTTTGTTCACATGCTTCTTTTTATATGGGGAAAACCATACAATGGCGCATTTCCCATTTTTTGGTTGGAATTATTGAGTAATTCAAAATCCTTACCCATCATATTTTTTGTCCATGTAATGTTGGGGAATGCCAATTCTAATATTCTTTAACAGACTGTATGTACAGTAAACCCTCTCTAATTTTGAACACGTATAATTCAAACTTCGTGATAAGTTCGATGTTTAGGCGCAGTTTGATTCTTTTCAACAACTATCCATAATCCGAACTGACGTTCGAATGGTCCGCACATTGTTTCAATTGTTTGGGTTTTCTGCAGACATCTACCCTCCTTCTGTGCCATCCAATTTTGTCAGCCAGCATCTCCAACACATTAATAACCTCAAACACTGAAGCCCTTACCTTACCTATCCTTAGAAGTGGACAACCACTGTTTGTGTTTGAGTAGCGGTCACCCCCCCCCCCCCCCCCCCACTCGCACCTCTCTACTGACGATTCCCTGAATGCTTTCCACAATACCCATTGCTACCAAGATAGCAGCTGCTGAAATTTTATCTCGTGGCTATTCTTATTGTTGAAGAAAAACTTGCTAGATGACCCTGTATTTGAATGTCAGCGAAGTTATAGCAGCAGGAAATGAAATATAAGGAGGCAGGAAGAGGAAGCTTCTCTTTGCCGCTTTGTTTTACATACCCATATGTGGTGCGAAGCTGAAAACTCAGTAGCGACCACCTCCCAGGGCTGTAGTGCAGAGCTTTTCCGCTAGGCATACTCTATGCTGACAGGGTCACCGTGCCCTGTAGTGGCACCGGATCGGCGGTTTGCAGTTACTTGACGCAAGCCCTTGCCTGAACACCGCTATCAGTGAATGCCTGGGTGCTCAGTGTACAGTAGTACTGGCATTTCAGACTTCAGTATAAGCCTGTTTTAGTGAGTAGGAAAAGTACTACATCTGTGCTGTTTTTCGCATGTTTCAGTGAAGGTTCTTATTGGTGTGGAGGGGGCTAGAGGTAAACCATCGGATAATTCGAACTTTCGGCTAATTCGACCCGGTCCTCCCCCCAAATTAGTTTGAATTAGAAAGGGTTACTGTATCCTCCAATAAATGTGTAATTTTAATGTTTTTTCTGGTAGAAGGTAATTCTGCATTATCACGTCCAGGGCCTTATTCCTTCATGGAACCGTTGTAGTTACTTCATTTACCATTTTATATGGCCCCATTATATATAATATCTCTTTTCCCTTTTTTTCCATCCATATGACACTTTATCATATTAAATTCATTTCCCATCTTCTGCTCCATTTGTAGATCTTTGTTCAGGTCAATTTTGTAGTGTTTTCACATCTTTATAGCTTTTTATTTTCTCTTATAGTTTTTCCTCATCCGCATGACAAACAAATATACTGTTTATTTCAATCAGTCATGTCATTGACATAATCATGAAAACAATTATTTGTGCTCAACACTGATCCTTGTTGTTACCCACTAAATACCTTTCCTCCATTCAGATTTTCCATCCTGTACTACTGTTCTCATTTTCCTTCCTCTCAGATAACCTTTCCATCCAGGTTTTGATCATGCCCCTGTGATTCCTCCTATAATTTTCCAATTTCCAAAGTATCCCTCTCATGTGAACTAATCAAATGCCTTTTTAAGTATCTAGATATACACAATCTGCCCCCCTTTTTATTTCTTGTGTTGTATCAATGACTCTTGAGTAAAAGTTATTAATTTATGATCTTAACATATGATCCTTTTTCTCCAAAACCCAAATACTGCGGTCATGTTATTATACCCTTCATTTTCAAAACATCCGGTCCATTGTTTGTCTTTAATATTTTCCTCACAATATCTTGTAAGCTGTGCTAGTCAATGACACTTGTCCTATAATTTTGGTGGTGCATCCTCTTCCATTTTTATATATTGGCACTATAGCGGCGTCTCTTCCACTCCTTTGGGCAACTTTTCTCCAATTGTTATGAGCACTTTAAATCTTCATATATATAGCATATACAGCACCTTGTTTCGGTGGCCCTGTGGGAAAGATGCATTGGAATAAGATACCAATTGATACGGGAGAATGATAGGATTATAATTAAAAAATAATCTAAAACCATCTAGTTTAAGGTAATAAATATTACTAGTTGTTGGGTTTAAAGAGTGTCTGGCTGAGTTTTTACATCCTAGTCCCACTAAATACAAAAAGGGAACAAAAACCAGTACAACAAATTATCAGGCCCCACTTCACTGAGGACACCGAATCAAACTAACAACGGTCGAGACTCACTGTAGCAGCAGCCCAGGATTAGATACAGGGTTCAATAGACATCGTTTAACTACTTTAAACTGAAATGACTTTACTACTAGAATGTTCTCAACTTATATAAAGGGAGTGTTTAATGAGCAAAAATATGTTCTTTTAATGCGATTTTCACTTACAGACTTTTTCCAGGGAATAAATCATGAAGTGACGGGGTCTAGATGAAATGTACGTATATAAGTAAATGTTAACAGACACTTTATCATCAATCAACACCCTCACTTAATGAGCAGCAACCAGGCACAGATATCCCCAAGTTTGTGCTGCGACTCTTTTGAACCTCGGAGAAAAAGACTTTGAAATTGAGACTACCTTCAAAATATCCTATTATGAAACTAGTTTATTAATTTTAAGTAACACTTTGTTGCTTACCCTTTGTGCAAACACATGGCGCTCTGCATATCCTGTGTCTCACAGTAAGGTAGAACCAATTTCCTTGGAACACTGTCCTTTCCTCAATGCACTGTTCCATCCCTCCTTGGCTTTAGCTTTAGGACTTCTGCTTGTGGACCAAAGTCAGGCATCTGGACTCATTCTCACAGGTGGCTGTGCTGCCTTCTCTTTACACTTAACCCTCCCTTGGTTTCATATAATTGCAGTCCCCTAGGCAGCATGGAGAATTAAACGATCACTGCAAACTTTTGTCTGTCCAATTTTGCAAGTGTTTGTCACAGCAACCATCTATGTCATGCTTGGCCTAAAGTCAGATCACACTCTTCCTGTCCCTCACTCCTTTGGTTTTACCACAGTAAACTCCCTTTCAGTTTTCTGTGAGCATCGCGAGGACTTTGGCCATCACACCAGCACGGATTGCTCCGAAGACTGCATGGAGAAGAACCTCTGCAAAAAGTGTAGAGTTGAAAGTTTAGATTATCCGTTCCCCAAAGTAATCATACTCACAATTGTTTACTATTTGATTGCTATACGTGGCACTTAGACGAATGAAGGATTTTCAGTCTCATAAAGAACACCACTAACACTTGGCTTGTTGCTGGAAGTAAAGAAAAAAATGATGAAAAAAAAAGCTATTATTTAATACCTGTCCCTTATCTTTCTAAATGGTATGCTACAACCAGCCCTACCTACACATAATTTCATCGCAATACACAGTAAAATCTGGGTGAAACTGATAGGAGGATGGTGCAGCACTAGCACATTATATTTCCTTTAACCCAGGCCTGGCACCACTGCACTAGCCCTGGCCAGCTGTTGAATGGTACTTTTAGGAAGTGGGAGAAAGGGAATGTTCTATGTGACGTCCCCTGCACCTATGCTTTAGCATAAAGGAGTTACTGAGTTTAATGTTTCCTCTATGAATATCCATGAATACAATATTTGGGGAAGAATGTTAGATGTGTAAGTAAGTTTTCGTTCATGTACAGTTTTTTAATTAAAGTAATCGCACCACAGTTTACATGCATCAGTCTTAAACTGTAAATGAAATGATCACCACTGCCTCTCCACCCATGTATAGTACCTGGAAAAGGCCACTTTACTCCCATGTTCAATACAACAGTCTGTAAACATTCTCCTAGTCATATGCTTCCCGTGATGGCAGACTATGCTATATGATTACCTTCATTAAAGCATGGTCTCCTGCTGAGCTTCATGAATTTTTCTACTTCCAGCGTATTTTCCAGTTAGGTCTCTCTTGTCCACCACCCATTTCCAAAGAATATTGCTTTTTTAACAGTTAAGTCCTTTCTATTGAAATTAGCTTTTTCAAACAAACATTTAACTGTTCCTTGTTCTGTTGCAGTTTTCATTGCCGAAAGGTAAGTAGATATCATAAATTTGTTTCAAACAGCATCCTATAAAATACACAGTTGTTTCATTTTTTTATACGAATAGCCAGAATTGCATAAACTTTTTCCTTCCTGAACACTTTCCCTGAAGTTATTGTTAATATTTCACATATATATTTACCTCCTCAAAAAATAAGTTCTTGTTTATTTATATAATTTCTTATTTCTTTAGCTTGGTGCTCTTTTCTCCTCTAACATGCCTCATCTCTTTCTCTTTGCTCTCTCACGGCTTAAAGAATGTGAGCATTCATTGTTTACCCGTTTTCTTTTCATTATTAATGAAATTTTTATTTTCAAATTTTTTTCAATTCCTTTCTCATATACTAGATTATGAAGCAGGGCATTTGGGCTTCTTAGGCCACTTGACAGTGCGTAAAGATTTGTTTCTCATCGGGGGATCAAACTCGGTGATACTATTGTTTATAACAATAATGAACAACGTAAATGTTGATAAACATATTACTTAGGATATTCTAATATCATTCCACCATATGTATGGTTTATCATTCTGTCTGGGCTCCACCACGGGCGAGGGCCCAACCTCACAGCCCTCAATGAACCTCCAGGGCCTAACCCTCTGTGTCTTTAGTAGTCACTGCCTACAGGTTGCTATAATTCCCAAATGTGTAAAAAAAAAAAAAAAAAAAAAAAAAAATTATAACATAAGCCGACTTTACGACCAGTATCAACTTAACTGACCGGTCAGTCGGTCCCGATCACGGTAGTAAGTCGACCACTCGGGTGTATACAAACTTTCATCTACGTAACAAACAAAGATTTCCTTATACACTGAATGCTGTTGGCGCTAATCTGCCGAGGCGGATGGCTTCCCGCCAGATACCGCAGTAAGACATCACATGCGGGTGAAGACATATTACAGACCATCCTGTTTCACGCTAATGCGAGTTTCGGCGATCCTCTAGTTTCGTCACTGAGTCCTAAATTCTTACAATCCGCGTCTTTCCGCGCATTATCTCCCCGAGTTTCTCGATGTGGCTTCGTACACTTATTTCTTCTTCTTTTTTAACTTATTTGTTTGCCTATAGGGGCTGTTAGCATTGATTCCACGGGTGGGATGGTAGGCCCTGGAAAGATAATTGAGGGCTGTGATGGTTTGGCCCTCGCCCGTGGTGGCGCAGACAGGATTGTTTTAAGTGAGGCCTGTGGATTAGAGGCCTCTCGTTTTTTTTTTTCTTTTTTTTTTTTTTTTCTTCTGTTCTTTGTTTTTCACATTTTGTGCCTACAGGCACTTTCTCAGGCTCGGATGGTAGGGGAACAAACAGCCCTGGAGGTTCACTTGAGGAACTGGGAAATGGTTTGGCCCTCGCCCATGTGGGTGCAAGGCAGGATTGTTTATAGTGACGCCCTGTGATTAGAGGCTCATGCCCGCCCCCCCTGTGTCCTCCGAATGCACTTGCAATCGAAGGTAGAGTTAATGAGCGAGGGCATGTGGGATGTTTTTAAGGCCATTCGATGGTGCCAGGACAGATTTGTGGATTTTAAACGCTCTCATCAAGGATTGAACTCCGGGTCACTGAAAACACCAGCTCGCGGGAGATTCTTACCACTCTGCTACCACCTCCCCTAAAGCCCCGTACACACTACCACTCCACCACCGTCGGTGCTCCCGTGTCAAGTATTCGTCACTCAAAAGTGGCAGTGTGGACAGGATGCCGGCGAGTAAACATGCAGAGTACCTCTGCAATGTGTGTTCGGGGAGGCAGTAGCAGAGTGGTTTAGGCGTCTCCGACTGGCGTTCTCGGTGACCCGAGTTTCGATCCCCGAGCGAAAAAAACCATAAACCTTTTTTTAACTATCGAGTGGGCCTAGACACCCACTGCCTGCCCATTAACTCACCTTCGATTGCGGTCATCGAGGACACAGGGGGGCGGTATTATTCTCTAATCACGGCTCACTATAAAAACTTCGGCCTGCGCCACCACGGGCGAGGACAACCAATCACAGCCCCCAGGAACCTCCAGAGCCTACCATCCTTCCCTGGGTCACCACTGTCTACAGGCGCTATGTCACAAATGGAGTAAAAAAAAAAAAAAAAAAAAAAAAAAAAACTAACAACAAAAACAACATTGCTCGTCGACAAGCACCGACGGGAAGCGACCGACGGTACGAGTGGTAGTATTTTAAGGCGCTTAGAGCATAACGGGACATTTCTTCCTACTGTTTGGGGGGGGCGCCACGCGCACTGCGAGGGTCACAAGAAGATGAAGAGGGCTGCATTTTGTAAACAAAGGAGGTACGTATTCCCTCCTCCCACCTCAAATGTTCTTTCTCCGAAACTTTGATTTGCCGCGGAAAACTCATAGGAAAGAGGCTCCTTTTAGAATCCAAAAGGTAACAAAACTACATTCCCCAATTGGGTGTAGGAAATTTCGGTCCTAGTGTAAATG
>JACEEZ010016858.1:0-7500 GCA_016584305.1 Chionoecetes opilio
CACCCCCCCACCCACACAAAAACCACCAAACACCACCACCACACACAAACCAAAACCACACAACACACAACCACACACCACCACCAAAAACACCACACACACCCACAAACCCTCACCCAACGATTCCCCAAACAACTCAATTATCCCCAAATTTTATGGGCATTATCAAGATCTTCCGCCAATTAGAAGGATTATACGCTAATCCCGTGCCGTGATTGGGTACTAAGTAGATCGTGACGTAGGCAAGGCCAGCCAATCAGGTGCCAGATACGCCCGACGTCCCCGGGCAGAACCTTCTTTTGATTGGAAAAACCGCAGCCTCCTGCAACTCTTTGGCGGTAAAGGTGTAAGGATGAGTCCTGGGGGAGGTAGGGAGGGTGTCAGGCATCAGGTATAAGATAGATAATTTCCCAAAGGACGAGCCAATATGGACTTTATGACCATTCATTTGATTTATTTGACTTAATTTTAGGTTTTTTTCATGAGGTGAATATTAGGGACGTAAGATTATGTTTGTTTTAATTTTGAGAAGGATTGAATTATTTTCTCTCTCTCCCTCTTCTCGCCTTCTATCGCTTCCTCTCTTCCTCTCGATCGTCTGTCTTCTCCCTCCTCGGCCTCCCCCTCCCCTCTCCTCCTCCCCTCTTGTTCTCCCCCCCTCTCCTCTCTCTCTTCTCTGTTCCTCTCCGTCTCTCTCTCTTCTCCTCTCTCTCTCTCTCTAATCTTTCTCCCCTTCTCATCTGCTCTCTCTCTCTACTCCTCTCTCTCTTCTCTCTCTCTCACTTCTTTCTCTCTCTTTCTGCTCTCTCTCTTCTCTCTCTCTTCTCTCTTCTGTCTTTTTTCTTTCTCTCTCTCTCTCTCTCCTCTCTCTCTCCTTCTCTCTCTCTTTCTTCCCAATTTTTTTTCTTTCTTCTGTTTTCAGAGGAGAGAGAGAGTGGGTGCAGTGTACTCGGACGTGCGACGAGATGCTGGAGAGTGCGCGAGAGAGAGAGATGGGAGAGATGCTGAGAGAAAGAGGGGAGAGGAGAGAGGGGGAAAGAGAGAAGAGAGAGAGGGCAAAAGAGAAGAGAAGAGAAAGAGGAGATCAAGAGGGAGGAGAAGGAATGGAGGTAGTGGGGGGAAAGAGGGTGTGGAAGAGGGGGTAGAGGGGGGAAAGGGGAGGGAAGAAGGAGGAGAGAGGAGAAGAAGGAGAAAGAGGAGGGTATTTGTGATAGGAGGAGGAGGAGGAGAAGATAAAGATGAGGTAGGAGAATGATAAGTGTCTTTGTTAGTTTATAATTATTACTGTGTGTAGTAATGTGTGTGTCCTATCTAAATGTTTCCGTGGCAGCAGGACTTAAAACATTTTCTGTTATGGTGCTGGTGGAGTGTGCGGGAAGGTGGATGGAGAGAGGAAGGGAGGTGGTGGAGTGTGCGGGAAGGTGGATGGAGAAAGGAAGGGAGGTGGTGGAGTGTGCGGGAAGGTGGATGGAGAGAGGAAGGGAGGTGGTTGAGTGTGCGGGAAGGTGGATGGAGAGAGGAAGGGAGGTGGTGGAGTGTGCGGGAAGGTGGATGGAGAAAGGAAGGGAGGTGGTGGAGTGTACGGGAAGGTGGATGGGTGGATGGAGAGAGGAAGGCGCCCAGCCTACAGTAATGAAAGAAAGAAAAGTGTGAGGCTACAACTACCTTACCTAGAGGAGGAAGAGGATATAGTGGGGGAGTATTTGTTTGGAGAGGGGAATGTGGAAGAAGCAAAATGAACGATCAAAATTTTCTGGATGACCAGAGAAAATAAGAAGAAAGAAAAAGAAAGAAACTAATAAGATAGAATAAGAGAAGACAACTAATAAAGACCCAGACAGCAAGAAGAAACACGTCAGGGAGTGCCGTGAAAAAGGCCTGACTCCGACCAACAACTGAACTGAACTGGGCATCTGTGTGCCAGAATCACTACTCGGCGATGACTGTCTCTTCAAGCAAGTGTTGGTATGGTAGCGCCACGTCTCACATTTGCTTGTTGATACACTCGATTAATTATGATAAAAGGAACAGTGACTCAGGATTTTAAAAGGATACGCTAGATAAATGAGGCCGCCAATTATCGTAGAAATATGTTACTATTTATAGATATGGCGCAACTGTGCCCTCTATTGCTAGGTTTACGAACTAATTTGTCGCCTAACTGCCATTTGAGTGTATGCCATGCCATCATAATAATTTGTCGCCTAACTGCCATCTGGGTGTATGCCATGCCATCATACTAATTTGTCTAAATTTGACTAAATAAATAACCTCATCAGTCGGGAAAATTACCCGATTGATGATTTAATTTATTTATTTAACGCTAATTTATGCATGGTTCTAATTCATTTATCAGATAACGAAATACATCAATGGAAAGCTAATAAAATTGCGCTTCTATTGATACCCTTCATGATAAAAGTTGACTCGCAAAGTTTTAAATGGCGAAGAGTTGAAGTGAATATTTAGTTCATGCATATTTCTTCAGTCTCGTAATAGCATTTCTTTAGCGTGTTTTACTGTTTTTTATTTGATAATATTATAGAACAAACATTTACGAAGATTACAGTATATCATATATACTGATAAACCAGTCTATATAATCCGTATATATATATATATAATATATATATATATATTATATATATATAATATATATATATATATATATATATATATATATATGAATCCGAGCGGCCCTCCGACTTCAGGCCCTTGTGCGACAGGCCGATATTCCGTGCGCAGTCCAGGTATACAGTGGTCTATGTACTAACCTAGCCTCACTATAACCTTACCAATAACCTGCTAGCGAGACACAAGGGCGGGAAAGAACTAGAATTTTACCAGGTTAGGTTATGTTTGGTTATATTCAGGTTAGGTTATAAGTAATAGGTTAGGTTATAGTAATAATTTTTTTGGGGTCTCGCTAGGAGGTTATTAGTGAGGTGAGGTTAGGTTATAGTGAGGTTAGATTAGTAATATTTACCATATTATATTTTTTAGGGGTCCAAGGGGGTCGTTTACGGGGGGAGGGGGGGTGAAGGGGACTTCTCTCTCCCTCTTTATAATTACGTTTTAGAGGTATCTGAAGGGATCCGTGAAGGTCTGGAGGAAAAAAAACCCTAATAAGGGCGGGAAAGGACTCAATAATTTTACCGAAATAATGATATACTAAAGACGAGGCTCATTACTGGAGGAGAATGAGAAGGTTAGTTAGTTAGTTGTTGTCTCGGGAGCTATAGACTCCTGCCGGCATAGTCCCCTAGTTAGTTGTTGTCTCGGGAGCTGTAGACTCCTGCCGGCATAGTCCCCTAGTTAGTTGTTGTCTCGGGAGCTGTATAGTGTTTACTCCTGCCGGCATAGTCCCCTAGTTAGTTGTTGTCTCGGGAGCTGTATACTCCTGCCGGCATAGTCCCAAACTCCATGCGAGTATGTGGTTTCCGAGGGAAGACGCTTGGCTGTAGCTCCGAAACTAACCATTGGATTTTCTCAAAAATAACCTCATTGTGATTCCCACACAGAGTTACCGATCTATATCCTATATACCGATATAAGTTAGGAAACCTAACCTATCCTAACCGTAACCTAACGTAACCTAACCTGAGGTGTTCAAGAGTAAACGCCACATACTGTTCCAGAAAACGGGAACATGCGGCCCGCCTCCTACTTGAGGTTCCCCTGCAGGCTGATGTTAAGCCTTGACTGAGAGGTTCTCTTGAAGGTCAAAGTTGCCTCTCTTGATGCAACATAGCTTCACCCCGGGGCGAGCGGAAGTACCTACCATCCTCCAGCTCGGCTGCCTCCTCTTACAGGTCGTACGTGTTCTTCAGTAGGGCCTGGGACCCTGGAGGTATGTGACCGTGAATCACTGCCTTTCTTGTTAGAGTGGAGGTCGGTGCCTCAACACTTGCCTGACATGATGCGCCAGTCACTGGTGTCCGTGGTGGTGGTGGTGGTGGTAGCGGGTTCATCGGCACGGACAGCTCATTATTAGTAGCGGAGGCCACGGTAGTAGTCGTGGGGCGTGGAGTCTGAGACCCTACCTTGGAAGCGGCCTTAGACCTCTTTCTCCTCCTCCTTTTCTTGGGTGGCTCCGTGGGCGCAGTGGCGGAGGTCCAGGCTGGAGGAGCCTCGCGCTGGCCTAGAGCGCGGTGGCTCACCTTTGCAGGTGCCGTTGACTAGGGTCGGGCTTCATAACTTTTTGCAGTCCTCACTCCGCCCCTTGCTGCCAAGAGGAAACCTTTTAGTCGCTCAGGGCAGAGTTTGGACCACACGTGGTGACCCGCGCCACAGTTGGGGCAGCATGCTGAGAGTGCTGACGCACTCCGAGGTGGTATGTCTGCCGCTGCAAACACCACAGAGCTTCCCGCGCCTGAAGTGCTTGTGGACACACCCGTAGCGTAGGCCTGACACTTGAAGCACCGCAGAGGTTCAGGGATGAACCTCCTGACGGAGTAGACATCCCACGAATCCAGATCCAGTGAGTCAGGGAGAGGCCCCCTGAACGTCACCTGACGCCCCAGACCGTGATCTCTTCTGGTGAAGGTGACACGTGGCTCATCCAAGATGGGTTCCAGCCCAAAGCTCAGAGGGTATTGTAAACCAACACCCCGAACCTCAGGGAGGACCTCGTCAAGGGTGATGCCGACGGGTGATGCCAACTGTTCCACTCTCGCAAGGCGCGCGAGAAGGAAAGCGTCCTCCTCGTCCTGAGGTCTGAGAATGAACCCAGACCTCGACGATCCCGCGACCCTGGTCCACTAGGGTAAGGACCGTAAGAAAGGTCGAGTGCACAGGGTAAGGACCTCATCAGGCGCTTGACCGCCTGAAAGTCATTCGCCTCCTGATGGTGCAGAAGGCGATACTGCCGGTACTACAGAGATGGTGGGGCTGGAGAGGCCTTACGGCGCCTCTATCTAATACCTTCCCACGGGCCTCCCTCATCCTCCGTAGAGGAGAAGACCAGGCGCTTCCTCGGGGCGTGTCTTGGTGCCGCCGTGGAGATAAGATATAAGATACTTTGATCCTATCTAGGCACTTTGCAAGTACAAACTACAAGGTTATTGACTATACAAAGCGCCACCACGCCAGGACGAACTTGGTGGCCTCGAACCGCTGACCGAATGCAGGGACTCTGCACGCGAGACAACAGCTCTACCAACCGCGCCACCCTGACGGGTTCCGCCGTGGAGAGGCCCGTGTAGCAGACCTTCCTCTCCCGCTGCTGAGCCGTGACTGAAAGAGAAGCCGCAGGAGGAAGGAGAGGAAATGCAGGAAATAGAGGAAGGAAATGAAGGAGACAATGAAGGAAGAGAAGGAAAAGTGAAATAATAAGTAGAAGAGAAAAAATAGCGAGGGAGGAGGAGAACGTGAATGAGGAAAAAGGGGAGGAGGTGGATGAAGGGGGGGAAGAGAGGGGGTGGTGATGGTGATGGTGATATAGTGGTGATAGAAGTGATGATTGTGATGGAGATAGTGTTGAAAAGGCATTAGGAAATATAACTCCTGAAATATTGCTCCATGGCCTCCTCCTCTTTCTCCTCCTCCTCCTTCCTCCTCCTCCTCCTCCTCCTCCTCCTCCTCCTCCTCCTCCTCCTCCTCCTCCTCCTCCTCCTCCTTTTCTTAGTCGATGTAATAATCTCTTGCACAGTGCCTCTTTTGATCTCCTCCTCCTCCTTCTCCTCCTCCTCCTCCTTCTCCTCCTCCTCCTTCTCCTCCTCCTCCTCCTCCTCCTCTCCTCCTCCTCTCCTCCTCCTCCTCCTCTCTCCTCCTCCTCCTCCTCCTCCTTCTCTCAATTCATTATCCTCATTTCTCTACATATATTTTAATCTTATCTGCACTATTTTTTATTTTCATTATCTTCATCATATTTACGCTTCATGTTCATTTTATTGTATCGATTTATCTCTATGTTTACTTGATATCTTTCGTGTTGGTCTCTCCTATCATCATCATCATCATCCTTTTTTCTTTTTCATTTTCTTCAGCTACTTTTCTTCTTCTCCTCTGCCTCCCCCTCCTTCCTTCCCTCCCTGCCTCCTTCCCTCCCTCCTTCCCTCCCTTCCTTCTTCTCTCCTTCCCTCCCTCCTCCTTCCCTCCTTCTCTCCCTCCCTCCTTCCTCCTCCCTCCTTCCCTCGCTCCCTCCTTCCCTCCCTCCCTCCCTCCCTCCTTCCCTCCCTCCCTCCTTCCCTCCCTCCCTCCTCCTTCCCTCCTTCCCTCCCTCCCTCCTTCCCTCCCTCCCTCCTTCCTTCCCTCCTTCCCTCCCTCCTTCCCTCCCTTCCTTCTTCCCTTTTCGTATGTTTGCTATCAGAAGGACCTAGACCTCATATCTGATTGGTGAACCGAGAGCAGAAAGCCACCAATCACATCCTGCCTCTCCTCCTCCTCCTCCTCTCCTCCTCCTCCTCCTCCTCCTCCTCCTCTCCTTCCTCCATCTCCTCCTCCTCCTCCTCCTCCCCTGTCAGTTAGTGACCACCATCGGGATTTATATACCAGGGGTCACTGCTGCAGGGGGCATTGAAGTGCACGGCGTCCTACTTGGAAAGTGCACTACCGCAGTGGATTGTACGGAGCTGGGGCCTGATTGACTGCTGCCTCCCAAGAAAGCGCCAGGCAAGGCTGCCGCACCACCCGTGAACTTCCACACTGAGCCTACACCAACACTACATTAGACCTCATAACACACACAGATAGCCCCGAGTTAACGGTTACCACTACTACTCTCGACCTGTGACGGGTTGTGGACCAGTAAGGGCCTGTCAGTTAGTGACCACCATCGGGATTTAAGGTACCAGGGGTCACTGCTGCAGGAGGCATTGAAGTGTACGGCGTCCTACATGGAAAGTACACAATCCGCAGTGGATTGAACGGAGCTGGGGCCTGATTGACTGCTGCCTCCCAAGAAAGCGCCAGGCAAGGCTGCCGCACCACCCTTGAACCTCCACACTGTGTTCACACCATTACAAAACACGCATAACATGACCAATCTATCAAGCACTAAACCTACCCCAACAAACTAGTAGTAGTTAGCCATAGATTACAGCTTTCAACTTTCCTCACAAATTCCATGCAGTTTTTCTATACTGCATGGTATCACTTCATTTCCGGCCAGCTTCGGCTGGAGGGATGGGTGGGTGGGGAGGAGCCTTCTACTTTCCTATCCTTTCTCTCTTATCATCTAGTTAGTGTAGTGCAGTTAAAGCAAACAGCCTTGTAAGGACCTATCGGTCTGTTGCTGTTTGTGTTTCCTTTGTAATCCTTTGTAATCCTTCCATCCTCTCAAAAATGACACACGGCAGTGACTCCGGAAAGAATATTGCACGTAGAGAGAGAGAGAGAGAGAGAGAGAGAGAGAGAGAGAGAGAGAGAGAGAGAGAGAGAGAGAGAGAGAGAGAGAGAGAGAGAGAGAGAGTATGTGTGTGGGTGTAGGATATCTAATTGCTTCACTAATTACAGTCTCACATAATATCACTGAATAATGCAATGAATGTGAACAGCAAC
>JACEEZ010016858.1:12500-17500 GCA_016584305.1 Chionoecetes opilio
TTAAAAATTCTATGCCTTTAATTTATAACCTTTACTCTCGGACTCTAATTAGAGAGTATACATATTCAAAGTAATTCATCACACAAACCCTAGTGTTACCCTTGATAGGATAAGAGTGTTTTATAGCAAAGTTCCTTTAACCCTAACAGCGTGCTCCACAAATGAAACACTATAATCCCGGTAAGGAATTTTTCTCTTCGTCTACCATGCCGTCGCCCTTGACCTTATGTGACCACGTATGCACAGGTAGGTATTGCCAAGCAATATTTTGAACTAGGTAACATGGCTTAAATGCGCTTATGTGTTATGAACGCCAAAACGTCGTAGTTTCATGATATGTATCAAATATTCATGCAAGAGCACCAGTCTCAGGATACGCGACTCCTCATCGCAAACCTGCTAACACTCCCTTCCACACGCCTGTTGACCTGGACTACATTCCATTCCCCGCCTGTTCACCTTGACCACACTCCTTTCCCTCGCCTGTTGACCTGACTCTCCCCTTACACACCTGTACTTATTGATCCGACGCTCCCCTCCACACCTGTAATTTACTTCCTCCTCTCCCTCCACAACCCTCCCCTCCACCTCCGTCTCCACTCTCCACCCACCACCTCCTGCCTCCTCCTCCTCTCCTCCTCCGCCTCCTCTTCCTCCTCCTCCTCCTCCTCCTCCTCCTCCTCCTCCTCCTCTCCTCCCTTTCCCAATCTTCCCCTCCTCCTCCTCTTTCCTCCGTCCCCCTCCTCTTCCTCCCCCCTACCGCCTCCTCCTCCCCTCCTCCTCCTCCCCCTCCACCTCCTCCTCCTCTGTCCCCTTCACACTTTTAGACCGGGCGTTCAGCAGCATTGATAAAGAAGCACTACCCATCACTACCTATAACATATTCGAAATCTTTGCCGAAACGTCAGTAGAAAAGGACGTCAGAACTGATCGGGGGGACTCAATCATTCGTGATGCAGCTATTGGACTTCTGTGGTCGTGATCCCCACCACAGAAAGAGTCACTGCATTCCGGGGCGTTCCCTGGACAACATAACAGAAGCCGGCGATGTTTAACAAATGACGCCGACAGCAAACACCTGATGCATTATTCACGCCGGGGGAAAAACCAAAATGACGTAAAACAAACCTCGATCAGAGGCCCTTCCTTACTAATATCGCAAGATTATTGAAACAATATAAAGTAAAATCTAGTAAACTCATCGTCTATGGTCTTCTTCCGAGGTCAATGCGGCAAACCAGCTTCTACAACAGGGCCTTCAGCACAAACAATCGTCTCGCAAATCTCTTAAAGAGAGGAGGTGATATATAAACTTATGGGAACCATTTTTATAACGCCCGATTCTCTTCCGAAACGATGGTCTTCACTTAATTCAGTGGTTCGCACTGACGACTCGGTAGTCGACTAAATGACGCGTAATAACTACAAATCAAAACTCCCAGCATGTAGAGGTTCCGACAACAACCTAAGCTCTAGTTCCCGCAATATAAGTTCTCGTTCATCTCAAAGCACCAAAATTTAGTTCCCGCAAAGCCCCAACTACCCATCCCGATATTAAAGCTTTGTTACTTTAATGCCCGTAGTATACGTAACAAATTTCAATGATTTAGAGGCCTATTTTATTCGACAATACGACATCATCGAATTTCAGAGTCATGGATATATACGACAATAGAGATTTTTTGCTGATTTGCGATAACAGGGGTAATAACTTATTAAGTTCAGAAAGACTACGAAGAGCAGGATGAGGTGTATTATTATATATAAAGTCCTGCTTCATCCCCTTGTAGTATCCAAACACGAAACTGAAAACAGTAATCGTAATTTTCGTTCAACTAAATCGTCATTCTCAAAAAGTAGTATTGTCCTTGTTTATCGCTTCCACTCATAAACAAATACACTAGAACGAAGAACTCTATGAACAAATTATTGGAAGTAGTTCTCAGAACGAAAGCGTATAGTTCAGGTATTTTAATATTCCCGTTACTAGTTGGGCGCTCGCTTTACACTACATTCGGTCACACTCTCCTACTTCAAATCTCCAATAAAGTGCTTTATACAACACGTGATCATCCAACGAGAGGCGAAATATTCTAGATCTTATGTTTCACAACTAGCGCAAATCTTCAGTACGGTTAACGTCGGATCCGATTTAGTACCAGTGGACCACCGGGCGATACTTTCTGTATTAACATCAGTAAGAGCAATCGAAGTCCGAAGAGTAAGAAGAAAAAGTTCTTGATTATCGAAAGGCAGACTTCAGAAACTAAAAAGAATCTTAACGAACACCGCAGTGGAATGTTATCTCAGAAGTACGATCAATGTACATGGCCTGATTCACCGTAGCTTAACTTAGCAATACAATCCTCAATACCGATGCGATATAGGCGATCTTTTTCAAAACATTATAAAGAAAACCGAATGGGTGGAGCCCGTGCCTCGAAATCAAGGACATGGCCTTGCAGCTAAAAAAGCGTGCATATGAAAAACACATCGAACACAAAATGAAGACTACAACGCGATCACGACAGAATTAGACGAAATACGAAAACTCATTAAACAGGCAAGAAAAATTTTTAGGTACGTTATTGCCGGAAATGAGCCATCAAACCCTAAAGAATTCTAACGAGCTATGTTACAAAGGAAAAAAGTAATGACGTCCAACCATAAGGAACGTTGGAAATGGAAAATGGCGACACACAGAAAGGAAGATCCTATGGCGGTACTCTAAATAACTTTGTTTGCATGCAGTCTTCACAGTGGAAAACATCGCAAAATCAACCCATCCCTAAAACCCAGAACAAGGTACTTGCCTCAGCTCATTAACCTTTCGGAATGTGACATTTTTCTCGCGTAATAACATGAAGGTAGAACAAAGCTCCTGGTCCTGATAAATTTTCGCACGCAATATTAAAAGAATCAAAGAACGAATAGTAAACCACTTTTCCCATCTTATTAATAAGTCTTTACTCACCGGAAATGTACGTTGCGAATGGAAACTAGCAAATGTCACACGACATATTTTAAGAGGAAGCAAGTCTCAGCCCGAAACTTCGCCCATCAGTTTTAAACATCGTATGCTGGAAGAGTTAATGGAATCCATCATAAGGGACAAATCGTTGTAAGTTTCTTAGGAAGAAAATGACATAATCAAAGACTCGCAGCATGGATCAGTAAAATAAACGTTCATGCCTCTCAAACTTACTTGATTTTTACAATAGTGTATTCAAAATGTACGACAACGAGGCAGTAACGTAGTTTAACCTCGATTTCAAAAGCCGTTCGACAAAGGTTCCTCATAGCGTCTCATTAGCAAGTAAAGCTCAATTGGCTATACACAGTCCATCTTTCTTTCGAATTGGATAGAAAACTGGCTGTCAATCGTAAACACAGGGTTGGTAATAACTGGAAGATTCTTCTGACTGGACCAGTGTAAATAGTGGGTGTTCCTCAATGATCGTTCTCGGACCTATCCTGTTCTTAATATACATAATGACTTGACGAGGGAATCACATGCAGGATATCGTGAAATTTGCTGATGACAACGAAATCACAAACATAAGCCTCGATACATAATCTCAGCGGCCAACTACATCCAAACGACTTAAACACGCTAACGGAATGTCAAAAACATGGCAAATGAATTTCAACCTGACAAATGCCATGTACTACATATCGGTAATACACCCTCATAAAAGTTACGTGATGAACGATTTCCAACTAACAGTGTTGATAAGAAAAAGATTTAGGCGTATAATCTCGAAAGGATCTCAAACCGAATAACCAAATTATGAGTAGTAAAAGCTGCAAATAAATTGGTTGGCTTTATTGGACGACTTTCAGTTTCAATCTGAAAAAGTTTACTCACAGATCTTTTTAACATCTCTTGTTCGCCCCCCTCTAGAATACTGTGTGCAATTCTGGTCACCATTTATTAATAAAAGGACATAGATAAACTAGAAAAAATACAGCGCAGAGTAACCAAGATACCTAAGATTGCGAATAAATCGTACGAAATCGGCTCAAAGAACTTAACTTATTCCCACTAGACAAATTACGAATGATAAGAGGTGACCTAAGCGAAGTATTTAAAATCTCACGGATTTACGAACGTAGTCCCAGAAAATCTTTTCACGCTAGATACCGGTCAAGCTCACTAGAAACAACGGATTTAAAAATAAGCATGAAAAAGGTTTTGTAACGACGAAGCAAAGTACTTCTTCCAAACAGTGTTGTAAACGTATGGAAAGGGCTGGCCGTCAGACGTAGTACTCACATACATAGAATCATTTAAAAAGTCGCCTCGTAATATTTCATATCAATCCCGGTTGTCACTGTTATCCTCGGCATAATAAATTTATGCTCGCGGCCTCTGAAATACTTACTCTCATTGCGTAAAATGATTGGCGAGTGCCGTCTACACAACCCTCCCACACTTCTCAGACAGCCCCGATAAAACGGTCATACTACAACTTTTGACCTGGACGGGCTGTGGGTTCAGTAGGGCCCTGTCAGTTAGTGACCGACCATCGGGATTTATATACAACCAGGGGTCCTGCTGCGGGGGCATTGAAGGTGCCGGCGGTCCCTACTTGGAAAAGTGCACTACCGCAGTGGTTGAATAGCGGAGCTGGGGGCCTGATTGACTGCTCCTCCCAAGAAAGCGGCCAGGCAGCTGCACGGAGACCCACCACGTGAACTTCCACACTGATCCTCACCAACACTACATTAGACTCAAACACCACAGTGCCCGAGTTACGTTACCACTACTATTCTCAGACCTGTGACTGGCTGTGGTTCAGTTAGTGTCTGACAGTTAGTGACCACCATCGGGATTTAAGTACCATGGGTACTGACTGCAGGAGGCATTGAAGTGTACGGCGTCCTACATTGAAAGTACACAATCCGCATGGATTGAACGGAGCTGGGGCTGATTGACTTGCTGCCCTCCCAATAAAAGCGCCAGCAAGGGCTGCCGCACCACCCTTTGAACCTCCACA
>JACEEZ010016858.1:22500-36330 GCA_016584305.1 Chionoecetes opilio
TCTACCTTATTGTGACTCTATGGTGACTTCTAACGTGCAATTTAGAAGACTATATTTAGGGACACGAGGACCTTACTCAGATCTCCAAATGTAACCCTAAATTGACCTTTTATGTCTTTCTAAAATCTTTGTTAACCCCTTGAGACCCAGAACGTATTTTCCATTGTAATTTGGGTACCATTAAGACGATTTTTAGTGAATATAAGCAATATTTTATAGATATGACCTGTTTAGTATCCTTGTCTACTAGTTAAATAAGTGTATTCAGTTTCTTTTCGTAATTTTTAGGGCTAAAAAAGATGTTTTTTATATGAAAAGGGAAAAGATCTGGGCGTGAAGGGGTTAACTACTGACGACCTAACTGCGAAATTTTGAACTTATCTATAAATCTACCTTGAATTTAGCCATATTGGTGGTAAGAGATTATATGATTTTCCACTCCTACTCGTCTCTCTTTCTCGTAGCTTACTGGACGCTCCTACTCAAAGCCTTTAGAATAGCCCCAACGCCTTTTTCAAAAGGTTTTTTGCTTTACTTTTCTCCTCGTAGTGATCACGGAACTTACCCCTTTTCCCGTTTACTGCTTTACCTTCTCAATTACTTCCCCAAAAACATCTCGATCTTGGCCAGAGAAAAACCAACCGGTGAAAATGGCTTGCAATACTATCCTTTAATGTATTTCAAAATATGTCTTATGAGAAACAACATTAGGAGGAAGAGAAGGAGGAAAAATAGATGAAAGGGAAAGTCGGAGAAGTTTGGTAGGATAGGCCATAAACCCTAAAAAACTTTAAGGCTAGTTTTAAATTCGAAGCAGGGGGTCTATGTTTTTTTCTTGATAGGAAAAACAAACGAAAAGGCTAAAGTGAGCGGCTCTTAACTATCTAGGGAAGCAATGGTGGGGAGGAATAACCACTATTACTAAGGCAGGGAAGGGGGGCAAGGGAAAGGGAAGCAGGGAAGCAGGCAAAGGGAAGGCAAAAGGGAAGCAAGGGAAGGCAAGGCGGCAAGGCAAGGCAAGGCAAGGCAAAAGGGAAGGCAAGGGGAGGGGGGCAAGGCAAAGGGGGGGGAAGGCAAGGGAAGGGAAGGGAAGGCAAGGCAAGGGAAGGGGAGGGAGGGAAGGCAAAAAAGGGAAGGGAAAGGGAAGGGGGAAAGGAAAGGGAAAAAGGAAGGGAAAGGGGAAGGGAAAGGGAAAGGGAGGAAAGGCAAATGAAGGAAAAGGGGAGGGAAAGGGTAGGGAAGGAAGGGGAAAGGGAAAAGGGGAAAGGGAAGGGGAAAGGGAAGGGAAGGGAAAGGAAAAGGGAAGGGAAGGGGAGGGAAAGGGGAAAGGGGGGGGAAGGGAAGGGAAGGGGAAAAAAAGGGAAGGGAAAGGGAAAGGGGAAGGGGGGAAGGGAAAAAAGGGAAGGGGAAGGGGGAAGGGTTTGGGGTGCCTTTTAAAGGGGTGGGGTTGGGTGAAGGAGGTGTGATGGAAGGGTCCCGATAGGGGGTAGGACGTGGAAAATGATCCTTCCATTACTGGTGTCAAAGTGGACATTTCCCCCCGACCCCCTTTCAGAACACACACACCCACCCCCCATCCACAACACACACAACCACACACACACACCACACACACCACACACACACACACACACACACCCCCACACAACACACCACCACACACCACCACACAACCACACCACACAATGGTCCTCCTTTCCAACATCATACACACCACTCACACACTCATCCACACACGCACACTACCACACACCCTCCTTTCCACAAATACACCACACAACACACACACACACACACACACACACACCCCACACACACACACACACACACACCACACACACACACACACACACACACACACACACACACACACACCACACACACACACACACACACACACACATATGATATTCTCCCTCTCTTCCCTGCAACACACAGCTTCCACTCATATCAATGCCTCTCTCCCCTCTCCTCTCTCTCTCTCTCTCTCTCTCTCTCTCCATCTCTCTCCTCTCTCTCTCTCTCTCTCTCTCTCTCTCTCCTCTCTCCCTCTCTCTCTCTCTCTCTCTCTCTCTCTCTCTCTCTCTCTCTCCTCTCTCTCGGCAGGTGATGGTAAATACACATGAGAATGATGAATGAGGATGATTTAATTTTATCTATATACTTATTAAAGGTGATTCTCTACATACCTTAATTGGGGGGTCCTGGAATACATAACCCCTACATTTGCTGTGCTGGAAATGGATACAAATACTGCCTAAAAAATATCTATAATAATATAAGCGAAAGTGTGTCTGTCTGTCTGTCTGTCTGTCTGTCTGTGTGTGTGTGTGTGTGTGTGTGGTATAGGTTCCGCCCCCCGTGGCGCAAACACCTCATATGGCACATTTTTGGAACCGGGTTGACCAGGGAAAGGTCATAAGCCCACTTATGAGATGATCCGATCACTTTTTTTTTCTTTTTTTTTAGCAGCCTATTAGCGAGAATAGTGAAAACAAAAGTGGGTTGCGAGAATTGAGGAAGCCTTGATGTAGGGTGATGGGTAATGGGTGAGTGAATGGGTGGGGTGATGGGTAATGGGTGTGGGGTGATGGGTGAGTGAATGGGTGGGGGGTGATGGGTTGGGGGTGAGGGGTGATGGGTGAGGGAATAGATGGGGGGTGATGGGTAATGGGTGAGTGAATGGGTGTGTGGTGATGGGTAATGGGTGAGTGAATGGGTGGGGGTGATGGGTAATGGGTGAGTGAATGGGTGGGGGGTGATGGGTAATGGGTGAGTGAATGGGTGTGTGGTGATGGGTAATGGGTGAGTGAATGGGTGTGTGGTGATGGGTAATGGGTGAGTGAATGGGTGGGGGGTGATGGGTAATGGGTGAGTGAATGGGTGGGGGGTGATGGGTAATGGGTGAGTGAATGGGTGGGGGGAATACATACATTTCTACATCCATGATTTCAGGAAAGTTAGAAGGGGCTATCTGGAGAGTCCATGTTTGGTGGGCCGAAGGCCCACCAAACACAGGTGGTGGGCCGCAGGCCCACCAATAGCCCTCCGCAGGAGCTAGCCAAAAAGTCCGCCCGGAGGGCGGCTTTGCGGCTAGTATATATATATTTTTGGAAATAACACTGACAACTTTAATCAAATGAAATGGCAAAAAAAAGGTCACATATTTTTTTGATCTCACTTTGCTTACGTTTTACTCATTTTTTTTCCAATATCATGGAGTTAAGTTTATATTTTCTTTGCATTGTTGCCGAAAAGCAGGTGAATTTGGCGGTGGATTGCCCCCCCCCCCCCCCCTCCTCTGTGCCCCCGCGACGTGCTGGAGTTTTCGTAAAATTGGCTTTCCTGCTGCAGAAGGAGGAGAAGGAGGAGGAGGAGGAGGAGGAGGAGGAGGAGGAGGAGAGGAGGAGGAGGAGGAGGAGAGGAGGGGGGGGGTTGGAAGAGAAAGAGGAGGAGGAGGAGGAATGGAAAGGTTGGAAGTAGAGAAGGGATAGAGGTTGATGCAGAGGGTAAAGGAGAAATTGGAGGTGGATTACATAGGATTACATAGGAATAACAGACACCAGAGACCTATTGGTCCATAACGAGGGTATCTGCTGAACTACATACTACTGACTATCAACTACATGTAAGAGAGCAGTTAGAAAAGGATACCATGTCCCTAAAGAAGATAGGAACTTGGAATTTTCGTAATGAAGAATGATAGGATATAAAATATGCTAACTACCACTACCACTAACACTATTCGATCCGGGGGACTATAAAATGAATTTGCAGGACAATATCAAAACCCATTTACTTTACAGTGCGCGTCAAGCCTGTTTTTAAATGTAGTTATTGTGCTGGCTTCGACAACATTTGCTGGTAATTTGTTCCATTGATTAACAACTCTAACATTAAAATAATTTTTACGGAGATCTGTGATGCAACGTTGACCGTTTAGTTTTAAACCATTATTTCTTGTTGTCACTTGAGGAGAAAGCTCGAATAGGTTCTCTTGATTAATTAATGAAATCAAATCCTTTTAGGATCTTAAAGGTTTCTATCAGGTCCCCACGGATTCTACGATCCTTTAAGGAAAACATATTAAGTTTCCGCAGTCTCTCTTCATAAGATGAATTTCGCAGAGATGGAATTTGTTTGGTTGCTCTTCTTTGCACCGATTCCAATTTGGCTTGATCTTTTACGAAACAAGGCGACCAGAATTGAACGGTATATTCTAAGTGCGGCCTAACCAAAGACGTGTATAATTTTTGTCTGTCATTACTTTAGGGGTTTTATGTTCAAAGTTGCGTTTAATGAAGCCCAGCATCATATTTGCCTTTTTACTGGCAGCTAGGCAATGCGGACTGGTTTTCAGATCAATACTAATGATGACACCTAAATCCTTTTCCTGCTGTACTTCAGTTAACGACTTATTTTGCATTTGATAGTTATATTTAAGGTTATCGTTACGTATATGCATTACTTTACATATATCGGAATAAAATTTTGATAGCCTTTCATCGCTCCAATCCGATAGATTGCCTCGATCACGTTGTATGAGTTCACAGTTTTCTCTAGTATATGCTTTACCGCCTTATTTGGTGTCATCAGCAAATTTGGATATTGTAGATACAAGCCCGCAGTCTAGATCATTGATATATTGGAAAAGAGTTGGCCAAGACCGAGCCCTGAGGCACCCCACTAGTAACATCTAACCAATCAGATGCCTCGCCATTGATTACTACCCGTTGTTTACGATTTGAAAGCCAATCGCCAATCCATGAACATAATTGCTCTCCTAAACCATGCGCTCTTAACTTGGTCAACAGTCGCTTATGGGGAACTGTATCGAAGGCTTTCTGAAAATCAAGGTATATTACATCCGAGGGAATTTTAGCGTCCCAGTTTGAATAGATGACATTGAAAAAATCGAGTAAGTCAGTTAAAAAAATCAAGTTAGTTGAGGAGGAGCATAAAAAAAAGGAAGAATAGGAGGAGGAAGAGGTTAAGGACGAAGGAGAGAATGGAGAAACCAGAAGGAGGAGGAGATGGAAGAAGCACGAGGGTCTGAAATAGGAGATAGAGGAAGAGGAGAGGGAGGGATGGTAGGTATAAGGAAGCGTGTAAGCCACTCCCCTCATCCCCTCATTCCCTCATCCCCTCATCTCCTCATCCCCTCACCAACCTCCTCCTCTCATATCTCTCCCTCGCCTCCTCCCTAATCCGCTATCTCTCTCTCTCAATCCAGCTCCCTCCTTCACTTCCTCACCACCTCTATTTCCTCTCTTCTCCCTCCGCCTCCTTATCTTCGCCTGCATGGGAAAGATTCTCAGCGCGCCCTCCTTCGCCTCCCCATTCCTCATCTTTTATCTCAGCAATGAGGGAAATATGTAACGTCAACGCATATGTTTATTTTACTAGTTTTCTGCGTTTTTTTTTTGCCATTGCTTATGAAATATTCTGCTCACGACTCTCTCTCTCTCTCTCTCTCTCTCTCTCTCTCTCTCTCTCTCTCTCTCTCTCTCTCTCTCTGTCTCTGTCTCTGTCTCTGTCTCTGTCTCTGTCTCTGTCTCTTCCTCTGTCTGTCTGTCTGTCTGTCTGTCTGTCTGTCTGTCTCTCTCTCTCTCTCTCTCTCTCTCTCTCTCTCTCTCCTCTCTCTCTCTCTCCTCTCTCTCTCTCTCTCTCTCTCTCTCTCTCTCTCTCTCTCTCTCTCTCTCTCTCTCTTCTCTCTCTCTCTCTCTCTGTCTCTTCTCCTCTTCCTCTGTCTCTCTGTCTGTTGTCTGTCTGTCTGTATGTCTGTCTGTCTGTCTGTCTCTGTCTGTCCTGTCTGTCTCTCTTCTCTCTCTCTCCTCCTCTCTCTCTCTCTCTCTCTCTCTCTCTCTCTCCTCTCTCTCTCTCTTCTCTCTCTCTCTCTCTCTCTCTCTCTCTCTCTCTCTTCTGTCTTCTCTCTCTCCTCTCCTCTCTCTCTCTCTCTCCTCCTCTCTCTCTCTCTCTCTCTCTCTCTCTCTCTCTCTCTCCTCTCCTCTCTCTCTCTCCTCTCTCTCTCTCTCTCTCTCTCTCTCTCTCCTCTCTCTCTCTCTCTCTCTCTCTCTCTCTCTCTCTCCTCTCTCTCTCTCTCTCCTCTTCTCTCTCTCCTCTCTTCTCTCTCTCTCTCTCTCTCTCTCCTCTCTCCTCTCGCTTTGTCATTAATTTTCCACTCTCGCAAATGTAGTTCCTGTATTTCCTCCTTCTATCCTTCCTTCCTTTCCTTCCTCGATCCTTAACCTTACTTCTAACTCCTACCTTCAGGCCACGGACACCCTTCATAGGAACACCCACTCCTTCATCTCTTCCTAGGATGCTATAGTTGTCAGGTAAAACTATCCTTATTTGATTAGTGATTCAACCCTCGAAATGCGTTTATTGAGTCGTGTTTACAGTAAGAAGAAGTACAAGACAGACCAAGAAATCATACGAGACAAAGAATAACATTTGAATGACATGAATTAAAATCTTTGAAATTAATAAGAACAAAGAAATGCTCCTCCCGCCTCCGATCCCTCACTAAGCATCCATCACTATCGCAAACATAAACAGATTAAACATGGATCCTTGTGGTAATCCTTCTTTCATTCCCCTCTGCTCCATATTTTCGTTTTGTGTCATCTCATCCATTTTTGTTATGGTTGCCAACACTTTTAAGAACTGCCACAATTTGTTTTTATCACGTACGCTGTTTTCCCGTTATTTATCTACATTCTTGCTATTCTCGCCATATTCCTCTAACTTCAGTAAACTCTTGTCATTTTGGACACTCAGCATTTTTTCTCCTGATGTAAGTACTGTAGTTTTTTTTTTTCCTATTGCTTTCCTTAACCCCTTCACGCCCAGATCTTTCCTTTGCTATAAAAAATGGTGCGTTTTCGAGCCATATAATTAAGAAAAGTAACTGAATATACCAAATTAGTTAGTGGACAAGGATACTAAACAGGTCATATCTATAAAATATTGCATATATTCACTAAAAATTGTCTAACGGTAGCCAAATTACAATGAAAATTACGTTCTGGGCCTCAAGGGGTTAAGAGAGAAGCACGGGCAAAATAGAAAGCCCGTGAGAGTGTTCGGTATTTATAAATGTTAGCGGGGGGGAGGGTAGGAGGAAGCAAGGGCAGCGAAGGGAAGAGGAGGCAACGACACGTGCAGCCCGTACATAATTCGTTCGGCTCTGGGAAGGCTGTAGTAATCTTAATTCCCTTTAACACTGACTTACCATAACTTCTCAAGGTGAAGGTCATCACTACTCAAGGGGAAGGAAGGATTATATATATCTACTGATTGAGATATACATGGCAGGGATGTCTACTAAGTTATATCGATATGTCTCAAGAACCCCAACTGTTACCACATCAATACCCAGCCCCAACTGTTACCACATCAATACCCAGCCCCAACTGTTACCACATCAATACCCAACCCCAACTGTTACCACATCAATACCCAACCCCAACTGTTATCACATCAATACCCAGCCCCAACTGTTACCACATCAATACCCAGCCCCAACTGTTACCACATCAATACCCACCCCAACTTTTACCCACTCCAAATACCCGGCCCCAACTGCTACCACATCAATACCCAGCCCCAACTGTTACCACATCAATACCCAGCCCCAACTGTTACCACATCAATACCCAGCCCCAACTGTTACCACATCAATACCCAACCCCAACTGTTACCACATCAATACCCAACCCCAACTGTTACCACATCAATACCCAGCCCCAACTGTTACCACATCAATACCCAAACCCAACTGTGACCACATCAATACCCAGCCCCAACTGTTACCACATCAATACCCAAGCCCAACTGTTACCACACAATACCCAGCCCCAACTGTTACCACATCAATACCCAACCCCAACTGTTACCACATCAATACCCAACCCCAACTATTACCACATCAATACCCAGCCCCATCTGTTACCACATCAATACCCAGCCCAACTGTTACCACATCAATACCCAGCCCAACCGTTACCACATCAATACACAGCCCCAACTGTTACCACATCAATACCCAGCCCCAACTGTTACCACATCAATATCCACCCTTCCTTTGTCTCATGAACACCCTTCTGTACGTAGTTTACCTCCCCGAAAAGAGAGAGAAGAAAGGAGTTCATGTTGTTGAGGAGAAAATAAAAAGCCTTTGTGAGTGTGTAATAGCGTCGCCATTTGGTATTTACGACAGGAAGAGGCTCACGGAATGGGCTGTTTGACCTTGAAAGAAAGAATCTATTAAACGGTAAAATGTGTCTCGAGGTTGAAATTACAAGCCGAGAGAGATCCATAGGGTTGAATCTGCCAGTAGAGGAAGAGGAAGAGGAAGAGGAAGAGGAGGAGGAAGAGGAAGAGGAAGAGGAAGAGGAATTAGAGGACAAAATCGAATAGGTGGATGAGAGAGGAAGGCAGGTAAAATTGGAAGAGTGGAGAGGAAAATGAATGAAGGAGGAGGAGGAGGAGGAGAAGGAGGAGGAGGAGGAGGAGGAGGGAGGAGGAGGAGGAGGAGGAGGAGGAGGAGGAGAGGAGTGAGGAGAGGAGGAGGAGGAGGAGGAGGAGGAGGAGGAGGAGGAGGAGGAGGAGGAGGAGGAGGATTAAGAGAAGAAAAAAGGACCGAGTAGTCGGATGAAGGGTAGGAAGAGCAAAAAAAAATGGAGTAAAAAGAAATTAAATGAGAAGATTAGGAGGAGGAGGAGGAGGAGGAGGAGGAGGAGGAGGAGAAGGAGAAGGAGGAGGAGGAGGAGGAGGAGGAGGAGGAGGAGGAGGAGGAGGAGGAGGAGATATGAGAAACGGAAAAAAATAATGTAGGAAAAGAATTAATGAGGGATGCTGGGAAGGGAAGTCATGGCTTGGTTTTTCCTCCAGATATTAAAGAAATGAAAGAAAGAAAGAAAGATACCACCATATGTAGGAGGAGGAGGAGGAGGAGGAGGAGGAGGAGGCAGAGCATGTATAATTGAGGAGCAATATTCTTAAGGCCAAAAAATATTAATCAGAGCAAAAAATCGGCCCCCTTTTTGTTTGACATTTGTTTGCCATCAAGATTGGTTCGTCCTTGATTAGTGTTTGATTGGTGCGTCCCTGATTGGTGTTTGATCAGTGTTTCCTAAACTTTTGACAAGCACGCTCCCTTTCATAGTTGGTCCTTGCCGCCATGCCCCCCTCCCTTGCACTTCTTTAATCAAGATATTTCAAAATAATCCTGAATTAGAAAAAAAAAAAGGAAAAAAGTGTGTTTTTAGCACTTTTATCGTGCACATAATTATTCCTAAGCGCCTTGCATATACCCAGAAGATTAAGTTCGATCACGGCGGCCTGGAAGGCGGCCACGCACCAGAAGCTACGCGCGCTACGCTACGTATGTGTGCTACGTGTCTTTAAATTGCTGCAGTGATTATTCAGTTAATTATTCATAGCTAGCACACATATGTATCGTAGCTCGCGTAGCTCCTGGTAGTGGGCGGCGGCATTATTATAATAATAATAATTACAATATAATTATAGTTAGGGTGTGGCTGCACTAGGAGCGAGAAAGCGAGCGAAAGCTTTTCAAAAATAGGTTACGCTCTGGCTGTATGATAATAATGATAATAATAATGATAATGATAATGATAATGATAATGAAAATAATAATAATATTAGTAATAATAACAATAATAATTATAATAAATTATAATGAAATTAATAAATATTAATAATAGTAATAATAATAATAATATTTATAATGATGATAATAATGAAAATAATAATGATACTTATAATGAAAATAGTAGTAATGGTAATTTCGATAAAATACATAATAATAGTAATAATAATAATAATGATTGTGAAATGATAATAGCAATAATAACAATAATCATAACAATATCAAAAATAATAATGATGATAACGATAATGATAATGATGATAAAAACGATAATGATGATAATAACTATAATAGTAGTAATAATAATAAAAAAAAAAAATATTGCAGAAAAGTAAAGGAAGTTAGTGAAGCCTGGCAAGGCGTCACCGCAGAGTTCTTCAGCCACACTCTTCCCTGTAGCGACTTTCTTGGCTCAGCCTCGCGCGCGAGTTTCATGTTAAAGCGGAGACCGAGCTTCAAGTTAAATAGTTGACAGGTCTTTCTATTCCTCTCTTGGCTCACGCCCCCACTAGGTAATTTACCCACGCCTCTCTAAAGGGGCGTGGGTAATTACCCCTAAGTTGACATAAGAAGAAAAAATATAAGAAAGCTACAAGAGGCCGTGAGACCTACACGAGGTAGTTCCTGTTAAGATCCAGTATGTTTGATTGATTCGTCCCTGATTGGTGTTTGATTGATTCGTCCCTGATTGGTGTTTGATTGGTGTGTCCCTGATTGGTGTTTGATTGGTTTGTCCCTGATTGGTGTTTGATTGGTGTGTCCCTGATTGGTGTTTGATTGGTGTGTCCCTGATTGGTGTTTGATTGGTGTGTCCCTGATTGGTGTTTGATTGGTGTGTCCCTGATTGGTGTTTGATTGGTTCGTCCCTGATTGGTGTTTGATTGATTCGTCCCTGATTGGTGTTTGATTGATTCGTCCCTGATTGGTGTTTGATTGATTCGTCCCTGATTGGTGTTTGATTGGTTCGTCCCTGATTGGTGTTTGATTGATTCGTCCCTGATTGGTGTTTGATTGATTCGTCCCTGATTGGTGTTTGATTGATTCGTCCCTGATTGGTGTTTGATTGGTGCGTCCCTGATTGGTGTTTGATTGATTCGTCCCTGATTGGTGTTTGATTGGTTCGTCCCTGATTGGTGTTTGATTGATTCGTCCCTGATTGGTGTTTGATTGATTCGTCCCTGATTGGTGTTTGATTGATTCGTCCCTGATTGGTGTTTGATTGGTTCGTCCCTGATTGGTGTTTGATTGTTCGTCCCTGATTGGTGTTTGATTGATCGTCCCTGATTGGTGTTTGATTGGTTCGTCCCTGATTGGTGTTTGATTGGTGCGTCCCTGATTGGTGTTTGATTGTTCGTCCCTGATTGGTGTTTTGATTGTGGGTTTTGTCGTCCCTGATTGGTGTTTGATTGGTGCGTCCCTGATTGGTGTTTGATTGTTCGTCCCTGATTGGTGTTTGATTGGTGCGTCCCTGATTGGTGTTTGATTGGTTCGTCCCTGATTGGTGTTTGATTGGTGCGTCCCTGATTGGTGTTTGATTGGTGCGTCCCTGATTGGTGTTTGATTGGTTCGTCCCTGATTGGTGTTTGATTGGTTCGTCCCTGATTGGTGTTTGATTGGTTCGTCCCTGATTGGTGTTTGATTGGTTCGTCCCTGATTGGTGTTTGATTGGTTCGTCCCTGATTGGTGTTTGATTGGTTCGTCCCTGATTGGTGTTTGATTGGTGCGTCCCTGATTGGTGTTTGATTGGTCGTCCCTGATTGGTGTTTGATTTGGTCGTCCCTGATTGGTGTTTGATTGGTTCGTCCCTGATTGGTGTTTGATTGGTGCGTCCCTGATTGGTGTTTGATTGGTGCGTCCCTGATTGGTGTTTGATTGGTGCGTCCCTGATTGGTGTTTGATTGGTTCGTCCCTGATTGGTGTTTGATTGGTCGTCCCTGATTGGTGTTGATTGGTGCGTCCCTGATTGGTGTTTGAAATTTGGTGCGTCCCTGATTGGTGTTTGATTGGTGCGTCCCTGATTGGTGTTTGATTGGTGCGTCCCTGATTGGTGTTTGATTGGTTCGTCCCTGATTGGTGTTTGATTGGTGCGTCCCTGATTGGTGTTTGATTGGTGCGTCCCTGATTGGTGTTTGATTGGTTCGTCCCTGATTAGTTTTGATTGTGTCGTCTCTGATTGGTGTTTGATTGGTCGTCCCTGATTGGTGCTTGATTGGTCGTACCTGATTGGTGTTTGATTGGTTCGTCCCTGATGGTGTTTGATTGGTGCGTCCTGATTGGTGTTTGATTGGTCGTCCCTGATTGGTGTTTGATTGGTTCGTCCTGATTGGTGTTTGATTGGTTCGTCCCTGATTGGTGTTTGATTGGTGCGTCCCTGATTGGTGTTTGATTGGTGCGTCCTGATTGGTGTTTGATTGGTTCGTCCCTGATTGGTTTTTGATTGTGCGTCCCTGATTGGTGTTTCGCCTTGGATTGGTGCGTCCCTGATTGGTGTTTGATTGGTTCGTCCTGATATGTGGTTGTGCGTCCCTGATTTTTGGTGCTCCTGATTGGTTGATTGGTCTCCCTATTGGGGCGTCCCTGTTGTGTTGATGTGCGTCCTGATTGTTTTGATTGGTGCGTCCTGATTTTCTTTTTTATTGGTCCATTCTCTCCCACGTCCAGTTTACCCACTCCTGACAATGTACTACTAAACTACTACACTACACTCTACTACTACTACTACTACTACTACTAACTACTACTACTACTACTACTACTATACTACTACTACTACTACCACTGCTACATAAATGGGTGTGTGGATGCCTGGAGAGAGCACGTCATCTGATGGGAACACGTGCGTTTATTGGTCTCGCAGTATCGTACTTAAAAATAACAACAAGGAAATAACAGCAAAAATAACAGCCAAGCACGCCTCCCACCCTCCTATCCCCCCCCCCCCTCCCTCTTCCCCATCCCCCCTTCCCCCCTCCCCCCCCCCCCTTCCCCTCTTCCCCCTTCCCCCTCCCCTTCCCCCTTCCCCCTTTCCTCTTCCCTCTTCCCCCTTCGCCCCTTCCCTGTTACGCCCAAGCATGAATATTTGTGAATGAAGTGGGTGACATTGCGTGGAGGAGGAGGAGGGGGTTACTATTCACCCTGTCATTCACCGTGTACATGCAATGCGGTATTCATGATTGACTCATACACACAGACACACATACACACCTATCCCCCGCCACACCACACACACATGTACATACACATACATACATACATACATACATACATACATGCATACATACATACATACATACATACATACATACATACATACATACATACATACATACACACACAACACACACACAAAACACACACACACACACACACACACACACACACACACACACACACACACACACACACAACACACACACACACACACACACACACACACACACACACACACACACACACACACACACACACACACACTCATCCTCGGGGATATTTCCACTGAGAAATTCGGACGGTTACTGTCCCCCTTGAGCAAGGGGATGGGTGTGTGTGGTGTGTGAGGTCCCAGCATTAACCCAAAGATAGGTAATAATGAGCTCCAAAGCTCGCACCGGGGGGGTGAAACTGGCGATCACGAGTCTGACTCGCGTGGACAAGACCATGGGTGAATGACACACACACACACACACACCCTGTTTTATACACATACATATTATATACATACATACATACATACAAAGGTTTGAGTTGTGTGTCGCCTCAAATACTCTCTCTCTCTCTCTCTCTCTCTCTCTCTCTCTCTCTCTCTCTCTCTCTCTCTCTCTCTCTCCCCTTCTCCTCTCTCTCTCTCTCTCGTCTCTCCTCTCCTCGTCTCTTCTCTCTCTCATCTCCTCTCTCTTCTCTCTCCCCTCTCTCTTCTCTTATATACTACCTTGTATTTTCGTCTTTTTTTTTTTTTTTCCTCACCACCAGGGCTTGGTCTTTTAACTCGTCATCCCTCCATCCCTCTCTCTCTCTTTTCTTACTCCCCCCCCTCCCTCCTCCCTCCACCCCCCTCCTCTTCCTTCTCTCCTTTCCCTCCCTCCCCTTTCCCCCCTCCCTTCCTTCCTTCTCCTCCCTCCTCTCTCCCTCCACCCTTTTCCTCCCTTTTCCTC
>JACEEZ010016859.1:0-10000 GCA_016584305.1 Chionoecetes opilio
ACCTACCTCACCACTCATTACCCCCCCCATCAACCTCACCATCATTACCCCAACCTACCTCACCACTCTTTCTCCACACTAACCTCCCCACTATACAACTCACTCACTCACATCACTCGCTTCGAAGACCGTGATTTGATCGTACTATTTCAAAATAACTTTATTGTTTGAAATTATTAAGAATGTTTATTAAGTAACTGCATAATATAAAACTAGTAACAAGCGCCAAATATATACAACTCGAATGTCGAGTATGGCTCCTTCAGATACAGTGTCTTATACGTACATGGTTTTTATTACATATTTATTAAATCATTTTTATTTATTTTATCTATTATTATTCTCGGGACCCCTAAAGCCCGGGGCATGAGGCTGCAGCATCATTAACCTCAATGTAATCCGCACTGGCCATGGCTCACCATGGTCTTGTCCAGCGAGTTGGACTTCGCAATCGCAGTTTCACACCCTTCCCGGTGCGAGCTGGAGCTCTTTAAATACCAAACTTGGGTAAATGCTGGGCCTCACACACCACCCACCCATCCACTTGCTCAAGGGAGACAGATTTATCAGTGAAAAATCCCGGTAATGAGTGGGACCGGGATCGAACTCCGGACTTGGTGCCTGACGCTATAACCCACCGAGCTGTCAGGTGGGTGTGTGTGTGGTGTGTGTGTGTGTGTGGTGTGTGGTTGGTGTGTGTGTGGTGTGGTGTGTGTGTGTGTGTGTGTGTTGTGTGTGTGTGTGTGTGTGTGTGTGTGTGTGTGGGGTGTTTGTGTGGTTATTTTATTTTCATCATAAGGATTGGCCAAGTGCAATTTTTTTTTTTTTAGTTTATTATGTAATCATAATAAATGCTTGGGGTCGATATTCGACTGGATTTCCAGAAGGGGTCTGGTGTGTGCGTATATATAATATAATATATCTATATATATATATATATATTATATATATATATATAGAGGGGATGAGAGAGAGAGGGGAGAGAGAGAGAGAGAGAGAGAGGAGAGAGAGGAGAGAGAGAGAGAGAGAGAGAGAGATATGAAAATATATATATATATATATATTATATATATATATATATATATATATATATTATATATATATATATATATATATACTGTCGGACCCCGCCGAACACGACAAGTTACGGTCCTGACCCCGTCGTGCACGGCAAAATTCGTGTTCGGCGAATAACAGGTTCAATAGGAAAATAGGGGTTACGTTCCCAGACCATCACTTTTTGGGGGGTCAAAAAAAAAATTCACTTTTTTTTGATAAGTAAAAAAATAGGTTACGTTCCCAGACCCTCATTTTTGGAGGGTAAAAAATGTTTACTACTATTTTTGGGTGAAAAAGATGAAGGAAACAACTGTTATTACAATTAATATTTTTTTTATAATAATAAAAAATACCTTAAAACTAGAAAATGGTTTTCATTAACTATAAAAAAAATAGAGGTAACAGGCTGCTTGGCTGGTGTAGCAGGAGGCATGGCTGGGTGCTGGGTGGAGATCACTCACTGTCTGTATCATCTGGATCATCAAAGCCACATAATGGGATGGGAGAGACAGATGACATTGATGAGGTAGTATTATTGGTGTAGCAGGAGTAACAGGCTGCCTGGCGGGTGTAGTAAACAGGAGGTGTAGCAGGTGTAGAATGCTTCTTGGCTGGTGTGCTGGCTGGAGATGGTTTGAAGAAAGCTGTGATGGGCTTTGGCAAGCAGAGGCCTCCATGCTCCTTAAAGTTTCCTTGCAGGGTATAAGGCCTTCATCCACAACTCTCTTGAACTTGATGCTCCTCTTCCTGTATGGGGTCCTTGGTCAGTGAAGAGCTGTCAAGTTATCTGCTTCCCTCAGCAAGTTTCTCAATTTCATGATGGTAAACACAGGCCTTGTCTCTGTGTCGTCATCTTCATCAGCATCATCACCTGCTTGGTCATCCTCATTCATCTGGATAATCTCTTCCACTGAAGGCTCTGCTCCATGGGAGTCAATGAGTTCTGCCACATCCTCCTCAGTCATGTCAGAGAAGCCTTCACCCCCAACAGTGTGTGCCAGGTCTACAATGTCCTTCATTTGCTGAGTGACTGCAGGGAACCCATTGAAGTCGTTGACACACTCAGGCCAGAGTGCATACCAACAGGCATTAAGGGTGCTTGGCTTCACTTCATCCCATGCCTGCTTGATGGTCAAAAGAGCATGTCGGATGTTGTACTGCTTCCAGAAGTCCATGAGAGTCATCGTGCTGTCGTCTTCCATCCTCTTGAGTGCTTCTCTGTACACAGCCCTCTGGTAGTTGCACTTGAATGTCTTGATCACACCCATGTCCATCGGTTGCAACAGGGAAGTTGTCCTTGGGGGAAGGTAGGAAACGCACACATTCGGATGGTCCAGGTTAAGTGCGTCCACCAGCATTATCCACTAGCAGAACTGCCTTAAATGCCAGATTTTTCTTGGACATGTAGAGCTGCACTTCTGGCACAAAATGTTCGTGGAACCACTCCTCAAACACCTTCGCTGTCACCCATGCCTTCTTGTTTGATTTCCATACCACTGACAGAAAACGCTTGTTGAGTCCCTTCAGAGCACGTGGGTTGGCAGCACGATACACAAGGAGCGGTTTAATCTTGCAGTCCCCTGCAGCATTCCCCACAAACAGCAGTGTCAGACGGTCCTTAAATGCCTTGAATCCTGGTAACTTCTTGACTTCCTTGTGGATGTAAGTCCTATTGCCCATTTTCTTGTAAAATAGGCCAGTTTCGTCCGCGTTGAACACCTGCTCAGGTAGGTAGTCACTGTCTTCAATCAGGGACTTGAAGGTGCTGAGGTATGCCTGCGCCCCTTCCTTATCAGCTGACCCACTCTCACCTGTGAAAAAAAACGAAGAAAAAACCTTTTCATTATGGGAATATGGCAAGTCAATAGATAGATAGATAGAAGTGTGAAAAAATATTTAATGCTCTTCATTACGGGAATATAGCACGAGTCAATATTAGATAGATAGAAGTGTGAAAATATATTGAATGTTTTTACCTGTGCGAGCAATGTTTTTGCAGGCTAAAACGCTGCTTGAATCTATGGAACCACCCATGGCTGGCAATAAACCCGGGGGCAGGGGAGGATCCAGAAGGCTCCTTCTCTGCTAGGTGGTCGTAGATGCTCCTCGCCTTTTCCCTGATGGCTACGCCGTCCACGTTGCTCTTCCGCTGGTTCCACTTGCTCTGATATCCACCCGTTATGCGTAAATGACAAGAAAAAAACAATGCGTAAATACAATGGTACTGTACAACGGTATGCCTCAACACACACACACACATGCATGCACGCTAACACACCTGCACGTAGCACCACACACACACACGCCTCAAAAACAGCCCACACCACCGCAGCACCTGTTAACACACCTGCACGTAGCACGACACACACACACACACACAATGCCTCAACACAGCCCACACCACCGCAGCACCTGTTAACACACCTGCACGTAGCACAACCACACACACACATGCCTCAACACAGCCCACACCCACCGCAGCACCTGTTAACACACCTGCACGTAGCACAACACACACACACACACACACACACACCCGTAGTAATATACGTAGTAACATAGGGTAAATAAACATACTTTATTCATATGAATAATAATTAACTCACCTGTAACACCCTTACACACCACCCGAGCACCTGTTGCACACCACATGTAGCAACACACACAATAACATAAACTTTATTTATATGAAAAATCATTAACTCACCTGTTCAGTATTTTCTCCATCTTCTCTAGCAGCGGGTCACGTCGGCTCACAGAAGCCACCTTGCTAGAGGGCATCAGCACTCTCTCGCACGCTTTGTCTTATTTTTTCACGGGTCTTCCAGATGGTACGAACAGTGGCCTCATGCAGGCCAAACTTCTTGCCCGTAGCAGACCAGCCTAGGCCACTATCAATCACAGCAAGCACATCCATCTTCTCCGCTAGGGACACACTTTCCTCTTCTTCTCGCTTGACCCTGGAGTAGGTGGAGCCGAACGCTTGGAAGACATGGCCAGCAGGAGCAGCACGACGTGAGGCAACAGCAGCACGAGCAAGAGAGAGAAAGACTACGTGTAGCAGCTCTGGCGGCCCAGGCTGAGCGTGCCCAAGGCTGTCCCCGGCAAAATGGCCGCCGACAGCATCGACAACATCCGCCGGAAATTCAAATTCGTGTTATCGCGAGTAAAACTCGTGTTCGGCAAGTCATGGGATATTTTACCTATTGTGTAAGTGCGAGTTTCGTGCAGGGCGAACTCGTGTTCGGCGGGGTCCGACAGTATATATATATATATATATATATATATAGAGAGAGAGAGGAGAGAGAGAGAGAGAGAGGGAGACAAGAGAGAGAGAGAGAGAGAGAGAGAGAGAGAAAAGAGGGAGAGAGAGAGAGAGAGAGAGAGGAGAGAGAGACGAGAGAGAGAGAGAGAGAGAGAGAGAGAGAGAGAGAGAAGAGAGAGAGAGAGAGAGAGAGGGGAGAGAGAGAGGAAAATATATATATATATATTTTTTCATATCTCTCTCTCTCTCTCTCTATCTGGTGTATTATATATATATAATATATATATATATATATATTATATATATATATATATATATATTATATATATATATATATTAGGGTGGTCCTTAAAAAACAAAAGTTGGAATTGTTTTGTTCCTAACCCGGGAATTTGTTACCATTCAAGTGGAAATCACCCTGAAAATTTTTTTTATGGAATTCGGCTCGTAGGAAGATGTTGCACACATGACCCGAAGTTTTCCCTCTGTGACTCGTTCGACTGGTCATGGTGTTATTGGAACATACTCCATTTCCTCCTCCTATTTTCACAATATTTTCCTTCCGAATTCGATTCTACTTGTCACAAATTTAAATTCTGAACATATTCTCCTTTCTTTTTCAGTTTGATATGGCGACTAGGAGCAAAGATTTTCTTGTGGTTCCCCAAACGGAGGTAATTGGCTCCAAAAATCCCTTCCAACAGAGAGGTTCTCGGGGTCGTTCTCCACCGTCTACAGCTCAAAAAGATGACTCTCCGCGATGTCACGCTGGCCGTGACCCCCATGGTGGCTCAGTTTTGGGATATGGCGCGGATCCCAATGATCCGAAAAGACAACATTGTCACCAAGATTGAGAAACTCCATCGGGAGTACGAGCTCCTCAAGAAAGGTCGCTATCGGCGATCGGAGGCTCAAATCTCGAAAGAAAAGGATTTTGAGGTACTTCTCGACAACCTCTTCGACGTGGCACACGGGAATGCGCTGACCATGATGACCAACCAGGAGGACAAAGAGTTCCTCCCCGCCCAACGGGAGCCAGGACGTCGAGGAAGGATGGGCGGCGTCGATTCCGTCCTTGCTGCTCAGGAGACGAGGCAATCTCTTCGCTTGGAAAAGGCCGCTGCTTTCTCCGCCCGCAAACAAGAAGAGGCTGCCGCTTCCTCATCTGTGGCGCAGCTCAAGTCCTCGCCGTCGTCCAGCTCCAACACTTCAGCTGTTGTCTCAGATGAAGAATACGGAGCAGTTGGAGGAGCGAGTCCTGCGAAGCGGGCGAAACGGGCCACGAAGAACATCGTCTCTCCAGCACTGGCGGCCACGCTGGATCGAACCAAGCTGACCGATCGTTCCGCGACATACGTGCTGACTGAAGCCGCACGTTGCCTAGGCCAGAACGTCGAAGAGCTCAACATCAACCGCTCATCCATCCGACGCCAACGCTTGAAACATCGTGCGGCCATGGCCTCAAAGATCAGAGAGGAGTTTCGGTCAGGAACTCCGCTGGTGGTCCACTGGGATGGCAAGCTCGTGATGGACCTGACCACGAAAGAACATGTGGACCGTCTCCCGATCATCATTTCCGGGATTGGAGGCGCCCAACTGCTCGCCGTCGCCAAGTTGGGCAGTGGCACGGGAGAGAGCATGGCGGCAGCGGTGGTCTCGGCCCTGGAGACATGGGGAGTCGCGGATCAGGTAGTCGGGATGTCCTTCGACACCACGGCATCCAAACACCGGCCGCAGAAAACGGGGCCTGTGTCCTCATCGAACAGAAAATGGGAAAGACCTGCTGCATTTCGCCTGTCGTCACCATATCCTGGAGTGGTGGTACATGCGGTGTTCGTCCGTGTTCTTGGGTGTTCCTCATCGCCCGAGCATCTGCTCTTCAAACGCTTCCAAACCTCATGGGAGAGCATCGACCGAGAGGACTTCGGCACGGGAATCATGGTGGAGGAAGTGGCGACTGTTCTAGAGGACGTCAAGGATGAGGTTCTTCGATGGACTCTTCAAGTCCTTCAAGAGCGTGAGGACCTTCGCGATGACTACCGGGAATTGGTCAAACTTGTCATCATTTTCCTCGGTGGTGCCCCTCCCGGTGGAATTCGATTCCTTGCTCCTGGAGCAATGCACCAGGCCAGATGGATGTCAAAAGTCCTCTACTCCTTCAAGATTTGGATGTTCCGGGGCCAGTTCCGCTTGACGAAGAAGGAGGAGCGTGGACTCCAGCGGTTGTGCCTCTTCGTCGTCCGAGTCTACGCAAAGGCCTGGATTGAGGCTTCTTTCTCGGTTCAAGCCCCTCGACTCGACCTCGAACTCATCAAGGCCCTCGGCACCTACGACAAGATCGACCCTGAGATCGGAGACGTCGCGCTGTCGAAACTGTCAAGCCATCTGTGGTATGTGTCAGAAGAACTGGTTGGGCTGTCCTTCTTCGACTCCGACGTGTCCTGCGAGACCAAAAACGCCATGGTTACGGCCCTACGACGAGAGGAATTTGACGGAGAGGACACGGCTCCGAAAAGAGTCACGCTTCCAAAGAAGTCGGTCCGAGATCTCCACCTGGAAGACTTCGTCAGTGGACGTTACTCTCCACTTCTTCCGGAAGCTACACCTGGATGAGGCTTCCTCGATCTGCCACCGGACTCGTGGCAGATGGACGAGGGGTTCCAGCGGTCCTCTCAGATCGTCCGGAACCTCGCTGTGGTGAATGACCACGCGGAAAGAGGAGTTGCGCTCATCCAAGAGTTCAACGGATCCCTCACAAAGGATGAGGAGCAGCTTCAGTTCCTCCTTCAAGTGGTGGCGGACCACCGGAAGGCCTTCCCGGACCCGCGGAAGCGCACCCTGGCCCACACCAGGCCACAGTGAGGAGCCCGGCAAGCACGATACCCCCGCCTTCGAGCGGCTAATACCTCAACTGAGGGGGGACCTGGAGCCAGGGCCAGGGTGAAATTGGAGGAGGCGTGTGCAACATCTTTTCGTGAACCGATTCGGCTGAAAATTTACTCACATAGTATTTTCATAACATAGAACATATATCCGGGTTAGGAACATAAAGTTTCTCAAAATTAAATTTTACATACATACTAAGGACCACCCTAATATATATATATATATATATATATATATATATATATATATATATACACACACACACACACCAGACCCCTTTTGGAAATCCAGTTCGATTATCGACCCCCAAGCATTTATTATGATTACATAAATAAACTTAAAATAAATAAATACGTACTACTACCGTAGATAACACTAAAGGCGCTACCTGCACTAATGTCGCCAGGCGCCATATATTGCGAATTATAGCATCACTATTGATTTGTATGTGCCACTGAAGATGATACACAGTAGTTTATATAACTGTATATTCTACCCTGTTTCAGCGTTGTTTTATGCCTTGTATCTGCAAGTATATACGGTTTCAAATTTCACTACTCGTTTTCTTTTTCGGCAACGACGACGGTGGGAGGACACTCCCCGTGGGACTCTCCCAGTGGGGGGGAAGGGGCGGGTAGGATATTCTTCCGCGCTAATCTCCAATGAGGCGGCGTCAGGAGGAGGCTGTAGACAACTTTACATGTATATTTCTCCCATTCAAAGTCTTTGATAGTTCAAGTTATTGCTGGAAGCTCATATATATATATGTTCGTGGCTCCTATATGTCTGTCTCGAACAAGGATGAAATAGAGGAGGAAAGGATGGAATGAGAGAAGGAGAGAATTAAGGAGAGGGAGGTGAAGGTGTCTTCAAGACACCTAGGGCCGTACTATTGCGATCGCCTTGCGTCGCTTGCGATGCTGCGCCAGGTCAAGTCTCCAAGGGGGCGGAGTCAGGAGAAGAGTGTTGACAACTTTACAAGTATATTTCTCCCATTGAAAGCCTTTGATAATTCAAGTTATTGCTGGTATTTAATCCCTGAATGCAGAAACATGATTAAAAGCTTATTAAATTATATATTGGGTACTGTAATATCAAGATCAAGAACTAGAACTGTCGCCGACAATTGGAACTCCCGCCGACGTGAAAAATTGGAACAGTCGCCGATATCGGCGACAGTTCCTATCGGCGACAGTTCCAGGTACCCCTCACTACCCTCGCCATAGGGATAGGGCTGCGATCCTGGACAAAGATGATGGGTCCAGGGTGAGCGGGGAAATGTCTATCTCGAAGAGAAGGGAGAAGGAAATTATCAAGAAGGTCCACATATTTTTCAGCGGTGAACCTCCCTTCTATCTTCACCACGTCACCTACTCCATGCATGGAAATCCATCCAAACACGTCGCAGGTGACGTGGCCGCTCCTTGTCCCCGTGCAGATGTTGCGGGGCTCATATTTGCAACAATAAAAATCAGACTGTATTATAGATTAGATTAATTACCTATCCAAGATAAAGAGTTGGTTTCATCCAGGAAGATAAATTGATTTGCTAACAAGTGGTACTGAATATGACAATGTTTCTTTTCCGTCAAATGTAAACAGTACACTTCGAGAATATTACCTGGTGTTATCCCTCCTCCACACCCGTACTCTGCCATGATCAGAGGACCGGAATGTCTTCTCGTCACAGAATATCACCTGTGACCAAAAATCCAGTCCTTTATTTGCATGCTGCTCAGCAAAGGCCAGTCGAGACGCACGGTGTGCGTCCGTCAAGAGTTCTTTCTAGGCAGCAACGCGGCAGTGCAGGTTTGCTGCATGAAGGTGCCTCCTGAGTGTATCGACGGATGCATCCAGTCCAAGGGTGTTCCTCGGGTGAACAGCTTTCGTTATGGCGTGTTCCCCCTCAGTCGCCGCCTCTATGATTCTCTGATCTTCCTCAAACGTCGTTGCACGCTGGCGTGGTCTCCTTGCTGTAACACCGTAACAATCTATTAATAGGAGTATACATTACTACCTAAGGTTATTGAGTGTAAGTTAAAAGAGTGTTCCATGTCAAACAATCTTGACCCTCCCTGATTTATTTCACATTATTTGCCCAGCATTGGAGCAATGGACCCGTTTACTCTACTTGAGGTAAGGATTGATTTGAAATCTTCAAGTCTCATATAGTTGGGCAGTGATGTTGATTTTTCTATGTGAACAGTATTTTTGATGATACAGCCAATTTAAGTACAGGAAAATTTATACGCTCTAAAACGACTGGCGCCATGTTGTGACGTCAACAGCGCAGACAACAGAGCAAAACAGCTGTGAAGCGGCCGCTACTATATGTACTACCTACTAATACACCAACTTGCATTACCCCTACTACCGCAAGATGACCAGTAATCCTCCTTCAAGTGATGTAGTAGGTATTCACTGTGTTTGTGAATATGTAAGTTGTAGTTTATAAGGAAAAAGTGGATAGACAGAGATAAGTGGCCCGTGACACCTGACAAGTAATGACTTCTGGGATCGGCATTCCTTATAGGGAGCTTAAATGAACCTGCAATGACATGTAAAGCTAGACAGATAGACGAACTCATAGAGGAACAGGTAGAAATGTATGGCTTTCTTTCCCCACATAAGCAAAACATACACCCTTCGTCACTCTACTCACCACTACAACCTTTACTAACCATACATTTCTACCTGTTCCTCTATGAGTTCGTCTATCTGTCTGGCTGTACATGTCATTGCAGGTTCATTTAAGCTCCCTATAAGGAATGCCGATCCCAGAAGTCATCA
>JACEEZ010016859.1:15000-130000 GCA_016584305.1 Chionoecetes opilio
TTGACCTAACTGACCTAATAAGGGGCACAAAAACATGTAAAAGGCAATTAATGGAACCCTTGATTGACCTAACTAACCTGATAAGGGGCACAAAACCAGCTAAGAGGCAATTAATGGAACCCTTGATTGACCTAACTGACCTGATAAGGGGCACAAAAACAGCTAATAGGCAATTAATGGAACCTTTGATTGACCTAACTGACCTGATAAGGGGCACAAAAACATGTAAAAGGCAATTAATGGAACCCTTGATTGACCTAACTGACCTGATAAGGGGCACAAAAACATGTAAAAGGTCATTAATGGAACCCTTGATTGACCTAACTGACCTGATAAGGGGCACAAAAACAGCTAAAAGGCAATTAATGGAACCCTTGATTGACCTAACTGACCTGATAAGGGGCACAAAAACATGGAAAAGGCAATTAATGGAACCCTTGATTGACCTAACTGACCTGATAAGGGGCACAAAAACAGCTAAAAGGCAATTAATGGAACCCTTGATTGACCTAACTGACCTAATAAGGGGCACAAAAACATGTAAAAGGCAATTAATGGAACCCTTGATTGACCTAACTGACCTGATAAGGGGCACAAAAACTGCTAAAAGGTCATTAATGGAACCCTTGATTGACCTAACTGACCTGATAAGGGGCACAAAAACATGTAAAAGGCAATTAATGGAACCCTTGATTGACCTAACTGACCTAATAAGGGGCACAAAAACATGTAAAAGGCAATTAATGGAACCCTTGATTGACCTAACTGACCTGATAAGGGGCACAAAAACATGTAAAAGGCAATTAATGGAACCCTTGATTGACCTAACTGACCTGATAAGGGGCACAAAAACATGTAAAAGGCAATTAATGGAACCCTTGATTGACCTAACTGACCTGATAAGGGGCACCAAAAACATGTAAAGGCAATTAATGGAACCCTTGATTGACCTAACTGACCTATAAGGGGCACAAAAACATGTAAAAGGCAATTAATGGAACCCTTGATTGACCTAACTGACCTGATCAAGGGGCACAAAAACAGCTAAAGGCAATTAATGGAACCTTGATTGACCTAACTGACCCGATAAGGGCACAAAACGCAGCTAAAGGCAATTAATGCACCTTTGATTGACCTAACTGACTGATAAGGGGCACAAGAACAGTAAAGGCAATTTCGACCTTGATTGACACTAACTGACCTAAAGGTCTTGGTACTAAAAAGCTAAAGGTCATTAAGGAACTTTGTACTTTGTCATAAGGCTCCTACTGTGTGTTGCAGGAGAACAGCTAAAAGGTCAATTTCGCATGGACTCTCTTGTTGTTACCCTAACGTGAAGAGAGGGCAGAGATAGGAGATTAGAGTACTTGTTTTGAGCACATATAAGCTCTTCCTCACTTCTTTGTGTTACCTGAAGGGTGATGAGACAGAGATGAGTTAGAGGTACTTTCCTTTGTCATATATAGGTCCATTTGTACCGAGTGAGAGAGAGGATTAGAGGATGATCTTCCTTTGTACCTAGGTGTCTTCCAATCTTTTTTGTTACCCTGAAGTGAGAGAGACAGAGATAGAGATTAGAGTACTTTCTTTTGTCATATATAAGGCTCTTCCTCACTCTTTTTGTTACCCTGAAGTGAGAGAGACAGAGATAGAGATTAGAGTACTTTCTTTTGTCATATATAAGGCTCTTCCTCACTCTTTTTGTTACCCTGAAGTGAGAGAAAAGAGATAGAGTACTTTATCTTTTTATATATAAGGTCTATTTGTTACCCTGAAGTGAGAGAAAAGAGAAAGAGATTAGAGATAGAGAGTACTTTATTTTTTTCATAGAGAGAGAGAGAGAGTGCTTTATTTTTTTGTTATCCTTAAGTGAGAGAAAAGATTTAGTTAGAAAGATAGTTTAGATAGTTAGATAGTTACTAAGTGAGAGAAAAAAGATAGAGATATAGAGTATTTTATTTTTGTTTACCCTCAAGTGAGAGAAAACAGATAGAGATAGTTAGACCCTTAAGTGAGAGAATAGAGAAAAGATAACAATAGAGAGTACTTTATTTTTTGTTACCTTTAAGTGAGAGAAGAGATTAAATTAGGGACATGAAATTACAGTGAGTGGGATTGAAAATAAGGGACTTGAAGTTTGACACATCAGAATATAAGTAAGTGAATTTTTGGTCCTGCAGTGTCTATAGCGACCCTTCCCTCTCACCTTTTTGATAGTAGTAGGAGTAGGAGTAGCAGTAGCAATAACAGTAGTAGGAGTAGCAGTAGCAATAACAACAGTAGTAGTAGTGGTAAGAGTAGCAGTAGCAGCAGTAGCAGTAGAAATAACAGTAGCAGCAGTAGCAGTAGCAATAACAGTAGTAGTAGTGGTAAGAGTAGCAGTAGCAGCAGTAGGAGTAGCAGTAGAAGTAGCAGTAACAATAACAGTAGTAGGAGTAGTGGTAAGAGTAGGAGTAGCAATAACAGTAGCAGCAGTAGAAGTAACAATAACAGTAGCAGCAGTAGCAGTAACATTAACAGTAGCAGCAGTAGCAGTAACAATAACAGTAGCAGCAGTAGCAGTAACAATAACAGTAGCAGCAGTAGCAGTAACAATAACAGTAGCAGCAGTAGCAGTAACAATAACAGTAGCAGCAGTAGCAGTAACAATAACAATAGCAGCAGTAGCAGTAACAATAACAGTAGCAGCAGCAGTAGCAGTAACAATAACAGTAGCAGCAGTAGCAGTAACAATAACAGTAGCAGCAGTAGCAGTAACAATAACAGTAGCAGCAGCAGTAGTAACAATAACAGTAGCAGCAGCAGTAGCAGTAACAATAACAGTAGCAGCAGTAGCAGCAGCAGCAGTAGCAGTAACAATAACAGTAGCAGCAGTAGCAGTAACAATAACAGTAGCAGCAATAGCAGTAGCAGCAGTAGCAGTAACAATAACAGTAGCAGCAGTAGCAGTAACAATAACAGTAGCAGCAGTACAGTAGCAGCAGTAGCAGTAACAATAACAGTAGCAGCAGCAGTAGCAGTAACAATAACAGTATCAGCAGTAGCAGTAACAATAACAGTAGCAGCAGTAGCAGTAACAATAACAGTAGTAACTGTTACAGCAGTAGCAGTAACAATAACAGTAGCAGCAGTAACAGTAGCAGTAACAATAACAGTAGCAGCAGTAGTAGTAACAGTAGCAGCAGTAGCAGTAACAATAACAGTAGCAGCAGTAGCAGTAACAATAACAATAGCAGCAGTAGCATGATCAGTAGCCCTTCCCTCTCACCTTCTTGATAGCCTTGTTGATTTCACTCTCAATGAGACTCCAGCGTTGCAAGGAATTTCTGCACTGCTTCATTTCTCCCTCCAGTGTCTCCTGAAGCCCCTTGTCCGGGATGAGGCTTAAGAACTTCTTCCATCCCTCAGGTGTTCCCAGCAGGTCCTGTTCCTCCAGTATCTCCTCAAAGTAATTATTGGCTACTTCCAATGCTCGTCTGCAGGTTGAGATATTAAGCATGGATGTAAATATATCTCTCTCCTCTCTCTTCAATTTAACTCCATCATATGCTTTATTGTCAACATTAGTAAACTTAAAATAGGGAAAAATTGGTTCACAAATAGGGTGGTAAATGATTGGAATGGACTCAGTCGTCAGGTAATTAGTGCGGAGTCAATAGGGAGTTTTAAAAGGAAGCTAGACAATTTCATGGATGGGGATGAAAAGTGGATGTAGGCAGTGTTAAGTAACAGGAACTACCTCGTGTAGGTCTCACAGCCTCTTGTACCTTCCTTATTTTCTTATGTTTTTAAAGTGAGGAATGATACTTGACATGGAGGCTACTAAGTATTTCTCAAGTAACTCTATAAACATTAAAAATAATGCCATAGTGAACTGGGGAAATACTAAAGGCAGAGCTCTGGGACTTTATCAACAGCACTATACTGCTTGTTTAATGAGGTGAAAAATCCTGACCCCATGCTGCTTACTGACTGATATTTGATGACAGGAGGAATACTAGGGTTCTTCTTAATTTCAGTTGTATTTTATCATAGTTAACCATATTATCAGGTAAATAGAGGCAAATATTTAAGCATGAGACCTTAAAATAGAATGGAATTTTCGCCTCACTAAAAAAAAGAAGACTATATATAGACTTTATGCAGGTCATTCACAACAAGAATAAAACTCACTTGATGGAAGGATGCAGCTTAGGTGGCAGGTTGACCTTCTTGACGGTGTCCATCCCGCCCCTCACCAGCAGCAGGTACTCCGACAGCGCCGAGCGGCCTGCCTTGTTGAGCGTCCGGGCACCGGCGTCGCACACCCAGCAATGGATCCCTCGCCGCCCGGAATACACCCACAGCAAGTGCTTGTACCCATAGTCCTCTGCAAGGCATTAGTGCATTCGTTAATGAGGATAAAGGGCTCGGTCATAGTTTTCTAGAGCAGTCTTCAATATTTTCATGAGAAGTAGCTTTTCAGTCACCTGTATTGTGTGTCCTTAGCAACCTGTGTTCATTTAAATAATGTGTTTTCACCTGTCAACATCAGGGGTTCTCAACCAGCAGGGAATTTCAGGGTTTCAGGAATTGTGACTGCAGACAGATTGGCAAACTGAAACTTTTGAAATATTGATCTTTATATTGCCTTGGAGCGCCCCAGGGTGGCACACAAGGCAGCGTGCATCTGTTACCTGGTGGCAGCAGCACATTTGACCGTGCACCACAAGCTTCTGAACAGCAAGGTTCAAAATAGCTCAGCCACAGACAGGGCTGCCGCACTTATGCTCTCTTTAGCCCTAGGCCCTAAAGGTAGACACACAACATTAATCCTTCCATTCATCTAAAAGAGCCAAACACTCACCCCTGAGCGCTGAGTCCAGTATCTTCACAGCAATGGTCATGAACTTCCAACACTTGTTGCAAATATTGGCTCCCGAGCAGCACGTGCGAATCTGTGTGTGGTGACGGGGAACATGCGAAACCATGTCAGTAAATGTTTTGAATCCTTAATATCATCAAAAATTAATATAATCACAGGAGCACTTCACAACATGTTCAGGTGGCTCAATAAAGCTTGCCTTGTGTGTGCCTCACCTCATCATAATCCGTCATGTCGATATCAAACACAAGCTCTTTAGACAACGGAGTGAAGACGTCCACTTTCTTGCGGTCGGCGGGCCTGAAGGAGAAACACAAGTCATTATATAATTGAATTCACGATGCATTGCTTGAATGGGGCGGCCTTCACAACACTATACATGACAATGGGGGACAAATTACTCATCGAATCTGAAAACATATCCTATTTCCAGCAACGTTCAAACAAAACATGCTTGATAAGAGCTATTTAACCTCTTGAGGCCCAGAACATAATTTCCATTGTCATTTGGCTACCATTAGACTATTTTAATGAATGTAGGCAATATTCTATGGATATGACCTGTTTAATACCCTTGTCAACTATCTTAATTGGTAGTACATTAAGCTATTTTTCGCAATTTTATGGCTAACAACAGACAATTTATTATAGCCAAGGAAAGATCTGGGCGTGAAGGGGTTAAGTGTGTATATGAAGTAAAAATTATGCAGTGATGTGATGACAACATAATTTAATCCACACAGTAAAGGTCACTACAAAAAGGATGATTCACACTTCATTAAAGGTTGTGCAAATATCATCATAATATGAATTTAGAATCAAATTTAGGTACAATTTTGCTCCTGACGGAAGGTGAATTTGGAACACCAAGTTTGCCGCTTCCAGGCGCTAACCACTCAGCCAACGCCTCCCTTAATGCAAGAATACATACATACCGTACATAATATTTGGTGATAATATTTGGTAATTCCCAGCAGGGCAAATAATCGCAAAATGAGAATTAGGGTAAAAATTAGGGTTGTCAAATGTGAATTCGCCAAATGCAAGACCTTACTGTCTATGCAAATGAGCAGGACCAATTATTTTATTTTATTTTCCTAACAGGCAATAAGGGCTACGAGTGTCCTCCATGAGAAACAAGACTTTTTTTTCTGGTGAGTTTTGATGTTTTGAATTAATCTGCTAATCGTTTCTGTCGCAAATCACATCTATTTTGTGTGATTTGCGACAAAAATTATTGAATAACAAATTGAACCAAACCGAACCTATACCTAACCAAAAATATATATAATAAAAAAAATAATAGTTTCATCCCAAGTGAATTCGGTGTCAAACAGGAATACAGGTTGAAGTTCCCAAACTCGGCAACCTCGGGACAGCGCCGAGCCGAGTAATGGAATTTTCCGACTTTTAGAACGTAGATATATTAAGGGGGAAAAAAGCAATTTTCTCAGAAATAGTTAACACATTGTTCTTCCTTTTCTTTTCACTTCCACCAGTAGGTGTTCCTGGACGTTTGGGAGCCATAATACCAATAACAGACCTGTAGAAGTACACAAAATAACAGTGTACACAACTCTACAGTCACAACACCACTGAACAATAACAACAAACAAATCGGCGGGAGCAACCAAGCGGCCTAGTGTGGTGGCACCTAGCGGCCGACCCGGCAACTACGCGCCGGGTTTTGGGTGTTCTGCAGTGTTTTGGAAAATCCGGAACCATAGCCGAGTTTTGGGTGTTGCAGAGTCTTGGGATGCCGAGTTTGGGAACTTCAACCTGTAATACCCTAAGACAATAAAGAGACACACACTTGTAGGTGTAGATGGCGCCCAGGTCAATCTTGTGAGGACACTTCTTCTTGATGGTCTCCTCCATGTCCTCCTGGCCCTTGAAGGACAGGAAGCGCACATACACGTCGTTGGCCAGCGTGAAGCAAAACTCCCGGTTCTGGAAACACAACACAGGATCTGCAACGGAGGGACACAGGCGTTTTTTCAACCTAAGTAACTCAACAGAATATAACACAAACCTACACTAAGCCTAACATAACCTAAGCCAAACCTGCATGTGATAACTGGCTGACTTTATTTAGTAAGAGTTAGTCCACAAATTTAGATCATACAGGCACATTGCATTAACATAGCTGTGAAGTACGCTAGATCTCACAAAAGTTTCCTAGCATATTACCAGTGGGGTCCCTGCAGTGAGGCAAGAGTGTACAGTCAAACAGAGGAACTAGCAAGGCCCACCCCAGTACATGAAAATTCGCACACCCATTGCACAATACAAAATAGGTACCCATCTCATTAACTCTCTCACGCACAGTGATGCGATTCGCGTCAAAACGGAACCGTCTACATCTGAGCTTTTGACGCAATTAGTCAAAACACTTGTAAAAATTCGCCAAAAATAAAGTATTTATCAGAATCGCGTCAAAATTTTCTGCGTCAAAGATCCAAGCTAGACCTATAAAATAAACTAATTGTCTACTCTCTCGTGAGTGGATTTGAAATGATAAGGGCTTGTGTCTCAACCAAGGCCGAGCGCACGCTGGAACCTTTACAGATGTGAAGTACAATAAGCATACAATACAGTGCGGTAGTTCATTTCAGTCAAAGCCGGAAGGATGAGTTGTAAAGAATTTCCTATAATAATGCCAGGAAAAAAGAATACACGTTGGTGAAATTGATAACATAAAAAAAAAAATCGCCACAGTCAGGCCATTTCGCGGGGCCCCTTAGGGAGCCCCAGACGGATGTCGTAGTGGACGGAGAAACTTATTAAACTTTTCGTGCGTGAAAGGGTTAAAGATCTAAAAAACAACTCTAAAAAATACATTACCGTATATAAAAATTTATTAGTTTTTTCAACCTAAATAACTCAACAAAATCTAACACAAACCTACCCTAAGCCAAACCTTAACATTACCTAAATCTAACCTAAACGTAACCTAGCCTAGCAATTGTTGTATAAAAATAAGTGTCATATTTTTGGTTTCCGGTTTGAAAAGTATCTCCTCTGTTATTAATAAACAGGGTGAAAGAATAAGGAATATTTACAAGGAATATTGATCCTGAAAAATGTTGAGATGACACACAAGTCTATACAAAAGAACTAAGAAATAAAAATATCTCCATCTGAAAAAGCTATATTTTAGGCAAGGAAAAACTAGTCAGTGTCTCAGAAAATGACCGCGCAGTCCTCGTCCATTTTCACCAAGGACTCTAGAAATTTACCGACACACAAGCCTATACATAAGAGCCTAAGTAATAAAATGAGACATTATAATATTCCTCCACGTCCCTGTCACAAAGTTCAGTTCAGTTCATTTGTGGGTCGGGAGTCTGGCCTTTTTCATCGACACTCCCTGACGTGTTTCTTCTTGCTGTCTGGGTCTTTAGTTAGTTGTCTTCTCTTATTCTGTCTTTTAGTTTCTTTCCTCTTATTTTCTCTGGTCATCCAAAAACTGTTGATTGTTCTTTTTGCTTCTTCCACATTCCCGTCTCCAAACAAATACTCTCCCACTATATCCTCTTCCTCCTCCATGCAAGATTGTTGTAGCCTCACTTTTTTTTTTTTTCCATTAAAGTAGGCTGGACACCATAACAAAAAGTGCTCTAAGTCTTCCTTCTCCGCCCCACACAAATCATATGTGAAGACAAATTAAAAGTAAAACACACAAACAAAGTAATCACAAATCACATGTCAGTGTCACAGCTCAAGAGTTGAACTTGACTACTGAAGTTACGAAACGACACCAGGTATGTACGAAAAAACTCAAAATCATTGTACGAAACAACTAACAAAACCTGGGTACGAAACAACTTGTGTACGAAACTCCCTGTAACCATGTCAAAGTGTCACAGCAAGTAAGTTTAGTTTATTTATCTTTCTTTCCTCTGGTCATCCAAAAACTGTTGATTGTTCTTTGTGCTTCTTCCACATTCCCATCTCCAAACAAATACTCCAAACAATGGCAATGGCAATGGCAATGGCAATGTAAATGTGAAATGTAATACATGAAAATGTCATAGCCATCATTGTCAACACGGCGAGCCAGCACCTGTGAGGGGGTTAAACACTCACCCTTGCCATATGTCAGCCACTTGAAGTACTGTTTGTAGGGGAAGATCCTCTTGTAGTACACTTGTAGGTAGCCGGAGAACATGCTGGGGTCGTAGCCATCGCTGGAGACCATGGTGAGGGAATAATAGCTACGTCCTTGCCTTGATCACCGCCTTCGCCGTACTGAGTTTTGGCGCCAATGGTAGAGACGGCTCGGCGAGTTACCACAATGAACCCTGAACACAGATAAATAAACCGTTATCAAGAACAATATAATGATAGACTAAATACCCGTAATTTTGTATTGCTAACTAGTGCAAATTAAGATCAATCCACTGTACGCAGCTTGGTAATAGGTAACGGAGGTATATATGGACTTCCTCCCTCAATTATCATATCAAATACACGCATTGTATTTTTTTCTAATTAATATTTGTCTGTATTTCTCTGGTATTTATCTGTATTGATGTCTCTGTAAAAGGAACCATGCAGCGTCAGTCAATGTTTTGGTTGATGGCGTGAGGCGAGGGAGGAGAGGAGCGTCGCCTTGTTATTGTGTTTGCCCGGCTGCCTGGTGACCCCCTGCTGGTCACCCCAGCACCCCCAGGATGCCGGTGTCCCTGGAAGACCTCACCAAGCTGAGGGTGGTGGACCTCAAGGCCAAGCTAGCCACCTTTAACCTGCCCACACATGGTACGTACCCCGGCACGACTACTGACGATGCTACTACTGTACTGTTATTGCTACCTACTGCTACTGCCTCTACATTTATTGTTACTGCTACTCCTGCCCTACCACTACTGCTGCTATTGTTATTGCTACTGCTATTCCTAATACTATTGCTGCTACTCTGCAACTAATTGTGTATCAGTATATGATTTTCACTATACTAATGTTCATTTTATCATATAATTTTTTATTAAATCACACCTACAACTCTGTAAATACTAATCTGCATTACTTCCACACACCTGTAAACTTTTTTTTTCTAGATGCCACATGTTTAAATACCCAAGACCTTAATTCTCTCCGTCTGGAAGACTCGCCGAACACTAACCTAACCTGGACACTGGTCAACTAACCGACATAACCTAACTGTTCAAGCTATTGCTGGCATTTAATCCCGGAATGTAGAAACACGGGTAAAAGTTTATTAAATGTATATATTAGGTAGTCTACTGTAATATCAAGATCAACAACTGGAACTGTTGCCAAAAATAGGAACACTCGTCGACGTGAAAAATTTTAACACTCGCAGACATCTGCGATAATTCCCATCAGCGACAGTTCCAGGCACTCTTTGCACAGCAGTGTTGTTAATGGTGCACTTGTGCTCCCTCAGGCCTGAAGAGTGACCTGGTGGACCGCCTCTTCCAGCACCTGGCGTCCCTCGGGGAGACCACCGGACCAGCCCGGAAGGAGGAACCCATCAATAGCACAGGTAAGGAGAGGTAGTCTCTCTCTCTCTCTCAAAAAAAAAAAAAAAAAAAAAAAAAAAAAAAAACACATCATTAACTTAAACACATGAACAGATCTCTCTCAAAAATACACATTTCTAACTTATACACATGAACAGATCTCTCTCTCTCTCTCTCTCTCTCTCTCTCTCTCTCTCTCTCTCTCTCTCTCTCTCTCTCTCTCTCTCTCTCAAAAATACACATCACTAACTACACACATGAACAAAAAGTGACAAATAAAGAATTGATTCACTGAGATGCAAAGCCTTTAGCAGATCTGTTGGAACCCATTAATAGCACAGGTAATGGTGTTGTTTTTCTTTCTCTCATAAATACACCACCAACTTACACACTAACAGAAAATGACAAAAAATAAGGAATTAATTTACTGATGCAAACCTTTGAGCAGATTTTACAGGAACTACCACGTGTAGGTCTCACAGCCTCTTGTAGCTTCCTTATGTTCTTATGTTCTTATGTTGTAGATCTGTTGGACGATGGACCTCCCGGCGTGGATCCCGTGGGACCCGAACCAGGGAGTGAGGACCTGGGGAAGCCCGAGGACATGCAGGTGCAGGAAGGCGAGGACCCTAACCAGGCAGGTGGACCTAAGGGACTCATGGGGCTAAGGAAACAGGAGGAAGTGAGAAAGGTTGAGAATGGCCCTGAATCACCCAGACCTAGAGAGGCTGGGGGTAAAAATGGTTCACAAATAGGGTGGTAAATGATTGGAATGGACTCAGTCGTCAGGTGGTCAATGGGGAATGAATAGGGATATTTAAAAGGAGGCTGGATAAATTCTGGCTAGTAATCAGGGTAGAGCAAGAAATAGCGGATTCAAACTGGAAAAGCGTAATTTAAAAAAGAAATGGGGAAAATCTGGTTCACAAATTAGGTGTAAGTCTTCACTCATTAGACTTTCTTTATAGCTACACTTCATCCTTGGCTTAGAGGATTTATTATTTTCTTTTTTCTCCTCCATTCCATAAGGAGACAGATTATAGCAGGCTTCTTGTTCTGTTTGATTTGCTTTTTTTTCATTAAGCTAGTCCCCCTAGGAGGTAACCATACTGTTTCATCTTGAGAAACTGAAGGACTTGACATGTGCTCATGAGTATGCGGTGGCAGTCTCAAATCGGTTTGATGTGCTCGGTGCTCTCGGGGATCCTGTAGAACTGTGGGATACCTTCAAACGTGAAACACTACAGGCTGCCAAGGAGTGTATTGGGGAGCGCCCGAGGTCAAGGCGTGGTTTTGTCTCGACGGAGACGCTGGAGAAAATCGAGGAGAGTCGCGCTGCCAGGCTGGCTGGGAACCGGGACCAGCACAGGGCTCTGTCACGCCGGACTAGAACCCTCCTGAGGAGAGACAAGGAGAGGTATGTCAGGAGTCTCGCTGAGGATGTCGAGGGTCATTTGAACGCTAATGACCTCCGACCCGCCTACCGAGCCCTGAAGAAGCTCCGTTCCAAGTCTCCTTCTCGGGCGAGTGCTATTCGAACAGCAGATGGGCGCCTCGTGTCGGACATGGATGGGCAGATGGCTCGTTGGGCTGAGTACTTTGGGCAGTTATTCACGGTGGACCCTCCAACTGAGCAGCTTCACACCACTGGGTTACAGGCAGTGGATGCCGATCCTCCCATTGACGAAACCGCACCCTCTCTTGACGAAGTCAGAGAGGCTGTAGCAAAGTTGAAGGGTGGAAAGGCAGCTGGTGTTTGTAATATCAGTGCGGAGCTCCTCAAAGCTGGGGGTGAGGCCATGATCCGCGGGTTGCATGCTGTCCTGACTGCCGTGTGGCAATCAGGTACCATTCCTCCTGACTGGAAAAGGGGGCTGGTCGTCCCTATCTGGAAAGGGAAAGGGGACCGTCAGGACTGCAACAATTACCGCGGTATTACACTGCTCAGCGTACCAGACAAGGTGCTTGCCCATCTATTGCTGACACGAATTCGCAGTCATCTGGTGAAGCATCAGAGACCTCAGCAGTCTGGGTTCACGCCTGGTAAGTCAACAACGGACCGTATCCTAGCGCTTCGTGTCCTGGTGGAACGCCGACGTGAGTTTCGACAGGGGATGCTTGCAGCCTATGTTGATCTCAAGAAGGCGTTTGACTCAGTGCATCGTGAGTCACTCTGGGATCTTCTGCGACTTCGAGGGATTCCTGCAAGGACTATTGGTTTGATAACTGGTCTGTATTCTGGGACTGAGAGTGCTGTGAAGTGTGGGGCAGGTGTATCCAGCTTCTTTCCTGTGAATACAGGAGTGAGGCAAGGGTGCGTCCTTGCCCCATCACTTTTCAATGCTTGTATGGACTGGGTATTGGACAAGGTTGTAGATCAAAGTGATTGTGGAGCATCCGTCGGCAACACCAAGATCATTGATCTTGTTTTTGCCGATGATGCAGTAATCTTTGCTGAGTCTCGCTGGAGGTCCTGGTGATGGCTCTCGAGGCGCTGCACGAGGAGGCAAAGCCTTTGGGACGAGGTCTCCTGGCTCAAGACCAAGGTCCAGGTATTTGGAGGCTTACTAGATGAAGCAGTACAGTCTGTTCATGCGTGTGGCGAGGACATTGAGATCTTTGAAAGTTTTACATACCTTGGTAGCGCAGTCCATAATGACGGCGGGTCACGTCAAGAAGTCTTACGGCGGATTGGCATAGCCCACGGTGTTATGGACTCGCTCAGCGGGAGTATTTGGCGTTGTCGGTACCTGTGCAGGAGGACAAAGATCCGGATCTTCAAGTCGCTTGTGATCCCTGTCTTACTCTATGGTTGTGAGACATGGACACTAAATAGTGACTTGAAGAGACGAATCAATGCCTTTGGTAATAAGTGTCTTCGCAGAATCATGGGGTATCGCTGGGATGATTACGTGTCAAATCAGCGATTGCACCGTGAGACTGAATCGAGGCCTATTACCTGCATAGTCCGTCAGCGCCAACTTCAGCTATATGGGCATGTGGCACGCTACCCTGAAACCGATCCTTCCCATCGGGTTGTATCTGTAAGAGACAATCCGGCGTGGAGGCCAAGGGGGCGCCCACAAGGCTCGTGGCTGGGGCAGGTTGATGTTTCTTGTCGAGAGCTGCTTGGTATGGGAAAGGAGCCTGCATGGGAATTCGCGCGTGGTGACCCTTGGGAGTGGCGTCGTAGGGTGGGCGAGGCGACGCGCCCCCCGGCGTATGCCCCCAATGATTGATTGATTGATAGTCCCCCATGATGTTGAAAAAATCTTTAAATTGAATAGAAAATATTCCAAAATATTCTACTATTGATGTATTAGTTAGGCAGTGATGTTGATGAATTTCAAAAAACAAAATTTAATTAAAAAATCTATGTAGGCCTTTTGATGCAGTAGGCAGTGGTGGTGACGGTACTTATTGCAGCTTCCCGTCCCCTCACAGCAGATGATGAACCGTCAGCGGCAGATGGAGGAAGAGCAGCTGATGCAACACAAGGTGAGGGAACAGCAGCGCCTCCTCGAGCAGCAGCAGCAGCAGAAACAGCAGGAGGATCTGTTCAGGCTCCAGCAGGCGGCCTTCATGGAGCGGCAGTTGGAGGAGCAGGAGAAGCAGGTGCACCTCATGAGGATGCAGCAGGAAGCCCTCATGCAGGACGACGAGCAGATGGCAGTGAGTGTTGAAGGGTGGCTGTTGTTGTTGTCACTTATGTTGCTCTATAGTGTTGAATGGTTGTTGTTGTCACTTCCTTTGCTCTATAGTTTTACGGAGCAACTCTATGTGTAAGTGTTCTGAACTTCTGATTTTCTTTCTTCCTTCCTTTTTCCTCCCTTCTTTCTTCCTCTTCCTCTTCTCCTTCACTTTACCACTTCCTCTCTCCTGCCTTATTTCCCTCCCCCACTCTTCCCGAGCAAGCCAAAGAAATTTGCTTCATATCATTTTATCCTATGATTAGATACTTTGCCTCACATTAATGCTCTGAAAAGTTATCCTCCAGTCAGTTTTGTTAATATGTGATGCCTTATTATCAATGAACACATACATTAATGAGGGAATTATGCTGTAATCTCATGTCACTCATTCCATGTTGTGCCTCACATTCGACAACGAACAAACATTTCATGAAGTTTTTTCTTGTCATATTTCATTCCTCTAATACTTCCTCAGATGCCTGGCCAGGGTGGGCCTCCCCCTCCCCCACCACCACCAGGAGTCTCAACCCCCACACCACACACCCCGGGGCCACCACCAGGGCCAGGCAATGTAGGCACAGTGCCAGTCTTGGGGCCACCTGGAGTCAAGGCCTCTGTGGTAGTGCCCCCTTCCCCCTCCTTCACCCCGCGGCCACAGGGGCCCATGGGTGGCGGGGGCCCGGGGGGTTTCTCTGGTCCAGGAAGTGCTGGGCTGTTAGGGCCGGGACCAGGGTCTTCCCCTAAACCTAACCTACCACCCCAGCAATCCTCACAGCGCCCCCCACTGCTGCAGCCTGGACAGCCTGGCAACGTCCGCCCGCCCCCGCCCATGACCCCCCAGCGACCCCCAACAGCCATGCAGGGCTCTCCAGCAAGGCCTCCAGTAAGTCTCTCCTTCCTATACTCCAACAAAGGATATACTTATTTATACTGCCTTTACTCCAACAAAGGACGTAATTATTTAATATTTATACTGCCTTTACTCCAACAAAGGACGTACTTATTTATACTGCCTTTACTCCAACAAAGGACATACTTATTTATACTGCCTTTCCCATCCTAAATCTTTAATCAACTCATTACTAACACCCACTTGTGCTGCAGGGTGCTGGCCTGCTTGGCGCCGCTCCTGGGATGGGACCCCCAGGACCACCCCCAGGACCTCCAGCACCCCCAGGACCCCCAGGAGAGTCCCCAGAGAAGGGAGAAAAGCCGCCCCCCCTCATGTCCCTGCAGGTGTCCGCCCCGAAGGACGACTCGCCCAGGGAAGTGAAGCTGCCACAGGCCCTGGAGCAAGCCCTGGCCTTCAAGACAGAGAGAGCCAAGCAGGTGAGAACATGAGCTGTGTTGTCAGGATGTGATCTACCATACCATCACGCCCAGATCTTTCCTTTCTATTAAAAATTGTATGTTTTTGAGCCATTAAAATTGCGAAAAGTAACTAAATATACCAAATAAGCTAGTGGACAAGGATACTAAACAGGTCATATCTATAAAATATTGCTTATAGTCACTAAAAATGTCTAATGGTAACCAAATTACAATGGAAATTACGTTCTGGGTCTCAAGGGGTTAAAAACCGATCATTACTATGCTCCCTGATGCCAAGTTGTGCCCCAGTAATGCTTCATAGTAAGGCAGCCACAAGTGCTGCCTTGGTGCTTGTGTGGACGCAGTGAGTCAAGGGAGATCATTCCAGAGATATTGTATTCGGATTTTTTTTAAATTTATTTAACTGATTCACATAATGAATCATTGTAGTCTTATTGAATATATTAGTTACTGGTTGATGGAGATGGATGAAAAGTAGGTATGTTTTAATGAGTGTTGGCTTTAATTATGTCAAATACGTTTTCTGATATGAATTTTTACTGACAACTAATCTAATATACTATAGGAGTAGCCGTGTGTCTGTCTGTCTGTCTGTTTTGGGTAGTCGAAACTGTAAATTCAATTTTGATGAGAAGTAGTGCTTAAATCACAATAATCGTAGGTGGTAAGCGCTTGGTTCCATGTCGATTGAATCATTTGGGCTAACAAATTTTCAGAGATTAGATTACAGGAAATACTCTGGCGGTAAGTCTGTGCGTATGTTCACAGAACTCCATAGACTTGGACTCTACACGGCGTGGTGTGTGTGTATGTTGGAATCACACGGAACACAAAGGGTTGGAATCACACGGAACACAAAGGGTTGGAATCACACGGAACACAAAGGGTTGGAATCACACGGAACACAAAGGGTTGGAATCACACGGAACACAAAGGGTTGGAATCACACGGAACACAAAGGGTTGGAATCACATGGAACACAAAGGGTTGGAATCACACGGGACGTGGTCTACCCCGTGGCACCTTGACCATTGACCAACCACAGCAACACGATACAAACATCATTACATGGGTCCGAAGGGCACACAAGCACTTGTACACCTCTATAATAATAGTTATTTCTGTGAGCTCCATCCATTGTGTGGGTGTAGGTGTGCACACGCTCACCTTTGCTGTTAACATCTCATTACCATTATTTTCCACCTTGCTGTTAACATCTCATTACCATTATTTTCCACCTTGCTGTTAACATCTCATTACCATTATTTTCCACCTTGCTGTTAACATCTCATTACCATTATTTTCCACCTTGCTGTTAACATCTCATTACCATTATTTTCCACCTTGCTGTTAACATCTCATTACCATTATTTTCCACCTTGCTGTTAACATCTCATTACCATTATTTTCCACCTTGCTGTTAACATCTCATTACCATTATTTTCCACCTTGCTGTTAACATCTCATTACCATTATTTTCCACCTTGCTGTTAACATCTCATTACCATTATTTTCCTTTAGGTTGGTGTGAATCCTGAAGATGTGGAGAAAGTGGAGAGGGAAGGTCTGGCCAGAATTGATGATGTACCCAAACCAGCACCAGCACCACCGCCAACACCTCCACCCACCACCACCACGCCCACCCCCACCACCCCTCCAGCCAAGCCCCAGCCGGCCTACGTCCCCCCGGCCTACGAGGAGGACGACGAGGAACCTACCGAGGAGCAGACACAGAAAACCAAACAGGAGAAGAAGAAAAAGAAGAAGAAGAAGAGGAGGGCCCGCAACCGTTTTGAGGAGCAGGAGAAAGAGAAGACTAGGGAGAGGGAGAGGGAGTTAGCTAAGGAGGAGGTGGATGAGAGCATGGTGGGGGTGGAGATTGAGTACATACAAGACACCATCGACCTTGACATCACCGATCCCAACTACCGCCACTTCACCAAGATCTTTGAGACGTTCCGCATAGCCGAGCCGGAGGTCCCGGTGGAGGAGGAGGTGGTGATTCCCAAGCCTGAGATACCACTCATTGACCTGAAAAAATTTGCCTCAAAGATCCCCGGTGTCCCTCCAGATGATGATGACGACGATGATGAAGATGACCTGAAGAAAGACGACCCCGACAAGCCGAAGATATCCAAGAGGAAGTTGAAGTTGTTGAAGCGGATGAGCATCGCCGAGTTGAAGCAGACGGTGAGCCGGCCGGACGTGGTCGAGATGCACGACGTGACGGCCAGGGACCCCAAGCTGCTGGTGCACCTCAAGGCCACGCGCAACACTGTGCCCGTGCCCCGCCACTGGTGCTTCAAGAGAAAGTACCTCCAGGGCAAGCGAGGTATCGAAAAGCCGCCCTTTGAGCTGCCGGACTTCATCAAGCGCACGGGGATCATGGAGATGCGCGCCGCCCTGCAGGAGAAGGAGGACCAGAAGACCCTGAAGGCCAAGATGAGGGACAAGGTGCGGCCCAAGATGGGGAAGATCGACATCGACTACCAGAAGTTGCACGACGCATTCTTCAAGTGGCAGACCAAACCCAAGATGACCATCCACGGGGACCTGTACTACGAGGGCAAGGAGTTCGAGACCAAGATGAAGGATAAGAAGCCCGGGGAAATGAGCGACGACCTCAGAATTGCGCTGGGCATGCCGGTCGGTGCCAACGCCCACAAGGTGCCTCCTCCGTGGCTCATTGCCATGCAGCGCTACGGCCCGCCACCCTCGTACCCCAACCTCAAGATCCCGGGACTCAACGCACCAATACCCGAGGGATGCAGCTTTGGCTACCATGCGGGTGGCTGGGGCAAACCTCCCGTGGATAACATGGGTAAGCCAATCTATGGTGACGTGTTTGGCACTCAGGGCAAGGACTTTGATACAACAATAGCAGAGGAGGAAGTTGAGAGGACCTTGTGGGGAGAGCTGGAGAGTGAGAGTGAAGAGGAATCAGAGGAAGAGAGTGAGGCAGAGTCAGAGGAGGACGGCAGTGGCCTCGTGACCCCCGGAGAGACGGGTCTGGTCACTCCCTCGGGCATCAGCTCGCTACCCGCCGGCTTGGAGACTCCGGACATGCTCGAGCTGAGGAAGAAGCGCATGGAGACCGAGATGGAAGGCGGAGACACCCCGGCGCTGTACACCATCCTGCCGGAGAAGCGAGCGGAGACCATAGGCCGTGCGATGATGGGCTCCACACACACCTACGACATCAGCGCTGCGGCGTCGGCAGCCAGCGCCGGGACCAGCAAGGGGCGCCGCAGGGTGTGGAGGTGGCCCTGGACCCCTCAGAGCTGGACCTGGTGGACACGGACGCCATGGCCGCCCGCTACGAGGCCACGCTGAGGGAGCAGCAGAAGGGGGAGGAGGAGGACTTCTCGGACATGGTGGCAGAGCACGCGGCAAAACAACGCAACAAGAGACGGAAGCAACAGCAAGACCAGAGCAAACCAGCCAAGAAATACAAGGACTTCAAGTTCTAAGTGTAGCCAAGAGGAATCCGTGTTATGGCGAGGGTGTAGTTCCCTGTGTGTGTCATTCTGGCATTGGCGTCCGTGGCTCTCAAACCTTTGGGTTTGATCACTTTGTCGCACATTACCACCATGCAAGTGTCATGTAATAAATTAGGTACCATTTACTTGTGCCTTTTGATTACAAGTCTAATTCCAAGTTGGGTGGAGATAACATGGACTTTTTTTCTTAAACACTACAGTCCTTGGTTTGGAGGAAACATGATATATGATTATATATATATATAAAAATTATATGTTTGATTATTTGTGTATTTCAGATTTACAACCTTTTGCTTCTGACTTGGATGTCCCTTCACATATAAATGAAAAGATACCTTGTGTGAAAAATATACTGCATAACATCCCAATACTCAAAAGGTCCTATAAATCAAAAGATGTTGAAGGGACTGATTTGAAGAACATCCGACAACCTGCACAATACACCTCAACATTACACAAAGATGCCTGATGCCTGACATTGAATGAGGTCACATTTCTGAGCGGCAGAGTTAATGAAAACGAGATCAGCACTGTTAACATTATGTAATTATCATACTTAAAAAAATATGATGTGAAGTTTGATTTGATATATCCTGCTGTCCTTGTAAGGATGTCACACAGTACTGAGCAAGGATACAAGCTATATCTTATCAATTATTATATATACTATCAAGCCTCTATATCCTTGGTACGGAGTCACCATTGACAACAAAATCCTAACTTCATGATATTCAAAATTAAAGATACACTACTTCCTTTCCTTAGGATCTTTCAAAAATCTATAATAAATACTAAATAGTTAGAAAAGCATAATATTAAATAACACTTAGATAAATGAAACAATGGTTAAATACAGAAAAGCAAATACATCTGCCTTCTACTGATGATACTACAAATAAAATAAAAGCGTCACTGGGGGAAAAAATAGATAACTTAATGAAATATAAATAAACCTAGGACTAGATTTGATATTTAAGACTGATAGGTTATAAGTTACACGTACGTAACTTCCATAACACAGAAAAAGGTTTTATAGATTCATAAATAAACAATGCTGAAAACTTGATATACACACACATTGCCACTCCAGCATTGGGGAGAGCTGTTGGAGTGGAAGTGCCAGGTCGCCGTCCACCGGGCAGGCCAAGGAAGACATGGAGGCAGTGTGTTGAAGAGGATCTGGCAGCATTGGGCATTAAAGAAGTAGAGGCAATGGATAGAGATAGTTGGAAGCATATCATTGGCTGTCTAACCTCATTAACCCCTTGAGACCCAGAGCGTAATTTCCATTGTAATTTGGGTACCATAAGACGATTTTAATTAATATAAGCAATGTTTTGATAGATATGACCTGTTTAGTATCCTTGTCGACTAGCTAATTTGGTATATTCAGTTACTTTTTGTAGTTTTATGGCTTGACAACATACAATTTTATATAGCAAAGGAAAGATCTGGGCGTGAAGGGGTTAAATATTACGGGAAAATCTGACGTTAAACAAAAAGAAGAAAAAAGAAGAACCCATTGCCACTACAGCACTCTACACCGTCCCTCTACCACTCCAGTCCTCTCTCTGACCTTGACTTAGATGAAGGCAGTGTTAGGTAGCAGTACGTGCCTCCATGGCCTCCCTCAACCTCCTCAAGTTGGGTTTACTGAATCTCTGAAAATAAAGAACTTGAGAACACCTGAAGAGAATGGTTGAAAGTGAGATGACAAGAAGGATATATATGAGTAAAATAGATGACAATGATATATAAAATAAGCAAGGAAGAGATGCATGGACAGTAAAAGACAAGCAAGTACATACTCTTCTAACACGACCACTTCCCTTGATAAACCCCCCAAAAAAAACTAATTTGAAAGAAAAAACTTAAAACTAGACTAGACTGCATTAGACCAACCTTTTCAAGCTCGAAACCAAAAATTCAATATACTATTCTTTAATTCCATTTTCTTTCAACTACATACAACAGTTTATGGAACTGTCGCCGATGGGAATTCTCGCCGAAACAACAAACTAGAACTCTCGTCGATGTGGAAATTTTAACCTAACCTGGACAATGGCACCTAATCTAACCTAACTGATCAAGCTAACGATAATATTTCATCCCTGAATGCAGAAACACGGGTAACACTTGATTAAATGTATATATTGGGTCCTGTAATATCAAGAATTGGAACACTCGACGACGGAGGCAAGAATTCCGATCGGCGACAGTTCCAGGTACCCATACAACATACCATTTTATAGACACTTAATTAGTAAAAGAAGTGTGTATATGTGTAGTGTAATGTACCTTAACTCCTTGAGACCAAGAGCGTAATTTCCATTGTAATTTGACCACCATTAGACATTTTTTAGTGCATATAAGCAATATTTTATAGATATGACCTGTTTAGTATCCTTGTCCACTAACTAATTTGGTATATTAAGATACTTTTCGTAATTTTATGGCCAACAACATACAATTTTTTATAGCCAAGGAAAGATCTGGGCGTGAAGAGGCTAATGAGTGTAAATGGGACTAAGAGCAATGAAAAAGTACTCAATGGTTTCTGCTCTATTATGAAGGCAGAGTATATACAGGCATCTACGGTCCTCCTTCAGCAGCCACACACACACACACACACACATATGGATAAAAGTAGTTTTGGAGAAAGCCCTTGATGTAACCCCCTGCTACCCTACCTTAGGGGTGCGCGCGGCCAGGTGAGTCAGGTTAACCACAGGCACGACGGAGGGTCGGCCATGAGCACACTGGAAGGGCAGCTGACAGGAGCAGAGGGAGGTGATGAGGTCCTGGCACTCCCTTATACTCAGCACATCCCCAAACTTGATCGCTCCTGAAACACCCATCAATAGAAAACTCTCGGGGAGGATACTGCTTGTCACCAATATCCTGCATCATCATCAGTAGTATCTAGACATCCTTATGCTCCTGCTCTTGTTGCCCCTGAAACCCCCGCCAATAGAAAACTCTCAGGGAGGATAACGCTTCATCACCATCATCATTAAAGCTTATACATTCTAACACAAACATTACCGTCATCATCAGCACCCTTGGTTAGTATCATTGACAAGGTGGGGAGATCCAGAAATAAAGATGACTAGAATGGACAAGATGAAGCAGTGAAAATGACAAAACATGAGCATCAATTCAAAGAAAGACTGGCTAAACTAAATAGATATGGCGCGAGAACCAGAGTCTACATAGATCAGCCCTTGTATATGAGGAGCTTATTTCAGCAAGTCGATAAGCGCCATCAATAAAATACTAAGAAAATGGCTTCAAAATGTTTCAATGTTCAAAAGATATGACATTTTGAACATTGAAACATTTTGAAGCCATTTTCTTAGTTTTTTATAGATGGCGCTTATTGACTTTCTGAAATAAGCGCCTCATATTGTGGGCGAATACAACACACACATACACACACACATTGTAGGTGAATATATACACACATAAACACGCATACCTCTGCAAGCATTGTTGTTGAAGACGTGGGTGATGGGCGGCGGGATGGCGCTGAGAACCCCCCCTGTGTGGATCAAGGTGTAGCAGAGGTCCCTCACCAGGCTCTCCACCACAGCGGCGGCCGTCCTGCAGTGCTTCCACCGCGCCTCCCCCGCCGCCTTGGCCACCAGGCAGGCGGGGATGAAGTGGAAAAGGACCTTGGATGGGCTGGCCTGCGAGGAAAAAAAGGGAAGCAAAAAAGTTAATCATAGAGTTTCTTCGATGGGATTGCCGGTAAAAAAAAAAAAAAAAAAGGTAAGGATTAAGGCCAAAGGTCAATTCTAGTTTCTTCTTTGGCCTGTGAGAAAAATAAAGGTAAGGGAAAAAGGTCAGTTATAGTTTTTTCTTTGTCATTGATAACCTGTAGGCTGCAGAAAAGCTTGCACCTTACCTAAGAAGTGATAAAATATTATTTTCATCAAAGCTGACCCCAAATTCAAATAGGCTGATTTTTCATGACTGAAACCCCCTCTGTCTCTTTCTTTCAATAAGCAGTACTACTACATATAGGTAAAGACAAGATTATGTGAGGTAAGAACGGTGCCGGTAGAGGAAAGGTCTGATGCTGGAAGGAACGAGGCACCAGGTACAACATGAGCATCCTCACAGAAGAACATAAGAAAATAAGGAAGCTACAAGAGGCCGTGAGACCTACACGTGGTAGTTCCTGTTACTTAATACTACCTACATCCACCTTTCATCCCCATCCATGAAATTGTTTAGCCTCCTTTCAGGTACAACACAACAAACTTCCTCACCCGCGTGAAGCACAAACCCCGCTGCCTGAACTTCTCCGAGAACGCGCCCATCAGGCGCACCTCGTCCTCCGGCAGGTCGAGCTCCAGCGGGGGGATGACGGCGCTCCTCCTCAGCACCGTCACACCGGAGTCCAGCGTCTCACAGTTGTCCCGGATGACGGCCTCGAGGCGCACTCTCTCGTGGACGGCGTGCTGGTCAAACAGGACAACAAGCTTCTGGGTGTGGCCGGGAGGTCCTTCAGGGTTTGTGTATCTCAAGCTGCAGGCAATGAACTTCTGGTCCAGCTGCCCCGCCACCTGCCCAAGGGGAAAATATGGTTAAAAAAGTAGGGAAAATCTGGTTCACAAATAGGGTGGTAAATGAAACAAGAGAAACCTATATGTGTGCGTTCAATAGTAATTTTGAGTTAATTTCTTCCTAGCCAGGTGCAACAACATTAATTCCAGGCTTACTTTTGGCAACCAGTGAAGGATTAGTGTAAAAAATAAACTATAATCTAAGTCTAAACCAATACGTAGAAAGAACATCATAGATGAAGAGAAAGGAGATCTTCAAAGAGAAACAACAGAAAATCATAGAATAAACATCATAAAGAAGAGAAAACATCATAGAAACAACAGAAAAATATTGAAAAATCATCATAGAAATCTCACCTCACATGACTCCAGCATTTCCTTGGTGAACGTGTAGGGGTGGAGCATGTTGTAAACCCTCACAGAGCCTCGCCTTGACCCCCCTCCTGCCCCCGGCCTAATGTTCAGCACCTCAGTATCCATGGCAAAGTCTGGCGGCTCCCACATCTGGCATATCTGAGCCACCTCTGAGGGCTGTGCAGGCTCTTGCGGGACGACACCTGGCTTTTCGGTCCATTTCACAAAGTCCTCATCTGCCTCCAAGTCCTCCAGGAAAGCCTCAAGAGCCTCCTGGACCTCCTGAGACCTACCTGAAGGGGCGGTGTTTGTCCCTCCATCTCCCAGTTTGGAGCATGCATTCCCAGCAGCACTTGTCCTGTTCGCATCTTCCTTCTTCCTCATTTCTATTGTTTTCTTCCAGGACCTGAGATCTGAGAAGCCGTGGGTGAGGGTGAAGCTGTCCCTCTCTCTCTGTGCCTTGCCGCGGGGGATGTACCAAGGCTCGTGTGTGATAGGAACCTTGGGAAGTGGGGCTCCGAGGGGCTGGCTGCTGGTCCACTCTGGGTTATCCACCACTTCTGGAGGCTCATAGGAGGAGTTACCTAAGAAAAATAAGCATAAGAAAATAAGGAAGCCACAAGAGGCCGTGAGACCTACACGTGGTAGTTCCTGTTACTTAATACTACCTACATCCACCTTTCATCCCCATCCATGAAATTGTCTACCCTCCTTTCAAAGCTCCCTATTGACTCCCCACTAACTACCTGATGACTAAGTCCACTCCAATCATTCACCACCCTATTTGTGAACCAGTTTTTTCCCTATTTCTTTTTCAAATCTACGCTTTTCCAGTTAGAATCCGTTACTTCTTATTCTACCCTGGTTACTAGCCGTAAGAACATTTCCTACATCTCCTTTATTGTATCCCTTTATCCACTTAGCTTACCTGTGTGAAGATCCACATACACTGTCCTTCCTTCCTTGTCCGCCACCTCCCGCCACCTACAACCATGAGGGGACGTCTGCACCTCACTGGCAGTCACCTCCATCGGCGCTGATTTACCCTGACTGGACGTAGGGCCATGCGGAGGGTCCTGACAAGCGCTGGATTCTTTATGAGCTATCGAACCATTACGTTTACTACATTCTTCACCAGAGTTGGCATCACTTTGAAGACCTGGATCCTTGGGTAGATGACACACTGTGGGTTTTTTAGCCACTACACCACCAGACTGCACTGAAGGTGATGAATCCTTAGTACGTTTGAGGTCAGGCTCCATGACTGCACTGCTTGAGTCGCCTGATTCACACCTCCTCTCCAGCAGGGTAGATGCAATGCTCACATCACACTCAGAATCGTTGGATGCCATCACGCTTCCCTCCTCGCTCCCTTTTTGCCTCTCAACTGGAATAACTTGGCCCTGAAAATCAATCTCACATGAAGACATTTGTTTCCTCTGTGGCTCTGAATTTCCACAGAGGGATGGCTGTCAGGTGAAGGGAAGATCTAAGGAGAGTGTGGCGCTGGTGGGCAGAGTGTCCAGGCTGAGTGAGGACCCATGGGAGGCCTTGGTGCTCCCCTCATCAGGCAAAGTCAGCTGGGAGAAATGCAGGGATTCTGAGAAGGGATTTGGAGATGTTTGTGAGGTTAGACCACTGCCCTTCTCCTCCCCAATAACCTCTCCCTCCTGTGATGGTGGCAAAGGCTGGGTGCTATGTGTTGTAGACGCCTCAAGTGTTGCTCTGTACACGTTGACTAAGCTGGTCTCTATATTCATCTGTAAGGGTAATGGCAGTGTATTTTCAAGATGCATTTCTCTTTCACGGGGCAATGGCAGTGTATTTTCAAGATGTATTTCTCCTTCACTGGGCAATGGCAGTGTATTTTCAAGATGCATTTCTCCTTCACTAAGTTGATTAAGAGACTCCAGCCTTTTAGGATCATGTATTTGCTTAGGTCCTCCCTCTCTTGTGGCTTCCTCGGGTCCTTCACTACCACCAGGGGCTCTAGTAATGCCTGTTGCCTCCTGTACTTGTAGCGGATAAGTAGGCACGTAGGGATCACATTCTATACTATGACTCAACTTCTGTTCCCTAAAAGGCTCAGTATCGGAAAAAGAGAATCCTTGCGATGCTTGTAGGGGACAAATATTCTCCTGCAGGTCCTCCTCTTCCTGTGTCTCCTTGTGAGTGTGTTGTCGAGGCAGCGAGTTCCTCACCTCAAAGGACTGTGTGATGGGGACTGTACACGAGGCTGCACTTGGGTCTAAATAGTCTTCTGAAACTTTAACCTGCATTTTTCCTTTTTCTAATGGCACAGTGAGATTATCTTTTACAAAAACTGCAGATGATTTTCCACGCAATGAATATGATCTATGAGGAAATATACAAAGAACATCAGTTTGCTTCAAGGTGACAGTGTTTGTGAGTGGTTTCTGTAATAATCTTGGCGCTCCACTTTCCACAAAATCATTCTCTACTTGACCTGAATGTTTTGAAATGTTCCTTGAAATGTTCCTATTCTCTGGACGGGCACATCTCTGGGGGGGATTGCTGGCCGTGCACATCACATCGGAGGGGTGAGGGTGCCTTGATGTGCCTTGTGATCCTGTCAGATGTCTCCCTGTCTCCTCAAAGCCTGGGAAGGGAGGCAGCTGCAGGGGAGTATTGTTGGCGCGGGAGTTCTCTGGACTGGCATCAGAATCCTCCGGTGTTGAGGTGTAATTCTCAGCAATGTAAAGCAAGGCACTACTCTTCTTTACTAGGGTAACGTGCTGGCTTAAAAAACTGCCTCTACCACATCCACTACTATAACTCAAAACACTGCCTCTGCTACCACAACTACCACCATAACTCAAAACACTGCCCCTGCTACCACAACCACCACCCACACCCTCCCCACCACAACCATTACCACCAACCACACCCTCTCCACCACTATAACTCAAAACACTGCCCTTGCTTCCACAACCACCACCCACACCCTCCCCACCACAACCACCACCCACACCCTCCCCACCACAACCACCACCCACACCCTCCCCACCACAACCACCACCCATACCCTCCCCACCACAACCACCACCCACACCCTCCCCACCACAACTACCACCCACACCCTCCCCACCACAACTACCACCCACACCCTCCCCACCACAACCACCACCACTCTCTAATGAGGTATTGACCATAGGAATGTGACTTATTATTTCACTCCTGCTACCGTACACACTACTTACACTACTAGGGTTGCCTAAGGATACATCAATAGGGAGCTCATTGTCTCTGCTGGATTTCAAATGCGATAAACAAGTATCAACTCCTTGGAATGTTTTTGTGATGACGGGTTCAAACGTGAAGCTTGTGTCATGACGCTGCCCACTACCTTCACCTTCAAGACGTGCAGTGGGTGTGGAATCGGGAACGCTCTACCAGCCTGGCAGCGCTCCTCACAACCTCATTACCCACACGACATCTCTCTCTACCCACAATGTTTCCTATAGGCAAAAATTGAGTTACTTGTCTGTTCAGGGACACATTACTCTTGCTGTAACCATCTTGTCTGTTCAGGGACACATTACTCTTGCTGTAACCATCTTGTCTGTTCAGGGACACATTACTCTTGCTGTAATCATCTTGTCTGTTCAGGGACACATTACTCTTGCTGTAACCATCTTGTCTGTTCAGGGACACATTACTCTTGCTGTAATCATCTTGTCTGTTCAGGGACACATTACTCTTGCTGTAACCATCTTGTCTGTTCAGGGACACATTACTCTTGCTGTAATCATCTTGTCTGTTCAGGGACACATTACTCTTGCTGTAACCATCTTGTCTGTTCAGGGACACATTACTCTTGCTGTAGTCATCTTGTCTGTTCAGGGACACATTACTCTTGCTGTAACCATCTTGTCTGTTCAGGGACACATTACTCTTGCTGTAACCATCTTGTCTGTTCAGGGACACATTACTCTTGCTGTAATCATCTTGTCTGTTCAGGGACACATTACTCTTGCTGTAAACCATCTTGTCTGTTCAGGGACACATTACTCTTGCTGTAATCATCTTGTCTGTTCAGGGACACATTACTCTTGCTGTAATCATCTTGTCTGTTCAGGGACACATTACTCTTGCTGTAACCCTCTTGTCTGTTCAGGGACACATTACTCTTGCTGTAACCATCTTGTCTGTTCAGGGACACATTACTCTTGCTGTAACCATCTTGTCTGTTCAGGGACACATTACTCTTGCTGTAATCATCTTGTCTGTTCAGGGACACATTACTCTTGCTGTAACCATCTTGTCTGTTCAGGGACACATTACTCTTGCTGTAATCATCTTGTCTGTTCAGGGACACATTACTCTTGCTGTAATCATCTTGTCTGTTCAGGGACACATTACTCTTGCTGTAACCATCTTGTCTGTTCAGGGACACATTACTCTTGCTGTAATCATCTTGTCTGTTCAGGGACACATTACTCTTGCTGTAACCATCTTGTCTGTTCAGGGACACATTACTCTTGCTGTAATCATCTTGTCTGTTCAGGGACACATTACTCTTGCTGTAACCATCTTGTCTGTTCAGGGACACATTACTCTTGCTGTAACCATCTTGTCTGTTCAGGGACACATTACTCTTGCTGTAATCATCTTGTCTGTTCAGGGACACATTACTCTTGCTGTAACCATCTTGTCTGTTCAGGGACACATTACTCTTGCTGTAATCATCTTGTCTGTTCAGGGACACATTACTCTTGCTGTAACCATCTTGTCTGTTCAGGGACACATTACTCTTGCTGTAACCATCTTGTCTGTTCAGGGACACATTACTCTTGCTGTAATCATCTTGTCTGTTCAGGGACACATTACTCTTGCTGTAACCATCTTGTCTGTTCAGGGACACATTACTATTGCTGTAACCATCTTGTCTGTTCAGGGACACATTACTCTTGCTGTAACCATCTTGTCTGTTCAGGGACACATTACTCTTGCTGTAACCATCTTGTCTGTTCAGGGACACATTACTCTTGCTGTAATCAAACCCCTGAAAAGACATGATGTTTCTAGCCATGTTATGATAAGTCTTCAATCTTTCACCGAGGGATTTACTCACGGACGCTTTTCTTCCATTCCTGTGTTCGTTTAAAGACAGACCTGAGACTCTTTTCTTAGCAACTCCCTCTTGAGCCAATTCCTTTCCTTTTCTTTTTACAGCATCAAAATCACAATCAGTCTGGCTCTCAGAATCTGGCTGTATTCTGTTGGTGTGATTTTCCAGGATGAGAATATCTTTTTCTGCAAGAGGAGAGGGTGGGGAAGGGTGCGATGGTTTGAGTGGAGGAGGAACAGTTGGGGTGCCTCTCACATCACCCTCAGGAGTGTGATAGCCATCCTGGGCAATCTTCTCCTGCTCTCTTTTGTTGAAGTCCATGAATTCCTGTAGTGTACTCAAGCTGGTGCCTTTATTATGCCTTATTATGTCCCTAGTCTTGTCCCCATCCCCGCCTCCCAAGTCACTGCACGTGGTGTCCTCTGTGAGAGTAAAACCTTGATCTAAGTCACTCTGTGGGCTCTGTGTGCTCTCATTCCTGCCATTCACCTCCTCCGATACCTTCTTGAACTCTTCCAAAATACTCCTGACACCCTGTTTTCTTTTTGTTGCAGGACAGATCCCCGCTTCACTTTCACTGCTTTCTCTACCATGTTTACTTTTTACATGTCTTTTTTCACTGTTAGGTAATTTTTCAAGGTTGGTGGAGGGATGAGAAGACTTAGTGTAAAGCTTTTCTTGTCCCTTGCTTGCAGTATCCCTGGCTGTGCCCTCAACACACCTTGAAGTATTACCTTGGTTCTCTATACGGTGTGACATGACACTTATCCCTTCACCATCATCCACAGAGTCCTCACAATGGTTCTTTCTGATTTCATTCCTCACCATACCCACTATAGAATCATTATCCCTCTTGGTTGGGTCACTGTCATTATCTTCCTTTTGACGGCACTCTGCTACTACTTCCTTGTTGCTGTCAGACTCATCAATGCCAACGGTCTTATTGCTGTCCTCCTCACACACCTTTGCCTCTGTTCTCATCCTCTTGACCATGGCAGAGTGCACCGCCAGCAGGTTATCTTGGGTGTTCAGCGTGCGTCCATACTTTTGCTTGAGTGGTATCGGTCGCTCGTCATCTTCCGACATCTTGTTCCTCTTAAGACTAACCTGAAGACGTGACTGGCTACTCTGGGACAAGCTGAGTTTATCCTCCTCTCCTTCCTTCTCACCTTCCTCCTGGTCCCTCCCTGATCTCCGGTACCGACCATTCAGGGTAAACACGACGTTCTCCTCTCGGCCAAACTTGTGGACCATTCTTCGATGCAGAGCAAAAGTTATCCCAGTCCTTGAATTCCACCAATGTTTTCTTTGGGTCAAGGCAGATGTCATACTCCCTGTTAGGACACTCAATGTTCAGCACAAACATGCCATACAGCCTCATGCGCTTGGGAGGGCTGGAGGGAGTCTTGCTGGGCCCCTCACCTCACTGCCGGGCTGGGGTCTGGATCTGATGATGGAGCTCCGAGCCAGCAGGTCATTAAGCATCTTGTGAATCTTTGTCTTTAGAATGGTTCTCTTATTAATGTACACAAACTGGAGTGCCTTGGTGAAGTGGGGCTGCGTGCCTATGTAGCCCAACACTATGAAGTGGCCCAGGGAGTGATGCACCTCAGGCCATCGCTTCGGCACGCTTCGGCCCAAACAGCTGCTGGAAGTGGCCAGGGTACCATCAGACTTTTTGGTCTGGACAATCATGGCGTTGTTCTGGTCATTCCTCAGCTGAAGGCAACTTCCGGGTGCATCAGTGCAAAGCTCTCCAGACGTATCCTGATGTTCTCGATCTCTAAGGATTCCTTGATGAGTTTTTTCCTCACCGGCATGTTGTGCATGAATTCCTGGACGGTGACTGTGGTTCCAACACTCGGCCTGTCAATCTTGACCCTGGAGACTGACCCTTCCTTGCCGGGCGTGAAGAGCTTGGTGAAGGTGTGGGAGGAGCCTCTGGGGCGGGTGGTGACGTCAACAACAGCAGACAGGTTGATGATGCTGGCCAGGGCCTCCCCTCGGAAACCATAGTGACACAGATTGTTACGGAGGTCCTTGATGGAGTGACACTTGCTGGTGGCGTGCCTGCAGGGAACAACAGCCTGTCATCAACGGCTTCAACATAAGGAACATTTTAGTAAGCAAGTCATCCATCTGTGGCACCAATACTTGACAACCTGTGACAAGTTCACTGGAAAGGAGAACAAGTTTCAAGGTTGTCATTTACATGTCAAGCATTAAGGTTTGGTCTGAACAGTCATGAACACAGCCACTCTAACCACTCAACCCAAGGTAACATCACTAAGATATAACTGACAGTTGGTGTGTCTTTATGTGCATAACCAAATGTACTGCTCTATTACATCATGACACAAATATCAATCAGCTTCATAATAATGATAGGTTTTAAGAACATAAGAAAATAAGGAAGCTACAAAAGGCCGTGAGACTGTTATATAATGATAACACACAGCAACGGGCTCACCTTTTCCCAGGTACTTGAGGTCGGTCTGTGGCACCCCGTCTCCATTATCCACCACCTGGACCCTCAAGATGGGCAGGTCCACCCTCACGGCGATGAAGGTGGCGGCGGCGTCAAGGCTGTTCAGAACCTGCCACACGGAGACTGTCACTGAGACACTGACTGAGCTTTGGTTCATCATTAAGTGCTTTGTGTTTAATTATTTTCTTCAGTTAATGTAAGATACACAAATTGATCAGATACACTATGCAAAATATCACAGTCTTAGAGCAACTACCTACACACAAGTCATCCAGGCAAACTGCTAAGGCTTAAATACTTAACTAGGCTTAAACTAAAATAGGCTAAGAAGATAAGAAACCTAAGGAAGGAAGATAATAGGCTACAGGTGCTATAGGCTCAAATGTAAAAAGAAAAACCCACCACCTACCAGCTCCTCCACACCCTGAGCCAGGGAGGCGACGGCAACGCCTGACCTGAGCCTCGAGCGCACCTCCTCTGCAGGGGAAGGATCCTCGCCGCCATGCCTGCAGTGGAGGGAAACGACTTAGTGTGGTGGGCGTTAGTGGGGTGGGCGTTAGTGTGGTGGGTGTTAGTGTGGTGGGTGTTAGTGTGGTGGGTGTTAGTGGGGTGGGTGTTAGTGTGGTGGGTGTTAGTGTGGTGGGCGTTAGTGGGGTGGGCATTAGTGTGGTGGGTGTTAGTGTGGTGGGTGTTAGTGGGGTGGGCGTTAGTGTGGTGGGCGTTAGTGGGGTGGGTGTTAGTGTGGTGGGTGTTAGTGGGGTGGGCGTTAGTGTGGTGGGTGTTAGTGTGGTGGGTGTTAGTGTGGTGGGTGTTAGTGTGGTGGGTGTTAGTGGGGTGGGCATTAGTGTGGTGGGTGTTAGTGTGGTGGGTGTTAGTGGGGTGGGCGTTAGTGTGGTGGGTGTAAAGCCGGCCACACACACACCGGCGCGGCCTGTCCGGCCAACAAAAAGTGGCGGGGCATCGTTCGCCGGACGAGACCCACACACACACCGGCCGCCTCTAGCCACGCCCCTTTTCGTCGGCCGGACAGGCCGCGCCGGTGTGTGTGTGGCCGGCTTTAGTGTGGTGGGTGTTAGTGTGGTGGGCGTTGCAATACGTGTCACACAATTATTTAACTCTTTGAGACCCAGAACGTAATAGTAATTTGGCTACCATTAGACAATTTTTAGTGAATATAAGCAACATTTTATAGATATGACCTGTTTAGTATCCTTGTCGAATAACTAATTTGGTAAACTATTCAGTTACTTGTCGTAATGTTATGGCTCGGCAACATACATTTTTTTTATAGCAAAGGAAAGATCTGGACGGGCAAGTATTTTTTTTCACAGCCCCCCCTGACCTTCCACTAGGTAGTTCACTAACCCAAACTGGACATTGGCTACACGTAACCTAACCTAACTGGGTTATTAAACCACTCTTACCCACATGAAGATCAATCACCCCAACTGTAGTTGGGGTGGTGGATCTTCATGTGATCCATTTTTTTAACCGACTGTTAGTATATTCTGATTTCTTACAAGGATGGAAATTTTGGGTGGGGGGGCATGGCCCCCTTGGCAAAGGGGGCCATGGGTGCCCCACCTGGGTGCACCTCTGGTCTATATTATGCTACTATTTTGTATTATTTGTCATAGCTTGAGTCTTGTGGGATACCATGCCTTCAATTAGCCAAATATGCTGTATGGTTTCCTTCCTATTCTGTGAGTTATATTGTGCAATTGTGTGATTTTATTGTGCAACAAATATATTCAGTTCAACTAATATAATTATTGCATTGTAAATTCAAGGGCACTTCTGAAATATTTTGGAGCACCCTCTGGCACTAGTCAGGATGCCTTCTACAACTGCCTTTTCTTATAATTTTTATAATTCCTATCAATGGTAATTTGCTTCTCTATTCTATTTGTATGTATAAACAACAATTTTCTCAATTTGTTTGTTTTTGTTTTTATGCTTGTATATAACGTAAGTTTAATTTGCAATATTTTAGTATTTATGTTGTATATTATATGGTTCTATATATATTATTTATAATTGTTGCATTATTTGAAATGGTACATAATACATTTTTGGTTTCTATTATCTTGATAAAAAATATTTATTGTAACAGCGGAAGGGAGGGAGGGGGGGGGGGGGGCGAAGTTAGGGTTCGCTCAGAGCGCCACACAAGCCAGGACCGCCACTGGCGCCATGAAAAATGAGGTTAATAATACTTAAAATGAAGAAATCTACACGATGATGTAGGTAAGAATCATGGGACATTAGAAACCCCCCTACCAAAATAATACCGAATTTACAAGATCAGTTCTGTTAACACAATCAATCAATCATTGGGGGCATACGCCGGGGGGCGCGTCGCCTCGCCCACCCTACGACGCCACCGCTAACCGTTTCTGTCACTTTTTTTTTTTTTTTTTTTTTTTTTTTTTTTTTTTTTTTTTTTTTTTTTTTTTTTTTTGCAACAAAAATGACAATAAAAACAAATTGAACCTAACCAAACCTATACCTGGGAAGGCGAAGGAAGGGGAGGCGATGGCCGAGTGTTTAGCGTCTTGGAGTGCTGAACTCAATGTCCCGAGTTCGAATCCTGCCGGGGGCAACTCTTTCAAGAGCCTGGTAGGGGAGCAGAAGGTCCCGAGTTCAAGTCTCACCAAGGAGCAACTGTCAAATCCATCGTCGCGTGGTCGAAGTAACCCACATGCAGCGTATATCTGTCTTCCGATTGCGAGTGTGACGGTGGACTCTAGGGGCTGCATGAGCCTAAACTGAAGATCCGAACATCACAGAAAATGGGATCTTCGATCACCTAAGACCACAGGTGTCACTATAAAATTCCAGCCTGCGCCACCAACGGGCGAGATCGACCAACATCAAGACTCTCCATAAGCCTACCGGCGCTATAGGCTACAACGTAATAAAAAAAAAAAAAAAAAAACTAAAAAAAAAACTAACTTACCTAACCTTTAACTAACATAACCCATATCAAACCTAACCTAACCTAACCTATAGCTAACCTCACCTAACCTTTACCTAAATAATAAAAAAAAAAAAAAAAAAATCGACAGAAACGGTTAATTATTTCAAAACACGTCAAAACTCACCAGAAAAAAATGGTTTCGTCCACCAAAGCGAATTCGGTGTTCATCTGGAATAATACCCTCATCTTTCCAAAACATGTCCTAATCTTACCAAAACATGTCCTAATCTAACCAAAACATGTCCTAATTTAACCAAAACATGTCCTAATCTTACCAAAACATGTCCTAATCTAACCAAAGCATGTCCCAATCTAACCAAAAAATGTCCTAATTTAACCAAAAAATGTACTAATTTAACCAAAACATGTCCTACTCTTAACAAACCATGTCCTAGTGGCTAGTCTTACCAAAACATGTCCTAATCTTACAAAACAATGTCCTAGCTTTCCAAAACATGTCCTAATCTAACCAAAACATGTCCTAATTTAACCAAAACATGCCCTACTATTAAAAAAAACGATGTCCTAGTGGCTAGTCTTACCAAAACATGTCCTAATCTTACAAAACCATGTCCTAGCTTTCCAAAACATTTCCTAATCTTACAAAACAATGTCCTAGCTTTCCAAAATATGTCCTAATCTTACCAAAACGACGGCCACAGCTTACTAACCCACAGGTAAACTAACAGCGGTTAATAAGAATAGGAGGTTCATTATTTTTTGGATAAACAACAAGCGGCCGAGGAAATGTAGACATGCAATGATATATCTACTGCGACGAAAGGCAAATGTAGCGGATCTAATTTACCACACTGACACTTGTAATGATCATCTGCATTACTTATCATCTCACATATGTTGTAATTAAGGTATTGTAATGGTAAACTCACTAATTTCCTCCTTGAGCCTCGCGGCAAACAAGCATGGCGACCAACACACACGTCAACAAACACAAACGTCAAACACTAATCTCGGGCTTCATTTAACAAGACAAAAGAAGTAAAACTATAGATAAGATAAGAAGAATATCAGTATATATTAAACTAAAAAAGCAGAGGAAGAAGTGGTGAGAGGAAGGAGAGGAAAAGGAACTATAAGGGAGATGAGAGAGAGATGTAAACAGACTCAAGAAGAAGAAGAAGACGTGCGTGGCGATGGCGGCGCGTCAGCTCAGTGTGGTGCAGGTAGTTATCAGTGTATTGCCTGTTCTCTGATGATTATATCCATGAGTGTGTGATTGCATGGATTTGATGGTTATTTGGATTTTTTTTCTTTTCCTTGTGTGATGATTACAGGGAGATATGGCATAATCAGGAGGGTTTTCGAGGAAATTCTGTAGGATGTCTATAGGGTAACCACGTGTAGGTCTCACGACCTCTTGTAGCTTTCCTATTTTCTTAAGTTTTTATGATAGAGATTGAGGGTTAAGTTGATAAGAAGGTACCTGGAACTGTCGCCGATGTCGGCGAGTGTTCCTATTTTCGGCGACAGTTCTAGTTCTTGTTAACCAGTTAACAGATAACCAATGTCGAGGTTTGGTTAGTCAACGAGTGGAGGGGTCTGGTGGGGGGATGTGCAGCCCCCCCTCAGTTAGGTCAGGTTACGTTACCAAAGTCAAACTGCAGTTTTTGTGTTTTAGGACAAGCGAAGAATGTTGTGTCCAATAATTAAATAACCTTTATTCTTCCTTTTCATCTATTACAAGTGGAACTGTCGCCGAAAATTTCCACGTCGGCGAGAGTTCTCGTTTGGTGTTTCTGCGCGAATTCCTATCGGCGACAGTTCCATAAACCGATAAGAAGAGAGATGTGAAGGAATTGATTGCACTTTGATTGGGTTGATTGAATCTCTATTTTCGGTGATAATGGACGAGAACTGCGCGGTCGCTACTGCCGTTACCACTTGCGTTTTCTGTATTATCTTTTGCTCAGTATACTGTGCAGTCTTAATCCACTTTCGCGCAACCTTCAAAACTTATATACATATTGAAGTAATGATATAGTTATCTAATTAACGCTAAGTTAATAATCTCGCTGGGGGGTCGAGGGGGGCGGAGCCCCCCCTTTTAGCAGGTCAGGTTAGGTTTGGTTAGGGTAATAATCCTTCCGGCAGGGCGGGGCAGAGCGGACCATTTGGCGGAGTCTGCAGGTGGCGGGCGGGCTGCTGATGCGGGACAGGCAGCACAGGTTCACTTGTTTTTGTACAATTCCGTCACTACTCTGGTTTCTGAGACACTGATTATTAGGATCAAGTAGTTTGCCCCAGAAATTATTCCCGAAATCAGTCAAGTCACATCTAAAGACACAGAAAAACTAATTTTCCCTAAAAAAACTAACCTAACCAAACCTTAACCTATCCTAAGCTGAATTTAAATAACGGTAATGGTGGTAATGCCAGTGGTGTTTCCCCCTTACAATTCCATACTACTATAGTCAGACCACCTCAAGTTGATCTCGCGGGTGGGGTGGGGAGATTACTGCAGTGTTGTCACGTTCATCGTTGACAGGCTGATGAGGACCCTCTGTCATACTGTTAGCTATTACATTAACTATTTTTTAATCATATAGTTTTATAATACAGCTGCGTGGTTTTGTGAATGGCTTGCGATTTGATGGTAAAACAACGAGTCTGTCTATACCTTCCATTACACTTGGCATGGCAGCCCATGCGACGTTGCTGCGGGCAAGACTGAGTAACCTGACACAACCCCACCCTCATTCCGTCCCTCCTTCCCTCCTTCCCTCCCTTCCTTCCCTCCCTCCCTCCCTTCTTCCCTCCCTCCCTCCCTTCCCTCCCTCCCTCCCTCCCTCCCTTCCTTCCTTCCTTCCTTCCTTCCTTCCTTCCTTCCTTCCTTCCCCCCTTCCCTCCTGTCACTCTGGTAACTGCATCTTAACCCACTGTGTTTGTGAAGTCATAGAGAAAACAAGATCTTCTAACTTCCAGATTTGAATGGCAGCCCGTGGACCTGGCGGGAGTAGTGGGTACCTTCCGTGCCCCCACCCCCCTTCCCTTCCCCCCCCCCTGGTGTCTATACCTCCCTCCCTTTCATCCTCCCTCCCTCCCTCCCTCCTCCATTTTCCTTTCCTTGTTCTCTCCCTCCCTCCATCCCCCCTCCCTCCCTCCTTATTCCCTTCCCTCCCTCCTCTCCTTCCCTTTCCTCCCTCCACTCCTGCCCTCGTCCATCCCCTTCCTCCCTCCTTACCTCCTGGGTCACTCACTTTTACGCCCAGTGTGTTTGTGAAAAAAAGTCAAATAAGAAAGAAAAAAAAGACTTTCTGGAAGAGAGTCCGAGGTACATGAATAAGGTGAGGAAGGGTGGGACCTGGCGGGAGTAGTGGGGTTGATGTGGCACACGCGTATTTTGAGCCGTCCACCCCGGTACCACTGAGGTGTCTACTATACCTATAATTTACTATACTTTAATTACCCAAAATAATTATCAAGGTTGTTAAGAATAAATGTTTTCAAGTAATATTTTAAACAAGGGTTGTAATTATAAAGCATATCCAACGTGTGTTCAACTTTTCTTACCACCCAGAATGATACTGATCCGTGTGACACCATTGTTAAGAGGCTGGTGAGGCGGAGGAAACGCGTCCAGGTCCAGTATGAGTCTGAGGAGAAGCCTGACGCGCCATCACCCGGCACGGAGGTCATGACGGAGGTGAGGATTTGGGTTGTTACATGGACACACACACAGACAAAATATAAATGTTTAAATCCCATGCAGGTTGTTAAGATTAATATCCTTAACTTAAAATGTGTCTCATAAGCTATCTATGCAAGCATTTCTATATTCTTTTTCATTGTCTGTGTGATTAGCCATTCGTAAATTGACAGTGGTGAGTTATGGTGTAGAATTGCTAATAGAAAGACGCTGCATGTATCGATCTCTTGGGCAAGGCCATTGTGAGTCTTAAGTGAAAACCATAATTTTCTGCTTCTAAACCTTTTGTAAGCTTCAAATGTAAGCTTCTTTGATATTGTCAAGAATGACTTATGTAAAACACCTTTCAAAGTACACACTCACAAATGTTCTGTAGGGTTGTATCACTTAGATAGACATGTGTGGTTTGTGATATACTAACTAAACTGTTAGTAAGTAATTTTATTCACTTACTGTTCAAAGATGTACATGTGTGTTTAGTAAGTACAGTAATCTTATTAACTTACTTTTTAGTATATTCACATTCCTATTCCAGGGTGATGGTGGTGACGGCAGGCAGGGTGGTGGTGGTGGTGGAGGGGAGCCACCCGACTGGCGGCAAGTCCTGAAGAACCTGAGCACCATGAGGGCGGCGCGGGATGCCCCGGTGGACAGCATGGGGGCGGAGCACTGCATGGACCAGGGCACGGAGCCGCAGGTAGCCAAGAGGGCCGCTCAAAACACACTCCTGCACTCATATGACTTGACTCAGGGAAGGGCAGTGAGGTGTATCTGAAAGAGGAATTGCTTTTTGTCCTCATGTAGCTACTTGATATAATTGATTGCTTGATTGTAATGCCAAAAAAAGTGGGAAATGTGCCAGACATCAGAGGTCATATGGCACCAATGTACCCTAAAAAGTGGGAAATGTGCCAGACATCAGAGGTCATATGGCACCAATGTACCCTAAAAAGTGGGAAATGTGCCAGACATCAGAGGTCATATGGCACCAATGTACCCTAAAAAGTGGGAAATGTGCCAGACATCAGAGGTCATATGGCACCAATGTACCCTAAAAAGTGGGAAATGTGCCAGACATCAGAGGTCATATGGCACCAATGTACCCTAAAAAGTGGGAAATGTGCCAGACATCAGAGGTCATATGGCACCAATGTACCTTGTGAATACCGTACATTGTAACATCATGTGGTGACAACATCTGCGTGTCACAGTTGTATTAGTTTTGTGTTGGTCACCTCTATCCACCTAACCACAGGAATGTTACGTACGAATCATACATATCATTTCACTGCTTTATCTGAGTTCATAATTCTTACATAAGCAAATAACTCCTGAAGCCTCATGAACAACAGATGGTATTCGCAAGCACCCACAAAATACCTTAACCATCTCACGCCCAGGTATCTCCATTGTGCCTATAAAATTGGATTTTTTGCCAGAATTACGAAAGTAACTGAATTACCCAAAATTAGTTAGTCGAACAAGGTATACACCATAGGTCTATAAATAAACATGCTTATATTCACTAAATGTCTAATGGTAAGCCAAATTCATATGGCAAATTACTGTTGGGCTAAATGGGTTAACTAGAGGAAGACACGCCACTTACCTTGGATATTCCGCAGGTGTATCGCTTCCAGGTGTTGGTTTCCCTGATGCTGAGCAGCCAGACGCGGGACCAGGTGACCCACGGGGCCATGACCAAGCTGCGCCACCACGGCCTCACCCCGGACAACCTCCTGGCCACCCCGGATGCCACCCTGGGGGACCTCATATACCCTGTGGGCTTCTGGAAGGTGGGCCCGGATGCTTTGTTAACATAAATTTTGTCTTATTTTCATTCTTCATTATCATCTTCATTATTATTCTTCCATCATCTTAAATCATACTTATGCTCAGTAGGGATGTGAGAAGGAAGCTGATGAGGCTTTTCAATGTGAATTAATTGAGGCCTGTGTGGTATTTCCAGAAAAAAGTTGTTTACATTAAGAAGACTTGTGAGATCCTGCAGAGGGAGTACGGCGGGGACATCCCAGCCACGGTGAAGGATATGTGTCGGCTGCCCGGCGTGGGGCCCAAGATGGCTCACCTCTGCATGGACATTGGCTGGGGCGAGCTGACTGGCATTGGTGAGTGGGGAATACTACAGTGGAATAATTGTAGTAGTAGTAGTAATAGTAGTAGTAGTAGTAGTAGTAGTAGTTAGTAGTTAGTAGTAGTAGTAGTAGTAGTAGTAGTAGTAGTAAGTAGTAGTAGACAATAGTAACATTGGTAGGTGTTGCTGTTATAAGAGATGTACACACTTTTATGCTGCATGATGCATAGCAGAATTCTATCACTCATGTTCATCCCTGGTGGTGGTGGTGGTGGTGGTGGTGCAGGCGTGGACACTCACGTTCACCGCATCAGCAACAGGCTGGGCTGGACACTCCGCCCCACCAAGACCCCCGAGGAAACCCGCCTTGCCCTGGAGGCCTGGATGCCCAAGGAGCTGTGGAGCAACACCAACCTCCTCATGGTGGGGTTTGGCCAGCAGGTGTGCCTCCCTGTTGGCCCTAAGTGTGGGGAGTGCCTCAACAAGGCTCTGTGCCCCTATGGCAGGAGTGCCCCTCTTGCCTCACCAAAGAAAGGCTCTCCCAGGAAGGCACAGAAGAGAAAGGGACAGGAATAGGTTCATCATTGTGCGTTGGTATTCCCAGCACAGCAGACCTTCACAAGTGAGTAGTTACGCTGTTCTGTTGGGTTTTCCTTGATGAAGTGTTAACAACTAAGCTCGTTGGACAGCTTCATTTTATTTAATAGTGAATGTGAAGTTGTACATGTTTAGAAAATTTCAAAGTGGTACTTGGCTTTTCACTCAGGATTGAGACCAACATTTTTGTAATTCTTCAAAATGGAAATTGTGTGTTGAGGCAAAGGTCACCACTATACAATGATACATTCCAGGAAACCCTTTCATTCATCAGTCTATTGAACATTAATGTTAATATATCATGGGTTGAGAAGGATGTCTTCGTGGAATTCTGTCGCCATCCTTCATAAATGTAACACACAACTTTCCACTCCCAAACCAATACTTTTATGAGTTGAAATGAGCTTACGATAGTTCAAGCTGTGCACCAAAAACTGATGTTTATGATGGGCACAGAAGGAGCAAGAACAGTTTCATGATGCCTAGTATAAGTCTATTAAGAGCAACACAAAACTTATTCATCATAAGGAATTCACAAACTTGAAAGACTGGATAAAGGCTTTTCCTGATCAAACACAATGGACTGCAGGGGCTCAGGCATCTAGACTGTTTTTTTTAACGAGGCGAAAAATCCTGACCCCTTGCTGCTTACTGACTGATATTTGATGCCAGGAGAAGAGAATACTACGGTGCTTCTAAATTTCAGCTGTATTTTATCATAGTTAACCATATTATCAGGCATAATTTTTTGCATGAGACCTTAAGATAGAATGGAATCTGCGCCTCGTTACAAAAAAATAGACTATAGTATGGAAAGACAGCCATGTGTTTGTGTGAGGCGGCCTTTGAGCTTCACACACATGATGTTTGGGAGTGGATGGATGACTTGTTGCTTTAGATTAAGGGTGGTAATGTCTGTCTATCATTTTAAAAGTTTTATCATACATTGGGACTTTTATAAATGATGTGTGCCTGTATTCTTAAATTTGTAAAGCAGAATAATTTTAATGTTTGTATATGTTAATTATTTTATAATTATAATTCTCATTTATCAGTACAGTATTATAATTCTCATTTATCAGTACAGTATTATAATTCTCATTTATCAGTACAGTATTATAATTCTCATTTATCAGTACAGTATTATAATTCTCATTTATCAGTACAGTATTATAATTCTCATTTATCAGTACAGTATTATAATTCTCATTTATCAGTACAGTATTATAATTCTCATTTATCAGTACAGTATTATAATTCTCATTTATCAGTACAGTATTATAATTCTCATTTATCAGTACAGTATTATAATTCTCATTTATCAGTACAGTATTATAATTCTCATTTATCAGTACAGTATTATAATTCTCATTTATCAGTACAGTATTATAATTCTCATTTATCAGTACAGTATTATAATTCTCATTTATCAGTACAGTATTATAATTCTCATTTATCAGTACAGTATTATAATTCTCATTTATCAGTAGTATTATAATTCTCATTTATCAGTACAGTATTATAATTCTCATTTATCAGTACAGTATTATAATTCTCATTTATCAGTACAGTATTATAATTCTCATTTATCAGTACAGTATTATAATTCTCATTTATCAGTACAGTATTATAATTCTCATTTATCAGTACAGTATTATAATTCTCATTTATCAGTACAGTATTATAATTCTCATTTATCAGTACAGTATTATAATTCTCATTTATCAGTACAGTATTATAATTCTCATTTATCAGTACAGTATTATAATTCTCATTTATCAGTACAGTATTATAATTCTCATTTATCAGTACAGTATTATAATTCTCATTTATCAGTACAGTATTATAATTCTCATTTATCAGTTTCAGTATTATAATTCTCATTTATCAGTACAGTATTATAATTCTCATTTATCAGTACAGTATTATAATTCTCATTTATCAGTACAGTATTATAATTCTCATTTATCAGTACAGTATTATAATTCTCATTTATCAGTACAGTATTATAATTCTCATTTATCAGTACAGTATTATAATTCTCATTTATCAGTACAGTATTATAATTCTCATTTATCAGTACAGTATTATAATTCTCATTTATCAGTACAGTATTATAATTCTCATTTATCAGTACAGTATTATAATTCTCATTTATCAGTACAGTATTATAATTCTCATTTATCAGTACAGTATTATAATTCTCATTTATCAGTACAGTATTATAATTCTCATTTATCAGTACAGTATTATAATTCTCATTTATCAGTACAGTATTATAATTCTCATTTATCAGTACAGTATTATAATTCTCATTTATCAGTACAGTATTATAATTCTCATTTATCAGTACAGTATTATAATTCTCATTTATCAGTACAGTATTATAATTCTCATTTATCAGTACAGTATTATAATTCTCATTTATCAGTACAGTATTATAATTCTCATTTATCAGGTACAGTATTATAATTCTCATTTATCAGTACAGTATTATAATTCTCATTTATCAGTACAGTATTATAATTCTCATTTATCAGTACAGTATTATAATTCTCATTTATCAGTACAGTATTATAATTCTCATTTATCAGTACAGTATTATAATTCTCATTTATCAGTACAGTATTATAATTCTCATTTATCAGTACAGTATTATAATTCTCATTTATCAGTACAGTATTATAATTCTCATTTATCAGTACAGTATTATAATTCTCATTTATCAGTACAGTATTATAATTCTCATTTATCAGTACAGTATTATAATTCTCATTTATCAGTACAGTATTATAATTCTCATTTATCAGTACAGTATTATAATTCTCATTTATCAGTACAGTATTATAATTCTCATTTATCAGTACAGTATTATAATTCTCATTTATCAGTACAGTATTATAATTCTCATTTATCAGTACAGTATTATAATTCTCATTTATCAGTACAGTATTATAATTCTCATTTATCAGTACAGTATTATAATTCTCATTTATCAGTACAGTATTATAATTCTCATTTATCAGTACAGTATTATAATTCTCATTTATCAGTACAGTATTATAATTCTCATTTATCAGTACAGTATTATAATTCTCATTTATCAGTACAGTATTATAATTCTCATTTATCAGTACAGTATTATAATTCTCATTTATCAGTACAGTATTATAATTCTCATTTATCAGTACAGTATTATAATTCTCATTTATCAGTACAGTATTATAATTCTCATTTATCAGTACAGTATTATAATTCTCATTTATCAGTACAGTATTATAATTCTCATTTATCAGTACAGTATTATAATTCTCATTTATCAGTACAGTATTATAATTCTCATTTATCAGTACAGTATTATAATTCTCATTTATCAGTACAGTATTATAATTCTCATTTATCAGTACAGTACTATAATCACCAAATGGAACTCAGGACTGAATCTATACTAAATATTTCCTCACAATTATTTTTGTAGAATTACCAATATAGTAAATGAATGTTGGTTCAATAAATGTCAAATTCTATATATAATGAGTTTAAAGTTGGATTCAAGGGTGTTCTCCATACAGAATGTGGGAAGGACTTTCGTTTGTGGGATGGGGAAACCTATTTTTTTTTTTTACATTACATCTATCTAATATTAGTACTATAGGAGTAGCCGTCTGTCTGTCTGTCTTGTCTGTCTTGGGTAGCCAAAACTGTAAATTTAATTTTAATGAGTAGGCTAAAAAAAATCGCAAATAAATCGTAGGTCATAAGCAGCTAGGTCCCATGTCGGTTGAATAATTTTGAAGGGGGGTTTTGGGCTAAAAACACTTTTAAGAGTATTAGATTACAGGAACAAACTGCAGTAACGTCTTTAACGCATTTCATTAACTCCGTAGACTCATGGACTTACCGTTTGTGTATTTACCAAGTTGTGTTTTACAGAGCCTGAGCTACACTCGTGTGGTCCCGTCTCCGTACCTACACTTATCCAGTCTTTCTTTCAATTTGTGCACATTATGTGCCGATATCACCTCGTTTAGTCCATTCCAAACTTCTACATTTCTATGAGGGAAGCTGTACTTCTTTATGTTGTTCAGGCATCTCCCTTTTCCTAGTTGTTTTGTATGTCCTCTTGTGTATCAACCTTCTCTTTGTTTCCGAGTCAGTAGTCTCTCATGGTCTGTTTCTTCCATCTTAGTTATCAGCTTAAAAATTGTTATTAAGTCTCACATTGTTGTCTAATATACAGTACCCTCCCTTCGCGCTTGCTTTCTTCACAAGGCATAGCGCTAAACTCGAGGATCGCGAAACTCGGGTATTGAAAACACTGTAAAAATGCTATTTAGTTGCGTAGTACCATATTTTACGGCTTATAAGATTCTGGTTTTCCCCCAAAAATACCCTGAAAAATACTAATGGTTTTCCAAGAGGAATGTTGTAGTACTTCCTCAGTACTCAGTACCTCAGTACCTACCTGTTACAAGTATTTCAAATACCATAAGACATTCAAATCAACTACGTAATCTGTCCTCACGCTGGTATGTTTACATTCCCCCTTTTGGCGGCAGATTGTCGCAATTACCACCAATAGCGCCATCTATCGTCTGCTAGTGTTGACGTATCATTTACCACTAGGCTGTCACACGTATCTAAGCTCTTTCCAGTCCTGGAAATTATCACCCATGGCGAATTCATCAAAACGATTTACTAATACTATCGCATACAAGCTAAAAGTTATACGATACGCCAAAGAAAATGGAAACACCAACAGAAAGACACTTTTGCACAGGGTTGTTTGATTTAAATCAAGTTGATTTTAATCACTGATTTAAATCAAATTTTTTTTTTTTTTAATCATCGATGTAAATCATAACCTTATCATTATTTGAAAACGAGAGGGGAAAGAAGGAAAATTTAGCAAATGGGCTTTATGAACACCAATTTCATCATTGTAGTATAATTATATCATAATGAGACAATGAGTGGTGCGGGGAATCCACTGTGGCACTTTTAGATAGCAAATTGCCATGTGGCTGTTTTCACAGCAGAAATATTTTTTTCTCAATTATATATATATTTTTGTTGTACTGTATAAAAAGCCACACTACTATAACCAAAAGTTGAATGTGCATGTTACTTTTGTTTATAAAAGGCCAAAGTGATATTAACCAAAGTTTAATATGCACTATGATTAATTATAATTATCAAACAAAAAATAGAATTATCTTTTTTAACCGCCGAAGTAATTATTACTACAACAAAAATTCCATTGAATCCGATTGACTTCCCATTGGGAAGTAAAGTAGCAAGGATGACTATGAAAAATTAGGTTGAACAGTATGATACAGCAAAATCAGGCAATATTTTGTGTAGCTGACTCTCATCACAGACAGAATGATGACCTTTCATATGCCAGATAGGAGGTTATTACCGGAGGTCAAATTAATAATTATTTGGTGTGTCTTGGGGGGGGGGGGGGGTAAAGCTTGCAGGACGGTAAAGACCGCCCACTGGATCCCCCAGCCAATAGGAACCAGGAATGGGACAGGGCCAGTCTGGATGTGTTTTAGCGAGCATCAGTGCAGCCTGGGCCAGCCTAGACCGGCCTGGCAAACGTCGCGAAAACACGCTTATAGACCTAGGCCTATTGATGTGAAAACGTCCATCACAGAAATAGAAAATATGTAAATTCATCTGTATTTCATGTTATATGCATTTTTTATTCACTTATTCTATCTCTTTCTAGTTATAAATATGCTAAACAATATCCTGTAGTAGTTAGATTTCATGTAGAACATCAAATTAATAAAAAAAAATATATATTTATTTGAATAAAATAAATTTATTTAAATCAAATAAATCTTATTTTTTATTTTTTTAGAAATAAAAAAAATCACCACCCTGCTTTTGGATCACTGCTGGGAGAGGCGGTGGCCGAGTGGTCTGCCCCAAGCACATGGCTGGCCGACAGTGGCCGTGCGGTGATGTAAACAAAGGGCATTACCTCCCCTGTAAACGCGGTACACTCACGCTTACTAATCTCTTTTCTGAAGGCTGGGAAAGTGATTGATGGTGTTCATACTGTCAGACTATGTCCTCCAGATGTTGGACTCTGGATCTATTCCTCGTTACATTGAAAAATGTAAAGAAATAGGGAATATAGATCCATTTAACATACTGCGGCACAAATGGAAGGGCATCACGACTCTGCTTGGTGGCGATCTTCCAGGCTTATTACGCCAGTGATATATACCACTACCTTGTGAGCTTGAAAAGTACAGGAGAACCTCGTTTATCCGGCACCCTCGGGGGGGAGCGCATGCCGGATAACTCATTTTGCCGTTGTTTTGAGAGTTACTCTTATGAAATCCCCCAAAATCCCCTTTTTTTTTTTTTTCCCCATCACAAGGAACTGGCCAAGGGCACAACAAAAATGGGTAACACAAAGGCCGCTTAGTTGCCAGTCCCTATAAAGAAGACAGTCAGAGAATAAAATAAAAAAGTGGGGTGAGCCAATTTAGTTCGGGAGGTGTCTTGTTACTCTTCTTTTGAAAAGATGTAAGTCATAGGAAAGTGGAAAAATAGAAACAGGAAGAGAGTTCCAGAGTTTACCAGTGAAAGGGATGAAAGGGTTGCCAACCCTGCATACCCCGCCAAATTTGAACTAAATTTCTGTCGATTTTCTCAGTTTCAGAGTTCCAGAGTTTATCAGTGGAAAACAAAAAAAAATAATGCCTGGGTCGATTAGTGCCGTTGTTTTGAGGCTGCCGTTGTTTTAAATGCCGGTTAAACGAGGTTCTCCTGTATATTTAATCACTCTGCCCATGTCTACAATACTTAAAGACTAGTCAATTCGCATTGCAGTTTAATACACAGCTTAAGCACTGCAAACGTAGTAATAATAATAAGCTGTAGCTACTACTGTGTGCGTGAGAGGAACGGTGACTGTGGTGTGCGGGAGCGGAGGCCGTCGGAGAGCCTCGCCCAATCGCTTACACAATCAGTGAGTACTGAGGGTGGCGCACTTGCTTATACCCCGATTGATGGTGATAATATTTAGTAGTAATGCTAATTTATGCATGGAGTTAATTAATTTATCAGAAAACGAAATATATTAATGGAAAGCTAATCCAATTAAGCTTCTACTAATGCAGCCCATTAACTCTTATAAAAATCCTGCCTGCGCCACCACGGGCGAGGGCCAACCATTACAGCCCTCGAGTACAGGGCCTACCATCCCACCCCTGGAGGTCACTGCCAAACGGCGCTATAGGGGGGGGGGGGGGGGGGGAAAGCGAAAGTCGGGATGGTAAACATTTAGGACTCGGCATGAAACTCGAGGATCGCGAAACTCGAGACGGTACTGTATACTACTACTACTACAAACATCAATACATGGGTCCGAAGGGCCCACAAGTACTTGGTTCATGCCTATAGTGCCTGTGGGCAGTGACCTCCAGGGGTGGGATGGCAGGCCCTGGAGGTTCACTTGAGGGCTGTGATGGTTGGCCCTCACCTGTGGTGGCACAGGGAGGATTTTTATAGTGACGCCTGTGATTAGAGGCTCATGCCGCCCCCCTGTGTCCTCCGATGCACTCGCAATCGAAGGTAAGAGTTAATGGGCAGGGCATGTGGGTGTTCTTAGGCCACTCGACGGTGCAGAAAGATTTTAAGTGGATTTTGGTTCTCATCGGGGATCAAACTTGGGTCACCGAGAATGCCACTTGGAGATGCTAACCACTCTGCTACCACCTCCCCAAAACTACTAGTCTGTCAGATGATAAAAACCTCGCCAGGAATATATTTTTGATGTATAGTTTATTCCAAGCGTACATTTGCATATCTATCTCATAATTAGCTGATTTAAGCTCCATAGCTAATAAATCTTCTTGTCAAGCTAAATCAATCGGTACTTAAAAAGAAGCATAAGGTTCATACACTGGATATAAATCTATAATTATCACAGCAAGTTACTACACCTTGTTTGGTATCTCACTAAAACTAGAGTAATGTACTTCTTCCCACCTCCAGCCGCTCATTACTACCTTCACTGCAGCGAGACTGAGAAAATCAGGGGAAACCACAAACAAAGGCACGTGAGGTCCATGGAGCTTCCTGAATCTGGCTTACGGTCTTTGATTATGTATTGCATGGCATTCACCTCTTAAATAACAATATAAAACCTACAAAACCTGTATAAATGGGATGGAAGTAATGAGATTTTACACAACAAATTTCTAAGAATCTATGTATAATATCACACTGAAGACAATAATGTAAACTAATTTTAATCAGTAACATTAAACCAAAAATTCTAAAGAAACTACATTTAATTAGCCAGAGGAAGCGAAACATGACCTCTATTAAGCCCGGTTCCCACCATCCCGCTTGTACGGCCGCCATACAACAACAATGACGTCACCATCATCACCGCTTGAGTGGTATTTGTGGTAAATGGGCACAGTTGGCAACTCAGCTCGAGCGGACACCGCCGAGCGGGAGAGATGACTTTAATTTAACTTTGTACGGCAGCCGTACAGCGGTACGGCGGTGCGGTAAACTTTGTTGTGACGTCATTGTTGTTGTACGGCGGCCGTACAAGCGGGATAGTGGGAACCGGCCTTTGGAAAGAAAAGGAACATTTACTTGTGACACTGAAAGTTCAACAGGTGTGGTCTGCTTCCAGTCAGGAAACTGGTGAAGATGCTGTAACTTGAAACACTGTCTGTAATCTTATTGGCAGCAAATGTTCCACTGAAAACTTTGGAAGAAGAATTATGCATTTTCAATCAATTTTAAAGCTTTAAAGTACACTAGGTATACTACATTACAAGGCAGAAATTATGATTATGTAATACTGACTACTGAAAGTACGTTGTTAGCTGATAGAACACACTCCAGAAAATAAAGCTACAGGAAAAGCTAAAATCAGAACATTGTTAAATACAAAGTAGCATTATATATTGACATGAATCAAGATGTGTACCAGACACTCACTAAAAACATGAGATTCAAGGTCATATCGACAGGCTAGCTCAGGCCAGGCAGAGACTGAGCCCGGCACACAGGCTGACTCAGGCCACCACTACACACACCCTCCTGCTCACCATGCCTCCACACAACTATCCGACTTCATAGCAGGGAGGTGAAGCCAAGATTGATTGATTTAATGCCAAAAAGGGGGTAATGTGCCAGACATCAGAGGTCATATGGCACTGTGGCAAAGCATATAAAGGGGAGGGGTTAAAGAATAATAGTGAAACGATGAGGGAAGGGGAAAGAACGGAATGTTACAGCAGGATGGTTAGATCAGATGTAGGATGTGGATTTGTTGGAGGAAGGAGGTTAAACAGGGATTGAGTTAGGAAAGTTTCTCGGAGGCAGATAACTTGCGGTTCATAGCAGGACATCAGGAGACGAAGGTCTTCACTATGGCAAAGCATAAAAAAGGGGAGGGGTTATAGAGAAAGAGTGAAGCGGTGAGGGAAGGGGAAAGGAACGGTGAAACTAAGAAATAAAATAACAGAGAAAATTTCATTCTGTTTGACATCGTAGTCCTGCAATTATAAGGAACCTAAAAAAATGCCAGACTGAATCTAAGCCGAGATATACGTAATCAATAAATAGCCTCTTGCTTCCCTTGGTAGCCGCGGCAGACACCGGTGCGTGGACCAAGCGATCACAGTCAGGTAGATGGAATGTTTGTTCAATATAATAAAATACATCTCTCATGTAACCATAACGATACGTACATGAAGAATCTAACACAGAAACTTTCAGTGTAACATACTATCCATTGCAATAAATATAAATGTCTTGTCTTCCTTATCATTTAGTATATAGAATTTCATTTCATTAAAAATACCTGCATATGAATTACATTGCTAGCATGGTATCATTCATTCATTTCTCTTCCTTAAGCATATTTAAGAGGCCAAGTATTACCTTTCTAAGACTTGACTGAATACATTACCATCATGAAATTATAAAAGAATTACAAATATTTCTGATGACTTAACCTATTACGACTTGATTTAGCTACTTATGGAAAGATTCAAATTACCTTCACACGTCTTGTTAATCAAAGTCTATTGGTCGAGGAGTAGAGAGGTAGCTTAACCTTAACTGAGCATTCAATGATTGCAGAATGAATAAATAGATACTAATTTTAGAGACAAATCACACACGTAAGTAGAAAATTAAAATAGAGACAATAACTACAGCGCTACGATTGTTCCTCATACAATATATACACAAGACATTCCTGTGTGGAGGTTCAGTGACGTAAAAAAAAAAAATTCAAATATACAACGCAAACGCCTTGTCTGTTACGTAATATCAACCGGCTTCCCTCTATTTTTAGCCATTTAGCGCAAACATGTCTGTTATGTAACATCACCCGGGTTCCTTTTATTTTCACCCGTCTTTTACCTGATGCAGTGCTGGGTGACACAATACCTTCTAACACAGCCAGAGCACAGCGACGCCAGCTGAAGGTACAGAGGCAACCCCCTTGGAGAGTCTTCTGTGTCTCACTATCTGGGGACTGGCAATGAGCAAGGAAAGAAAGTAAGGAAAGCTTCATCTTCGTCAGGAACTACCACGTGTAGGTCTCACGGCCTCTTGTAACTTCCTTATTTTCTTATGAACAGGCTTTTTGTTATATTTTTTTTCCTGCCCTTGACCAGTTCCCTATGCGACATAAAAGTAAATAAATATGAAATATTTAAGGAGTGTGGCAGACTGGCGCCACCAACACTGCCAAGTCTAACCCAGCGTCTCCGTTGCCTCCGTCCCTCCAGGTTTTTCAGCACTCCCACGAGATTTTTGCCTGAAGACCCTAACTACAGCTGAACATATTGTCTAACTAGCTGCAAACTTAACCTTGATATGCTGAATGCTACATTAATAACTCCTTACATCATTATGTTTCCCTGTGGTCTAGTAGCAGCCTATACAAAGCGTACTCATCAACGTATATCCCGAGGAACAGGACGGTAATATGACTTGACTCATTAGAAGACAATTTCACATCTTTGCAAATTCAGATAAAACGACTGGCCTTGAGATTTATACAGAAAAGACTCTGGAAGACAAATACTCGGTGCTGACCCTGACCTACACAAGCACTGCACTTCATACTAAAACATCCACAAACTATCTAAAATTATTCTTGAAAGGTATGTCCAAAATATATATAATTTCTTTACTCAAGTGACTGAGATATCTACATATAAAAATCTGATACTACATACACCAATTAGGTTTGTTAATATATATGTATAGACTACAGCTAAAAGATTTACTGTTTAAAAGTTGTATAAATATATTCCCCATCTACGAGAGAGGGTCAATGGATAACAAATACTCTTAAGTACAAATCATTCCCTTAAAAAATAGTAAGATGAGATTCCTAGAACATGCATGAGAAGACAATAAACAAACTACTAACCTCATTACCAATTCTGAACTCAATACATACAAAGAGAACACGGAACATTCCTTTGGCAACTTTTGAGACACAGTTCCCTGGGCGCTGCTTGGCTACACAGGGAGGACCGTGATGAACTTTGGGATCTTGGTCTTGACGAGAGAGGATTCCCACACCACCAGGATGCCGCTCTCCGTGATGCCGCACAGGTGGAGGTTGTCCTGGCTGTACTGCAGGCTGTAGGTGGAGGCAAAATATTTGTCTATCAAGGTACACTGTCGTCCCGTATGACATCGCTACAGTAGTCAAATTCATAGTACGTCGCCTCGCTGGGCAAAAAGAACTTGTAACTTGAAAAAAAAACTTGTGAGAGGCTTGTAGAACATAATTAAATTTGTGCACCGTCGCCCGAGCACGACTCATTAATTTTTATTTTTTCCCGTAAGACCTTCAGTTCGTATAACGTTATGCCCTTTGGAATAAGTCCTAGGCGTAGAGCATGTACACCACTGTGCATCCTTCAACCTATCATTGTTGTACACAGTTAAGGCAGTAATTAATGAACAAATTATTCCCCAAACTGACTGTATTTCCCTTTTATGCTTCTCTCTATCATTCTATAACTACAAAAGACTTGAGGCAATAAGGCTTACGATGCTATTGGCTGCCTCGCCCGGTCCGTCTTCAGCTCCCGCACGGCGCGCAGGTCCCACACACTCCACAACCTAAAGACACACATGAAAAATACATGCGGTAAAGTCATTCATAAGGTAAGGTAAGGTAAAGTCTAGTCTACTCAGCTGTTGATGAATTGCTGAACTAGGAATAAGTTCTCAGATCCAAAGGCATGTAGAGCATAAAAATACTAAAGTTCTATGAAGGGAAGACTTGCTAAATGAATTGGAACCCTTGGAAACACGAGACAAAAGGTTACTGCAGTTACTTTTTTTTCTTCATTTTTTTTTGCCCTTGGCCAATCCTTTACGAGTGTAAAAAAAAGAAGAGGCAGCTACCTTATCACACCGTCTGCCATGCTGGTCGCGATGACGTTGATGGCGGTGCCTTCCGGGGAGGAGGTGAAGGCCAGGGCCGTGACGGGGGCGGGGGTGACGGCCGAGTCCACCAGCGCCCCATTGACGGTGTAGAGGCGCAGCACGGAGGCCATAGAGCCCAGGGGCGTGATGGAGGCCCAGTCACCCAGCGTCTCACTCATGGCAAGCAGGGACACCTCCACGCCACTCCACCCGATGCTCCGGATGTACGACAGTCTACGGGCGAGAGGGATAAACACACACACTTTGAGAGGGATAAACACACACACTTTGAGAGGGATACACACACACACACTTTGAGAGGGATAAACACACACACTTTGAGAGGGATACACACACACTTTGAGAGGGATACACACACACACACTTTGAGAGGGATACACACACACTTTGAGAGGGATACACACACACTTTGAGAGGGATACATAATCCCTTCAAACCCAGATCTTTCCTTTGCTATATGAAATTGTCTGTTCTTAGCCTTAAAATCACACAAAAGTAACTGAATATACCAAATTAGTTAGTCTACAAGGATACTAAGCAGGTCATATCTATAAAATATTCCTAATGTTCATTAAAATCATCTAATTGTGGTTATATTAAAATGAAAATTACGTTCTAGGCTTCAAGGGGATAAATCAATCAATTACTATAACGCCTGTGCCTTTCTACAGTAATGAAAGAAAGAAAAGTGTGAGGCTACAACAACCTTACATAGAGGAGGAAGAGGATATAGTGGGGGAGTATTTGTTTGAAGACGGGAATGTGGAAGAAGCAAAAAGAACAATCAACAGTTTTTGGATGACCAGAGAAAAGAAGAAGAAAGAAAAAGAAAGAAATTAATAAGATAGAATAAGAGAAGACAACTAATTAAAGACCCAGACAGCAAGAAGAAACACGTCAGGGAGTGCCATTGAAAAAGGCCTGACTCCCGACCCACAACTGAACTGAACTGAACTGTGCCTGTACACTCACCTGTTGGTATCCCAGAGGACACACATGCCATCTTTACCACCAGAAATGCAGATGTTGAAGGCGTCAGAGAGGTACATGTGTGTGACGGGGGCGGTGTGGGCGGGGAGGAGGGTGGGGGGCAGCGACACCACCAGCTCCTCCCCCACGTGACTGGCCACCACCAGGTACACCAGGATCTGACCCGACGCCAGGCCAATCCACACCTGGTTGGCGCCACACACACACCAAGTCACCTGAGGGAGAGAACCATATACAACATTATTACATATATATATTACCGACACATATATGCTACGTATTATGACACAAAAGTGATGACAAGCCAAAAACTACATGCATGTAAAAAAGACATCAATCAGCAGCCTGTGTTTCTGAGGGTGTGATGAGGGAGGGAGTGATCAGCGTCTCACCTGCTCATTGGGCGGCACAGAGATGAGGGGCTGCGGTGTGTTGTCCTTGAGGCGGCGGCAGCGAATGATGCCGTCCTGGTGGTGCGAGGTGAGGATGTACGCTCCCGAGGCTCCTGTACACATGAAACATTGCTCTCAAAAATCCATAAGAACATGATGAAACAAGGATAGGTGACTTCCATTCTTCTTTCAATTTCTTTAAATATTTTTTTAATATTTCTTTTCTTTAAATATTTCTTTGAATAATAATAGACTAATAGGATTTCTAAACAATAATAGGGTAATAGGACTTCTCTAACAGGCCTAACCTTCCTTAGTCAGTCAGTACAGAGCTATGATCATTCCCATGTGATGAGTACCTTTGGTGGGGCCAATGTTGAGGAGGTGTGTGGCGTGGGGCATGAGGAGCAGCTCGGTGTGGGAGAGGCTGGCCAGGCGGGTGGCGGGGGTCTTGAGGGTCTGCACCAGGGCCAGGATGGGACGCTCGTCGGCGGGGGAGCCGGCGTAGGTGCCCCAGCGCAGCCCTCGCACCTCATGCAGCACCTCGGGAGCCTGGCGGGGTGAAAATGAACGGGACTCTAAGTCGTCCTCATCTTTCTGTACGAAGTCATATTTTTCCATATCTTATGAGGTTAGACGGTCGATGCTACGCTTCCAATTCTATTGTCGGCGTTCATCATTCAAATTTGTGGCATGAGTTTTATGCCCCGGATGCTCTTCCGGTTGCTCTGACAGGCAACCCCAGTTTTTTGGCTGAAGTACAATAAGTGCTCTAAACGAAGAAGTAGTACTACTCTAAAGTAGAAGAAGAAGTAGAAGTACTCTTAAGTGCCTGTAAAAATGGGTTATTTCATAATTTGTGGCTGTGCAGAGAATTGTGTCAATGGAAAACAAATAGGGAAAAAAACTGACACAAACTGATAAATCTACACAACAACTGTGTCTAAAATGCACGAAGACAATAGTAAGGAAGAGATACAGAGCAAGTACAAAAGATGCAACCCCCTTTAAGGCAAGAGTTACGTTGCTGGACAATTGTGCGTTAAGTGAAAAAGGCATTAAAATTGTACAAGTGGTGTCACCTGAGGGCTCTGTGTGGGCCCGGTGGTGGCCAGGGGGTGCGGGCTGGTGAAGAGCTGCTGGGGCGTCTGTCCGTACGTCTTGATCATGGCCTTGCGCGCCTCACGACTGATCTCGTCACCGCCGTCCTCCACGTCGTAGCCGAAGTACGTCTGAGGCAGGATTTATTTATGCTAATGTTGATTTAAGAAAACAAACGAGCTTATTCTCTTTCTATTTTCTATTATTATTTCTTAATTATTTCTATTAAATTTCTATTATTCATTATTCTTTTCTATTTCTTCTTTTCTATTCTTTTCTATTCTATTTTCTTCTCTTTCTATTCTCCTTGGCACAACTAAATCTACTACAGTGTACACAATGGTACCTGGTGTTTGTGCATAACAAGTGAAAACACCCTAAAGGGAGTTTATATTCATTATTTAGGCTTTCTCTGAGAATTCAATCAATATTTAGGAGCTAGTCTTCACTCATTCATTTATAAGAAGCTGAATTGAGAAAATGTATATCTTCCTAAAAGAGTTAGCAAATGCTTGACAACCTAATTTCTTAATCATCTCCTAGGACTTCTATACAAGCAATGTGATCATTTCGTCCTTTCCTAGTAATAGTACTACTATACTCGCCGCACATTAAGTTGGCGAAAATGGGGCCCCTTCACTCCCACCCTTCCGAACGCACGGGATTGGCTGAGGTGTTGGGTGTTGGGGCTTTAGGGTGAAACTTGGAGTAAGGCATTCTCACCCAACACCCAACACCTCAGCCAATCCCGTGCATTCAGAAGGGGGGAGTGAAGGGGCCTAGTTTTTGCCAACTTAACGTGCGGCGAGTATAGCCAGACCAGAAATGGCTATAAGGTCATTAACTACTTTGTCTACCACTAAGCAAGGCACTGTCACTCTGCCACTAAGCAAGGCACTGTCACTCTGCCACTAAGCAAGGCACTGTCACTCTGCCACTAAGAAAGGCACTGTCACTCTGCCACTAAGCAAGGCCAGTCACTATACCGCTGGGTGGAAGACATTGATGGCCTCCACAGCTGTCTTGCCGGTCTGCTTGTAGCCAAACACGAGGTCAATCCAGTGGTGCAGGTTATGGGTCACCAGGGGGGACTCCAGCGCCGCCCGGTGCACCAACACAAACCTGACCATAACACACAACCATCACTGCACCGCATCCACTTGGCCACCAGGAATACTTAATGTACGTATATAAACAGTGGATGCAATATTATGTCCTGTATGTATAGTATAGCATTATGTCCAAGGAATAAACAGATAGATGTTATTGCAAAAACAGAAGCCCAACAAAAAGCAACTACATTCTATTCATGAAAATTGTTGTCATCTGAATTTGTTTCTATGCTGATAACAATGCCACAAGTTAAAATAAAAGCCTGATTGCATGCTTCCATCCTATGACTAAATAAAAAAATGTTACTCTACTTAAACTAACTAAACAATCTGAGTGGTTTAATCATGGGGCCACAGCCAAACGTTCCCCAAATAAATGATTTTTGAGGTTGTGAAAATGTAAACTCACATCAAAACAAGATGTAGAAAAATTGGTTAAAAATATATAAGGGAAAAGTATATACTCGAAGGAACTTATCTTGTCCATATGTGGGCTCAAAAGTGAGTGGCTCGGTGAGTGCTTACAACTAATCAATACTTAATGCCAAACTTAATGCTATTTGCTGTAAATTATATTGATAGATAAAATACAACTGACTTAACAATCATCTAATAAAATGTATTCCAAACCGCAAAACAAGAAAATTAGTCCCCAGAACATTATAAATGAATACATACTAAAATATGTTTCTATATGTTGAATGGGAGAATAAATCTTGTGTGTGTACAACATCTCATTACATATAAACTTCAGGTGGAAATATTGAAATACAGCCAATAGGATCTTACCCTGAGACACAAAAGGTTTCCGAAAGAGGTTTTTTTTTATCATAGCTACCGTCAACAACACTATAGTCGCCACTACACTAATGTCGCCAGGCGCCATATAATACAAATTTTAACATCACTACAGACTTGTATGTGCCACTAAAGAGGCATGCTCAGTATTTAATATTATGTGCCTGTCTTTAGTGGCACACACAAGTCTGTACTGATGCTAAGACTCGTTATATACGTATGGCGCCCGGCGACTTTAGTGTAGTGGTGACTATAGGGTTATTGACGGTACATGAAAGTAACAGAAACCTAAGTAAAGATCATGCCTATCATTTACATATTGACCAGATTTATGAATGTGAAATGAATATGGAAAAAGCATAAGAGAGGAACACTCATTCACCTGAGATTATTGCTTGATGAACATAATGGAAGGGATTATGGAAACATTTTTTGCCCCAACAACTCCCTCACCGTCACTAACACTATAGTCGCCACTGCACTGATGTCCCCAGGCGAATTACGAGTTTTAGCATCACTACAGACTTGTATGTGCCACTGAAGACAGCTACATAATATAAACTACTGTGCATGCCTCTTAAGTGGCACATACAAGTCTGTAGTGATGCTAAAATTTGTAATATATGACACCTGCGACATTAGTGCAGTGGCGACTCTAGTGTTGTTGAGGGTAAAGGTAATGTTCTGAGGGAAGAGTCGGGTGTCAGGGATGTATTGGTCATCAGATAGAAAGACTGAAAGACTGACTAGTGTGTATATATGATGTGTGTATAGTGTGACTAGTGTGTATATATGATGTGTGTGTAGTGTGACTAGTGTGTATATATGATGTGTGTATAGTGTGACTAGTGTGTATATATGATGTGTGTATAGTGTGACTAGTGTGTATATATGATGTGTGTGTAGTGTGACTAGTGTGTATATATGATGTGTGTATAGTGTGACTAGTGTGTATATATGATGTGTGTATAGTGTGACTAGTGTGTATATATGATGTGTGTATAGTGTGACTAGTGTGTATATATGATGTGTGTATAGTGTGACTAGTGTGTATATATGATGTGTGTATAGTGTGACTAGTGTGTATATATGATGTGTGTGTAGTGTGACTAGTGTGTATATATGATGTGTGTATAGTGTGACTAGTGTGTATATATGATGTGTGTATAGTGTGACTAGTGTGTATATATGATGTGTGTATAGTGTGACTAGTGTGTATATATGATGTGTGTGTAGTGTGACTAGTGTGTATATATGATGTGTGTATAGTGTGACTAGTGTGTATATATGATGTGTGTGTAGTGTGACTAGTGTGTATATATGATGTGTGTATAGTGTGACTAGTGTGTATATATGATGTGTGTATAGTGTGACTAGTGTGTATATATGATGTGTGTATAGTGTGACTAGTGTGTATATATGATGTGTGTATAGTGTGACTAGTGTGTATATATGATGTGTGTATAGTGTGACTAGTGTGTATATATGATGTGTGTATAGTGTGACTAGTGTGTATATATGATGTGTGTATAGTGTGACTAGTGTGTATATATGATGTGTGTATAGTGTGACTAGTGTGTATATATGATGTGTGTGTAGTGTGACTAGTGGTATATATGATGTGTGTATAGTGTGACTAGTGTGTATATATGATGTGTGTATAGTGTGACTAGTGTGTATATATGATGTGTGTATAGTGTGACTAGTGTGTATATATGATGTGTGTGTAGTGTGACTAGTGTGTATATATGATGTGTGTATAGTGTGACTAGTGTGTATATATGATGTGTGTGTAGTGTGACTAGTGTGTATATATGATGTGTGTATAGTGTGACTAGTGTGTATATATGATGTGTGTGTAGTGTGACTAGTGTGTATATATGATGTGTGTGTAGTGTGACTAGTGTGTATATATGATGTGTGTATAGTGTGACTAGTGTGTATATATGATGTGTGTATAGTGTGACTAGTGTGTATATATGATGTGTGTATAGTGTGACTAGTGTGTATATATGATGTGTGTGTAGTGTGACTAGTGTGTATATATGATGTGTGTGTAGTGTGACTAGTGTGTATATATGATGTGTGTGTAGTGTGACTAGTGTGTATATATGATGTGTGTATAGTGTGACTAGTGTGTATATATGATGTGTGTGTAGTGTGACTAGTGTGTATATATGATGTGTGTATAGTGTGACTAGTGTGTATATATGATGTGTGTGTAGTGTGACTAGTGTGTATATATGATGTGTGTATAGTGTGACTAGTGTGTATATATGATGTGTGTGTAGTGTGACTAGTGTGTATATATGATGTGTGTATAGTGTGACTAGTGTGTATATATGATGTGTGTGTAGTGTGACTAGTGTGTATATATGATGTGTGTATAGTGTGACTAGTGTGTATATATGATGTGTGTGTAGTGTGACTAGTGTGTATATATGATGTGTGTGTAGTGTGACTAGTGTGTATATATGATGTGTGTATAGTGTGACTAGTGTGTATATATGATGTGTGTGTAGTGTGACTAGTGTGTATATATGATGTGTGTGTAGTGTGACTAGTGTGTATATATGATGTGTGTATAGTGTGACTAGTGTGTATATATGATGTGTGTGTAGTGTGACTAGTGTGTATATATGATGTGTGTGTAGTGTGACTAGTGTGTATATATGATGTGTGTATAGTGTGACTAGTGTGTATATATGATGTGTGTATAGTGTGACTAGTGTGTATATATGATGTGTGTGTAGTGTGACTAGTGTGTATATATGATGTGTGTGTAGTGTGACTAGTGTGTATATATGATGTGTGTGTGTAGTGTGACTAGTGTGTATATATGATGTGTGTGTAGTGTGACTAGTGTGTATATATGATGTGTGTGTAGTGTGACTAGTGTGTATATATGATGTGTGTGTAGTGTGACTAGTGTGTATATATGATGTGTGTGTAGTGTGACTAGTGTGTATATATGATGTGTGTATAGTGTGACTAGTGTGTATATATGATGTGTGTGTAGTGTGACTAGTGTGTATATATGATGTGTGTATAGTGTGACTAGTGTGTATATATGATGTGTGTGTAGTGTGACTAGTGTGTATATATGATGTGTGTATAGTGTGACTAGTGTGTATATATGATGTGTGTATAGTGTGACTAGTGTGTATATATGATGTGTGTATAGTGTGACTAGTGTGTATATATGATGTGTGTATAGTGTGACTAGTGTGTATATATGATGTGTGTGTAGTGTGACTAGTGTGTATATATGATGTGTGTATAGTGTGACTAATGTGTATATATGATGTGTGTGTAGTGTGACTAGTGTGTATATATGATGTGTGTGTAGTGTGACTAGTGTGTATATATGATGTGTGTATAGTGTGACTAGTGTGTATATATGATGTGTGTATAGTGTGACTAGTGTGTATATATGATGTGTGTATAGTGTGACTAGTGTGTATATATGATGTGTGTGTAGTGTGACTAGTGTGTATATATGATGTGTGTATAGTGTGACTAGTGTGTATATATGATGTGTGTGTAGTGTGACTAGTGTGTATATATGATGTGTGTATAGTGTGACTAGTGTGTATATATGATGTGTGTGTAGTGTGACTAGTGTGTATATATGATGTGTGTGTAGTGTGACTAGTGTGTATATATGATGTGTGTGTAGTGTGACTAGTGTGTATATATGATGTGTGTATAGTGTGACTAGTGTGTATATATGATGTGTGTATAGTGTGACTAGTGTGTATATATGATGTGTGTATAGTGTGACTAGTGTGTATATATGATGTGTGTATAGTGTGACTAGTGTGTATATATGATGTGTGTGTAGTGTGACTAGTGTGTATATATGATGTGTGTATAGTGTGACTAGTGTGTATATATGATGTGTGTATAGTGTGACTAGTGTGTATATATGATGTGGTGTATAGTGTGACTAGTGTGTATATATGATGTGTGTATAGTGTGACTAGTGTGTATATATGATGTGTGTATAGTGTGACTAGTGTGTATATATGATGTGTGTATAGTGTGACTAGTGTGTATATATGATGTGTGTATAGTGTGACTAGTGTGTATATATGATGTGTGTATAGTGTGACTAGTGTGTATATATGATGTGTGTATAGTGTGACTAGTGTGTATATATGATGTGTGTATAGTGTGACTAGTGTGTATATATGATGTGTGTATAGTGTGACTAGTGTGTATATATGATGTGTGTGTAGTGTGACTAGTGTGTATATATGATGTGTGTATAGTGTGACTAGTGTGTATATATGATGTGTGTGTAGTGTGACTAGTGTGTATATATGATGTGTGTATAGTGTGACTAGTGTGTATATATGATGTGTGTGTAGTGTGACTAGTGTGTATATATGATGTGTGTATAGTGTGACTAGTGTGTATATATGATGTGTGTATAGTGTGACTAGTGTGTATATATGATGTGTGTGTAGTGTGACTAGTGTGTATATATGATGTGTGTGTAGTGTGACTAGTGTGTATATATGATGTGTGTATAGTGTGACTAGTGTGTATATATGATGTGTGTGTAGTGTGACTAGTGTGTATATATGATGTGTGTATAGTGTGACTAGTGTGTATATATGATGTGTGTATAGTGTGACTAGTGTGTATATATGATGTGTGTGTAGTGTGACTAGTGTGTATATATGATGTGTGTTAGTGTGACTAGTGTGTATATATGATGTGTGTGTAGTGTGACTAGTGTGTATATATGATGTGTGTATGTGTGACTAGTGTGTATATATGATGTGTGTGTAGTGTGACTAGTGTGTATATATGATGTGTGTATAGTGTGACTAGTGTGTATATATGATGTGTGTATAGTGTGACTAGTGTGTATATATGATGTGTGTGTAGTGTGACTAGTGTGTATATATGATGTGTGTGTAGTGTGACTAGTGTGTATATATGATGTGTGTATAGTGTGACTAGTGTGTATATATGATGTGTGTGTAGTGTGACTAGTGTGTATATATGATGTGTGTATAGTGTGACTAGTGTGTATATATGATGTGTGTATAGTGTGACTAGTGTGTATATATGATGTGTGTGTAGTGTGACTAGTGTGTATATATGATGTGTGTATAGTGTGACTAGTGTGTATAATATGATGTGTGTATAGTGTGACTAATGTGTATATATGATGTGTGTATAGTGTGACTAGTGTGTATATATGATGTGTGTATAGTGTGACTAGTGTGTATATATGATGTGTGTATAGTGTGACTAGTGTGTATATATGATGTGTGTATAGTGTGACTAGTGTGTATATATGATGTGTGTGTAGTGTGACTAGTGTGTATATATGATGTGTGTATAGTGTGACTAGTGTGTATATATGATGTGTGTATAGTGTGACTAGTGTGTATATATGATGTGTGTATAGTGTGACTAGTGTGTATATATGATGTGTGTATAGTGTGACTAGTGTGTATATATGATGTGTGTATAGTGTGACTAGTGTGTATATATGATGTGTGTGTAGTGTGACTAGTGTGTATATATGATGTGTGTATAGTGTGACTAGTGTGTATATATGATGTGTGTGTAGTGTGACTAGTGTGTATATATGATGTGTGTATAGTGTGACTAGTGTGTATATATGATGTGTGTGTAGTGTGACTAGTGTGTATATATGATGTGTGTGTAGTGTGACTAGTGTGTATATATGATGTGTGTATAGTGTGACTAGTGTGTATATATGATGTGTGTATAGTGTGACTAGTGTGTATATATGATGTGTGTATAGTGTGACTAGTGTGTATATATGATGTGTGTATAGTGTGACTAGTGTGTATATATGATATGTGTATAGTGTGACTAGTGTGTATATATGATGTGTGTGTAGTGTGACTAGTGTGTATATATGATGTGTGTATAGTGTGACTAGTGTGTATATATGATGTGTGTTAGTGTGACTAGTGTGTATATATGATGTGTGTATAGTGTGACTAGTGTGTATATATGATGTGTGTATAGTGTGACTAGTGTGTATATATGATGTGTGTATAGTGTGACTAGTGTGTATATATGATGTGTGTATAGTGTGACTAGTGTGTATATATGATGTGTGTATAGTGTGACTAGTGTGTATATATGATGTGTGTATAGTGTGACTAGTGTGTATATATGATGTGTGTATAGTGTGACTAGTGTGTATATATGATGTGTGTATAGTGTGACTAGTGTGTATATATGATGTGTGTATAGTGTGACTAGTGTGTATATATGATGTGTGTATAGTGTGACTAGTGTGCAGGGAGGTCCCGTTATACGAGCATTCGGTATACGAGAATCCGATGATACGAGATGTGTAAATTAGGGTCTATTTTCAATATACGAGATCGAAAATCCAATGATACGACATTCAAACTGGGGTGAGTAAAATTATCAAGTTCAAAATGCGCGCTCTACCACTCCCGGGCTTGACAAAGGGGGATTTGGTTGACCCCAGTGAGGTCACCCCTAGCAAGTCGTGACCTGAATGGTAATTAAGCATATGGCGCTGCCTGACGTTTAGGGGTAATTAGCAGGTGTGCGGCCCCAACCTTGGGACTGCAGTCAGGTCACCCCTAGCAAGGCGTGACCTGAAGGGTAATTAAGCATATGGCGCAGCCTGACCTTTAGGGTTAATTAGCAGGTGTGCGGCCCCAACCTTGGGACCGCTACACTACCTTCTCTTGTATCACGGGGCGTCCCCTACATTACAACGTCTTTTTTGCTTGGTATTTTATGTTTAATTAATGTGCAGTTATGCTATTTTGTGTGCTATTTTCTCTTTCAGAATGCTTTTTCTACAGAATAGGTAGTACAGTGTGGGTAATATAGACGCTGTGTGTTTGTTGTGTTTGCTATAGTTTATTTTAGCTTGAAAAACATGTTTTTTTTTTTTTTTTTTTTTTTTTTTTTTTTTTTTTTTTTTTTTTATATATATATATATATATATATATATATATATATATATATTTTTTATAATTGATGGGGTCCTGGAACCAAACCTATATTGTACCATTAGTTATGTGTTTCGTTATACGAGATTTCGCTTTACGAGTATGCCAGGTGGAACCTAACTGCTCATATCTTCGGGACCTCCCTGTATATATGATGTGTGTATAGTGTGACTAGTGTGTATATATGATGTGTGTATAGTGTGACTAGTGTGTATATATGATGTGTGTATAGTGTGACTAGTATGTATATGATAATCAGATAGAAAGACTGAAAGACTGACTTGAAGAAAGATGAGCTTGCTGCAGTGATAAGCTTAAAACAGAGCCTATCATGGAAGGCACTGGTGGATGGGACACCTACCTGCGAGGGTCGTCACCACTCCAGGGCGGCAGCTGCACGTGGTGGACCCGCTCACCATTCTGCCGCACACCCATGTTGAACCCTGCAACACACACACACACACATAGATAGATAGCTAGATAGATATTAGATAGATATTTTATTGAACACAGTCAGGAATCATATTATACACTAAATGATAAGCATGTAAACATCAATCAAGAGAAAATATAAACCTTTACCTATACAGAAATATATGTAGTCATCTACAGTGTTGTCCACAAATTTACTTAACCCCTTCACGCCCAGATCTTCCCTTTGCTATAAAAAAATGTATGTTGCTAGACATAAAATTACGAAAAGTCACTGAATATACCAAATTAGTTAGTGGACAAGGATACTAAACAGGTCATATCTATAAAATATTACTTATAGTCACTGAAAATCGTCTAATGGTAGCCAAATTAGAAAGAAAATTACGCTCTGGGTCTCAAGGGGTTAAGTAATTCACAACAACCTGCAGACAGTTCCCCAGTAACAAAAAAGAAATCACATCTACAACCTAAGAATATCAGGAATTATCTTACAAAGAGTCTCATGGGAAAAACGATCACAGAACAAGTCAATCACACACCTACACACTATTTGAGGCACATAAGGAAACATTGCAAAAAGGAAGATGACTAATGTAAACAAAAGTGCAGCAAACATAAAGAAAAAAAAGAAATGGAAAAAAGTAATAAAAAAGACATAAGAAAAAGAGAGAGAGAGAGAGAGAGAGAATAGAAGTAAAGATGCCTCGGTAAATGACCAGTTTGACACCGAATTCACTTTGGTGGACGAAACGATTTTTTTCTGGTGAGTTTTGATGTGTTCTGAATTAATCTGCTAACCGTTTCTGTCGCAATTTTTATATTTGTTTTTTGTGTGATTTGCGATAAAAAATATTGAAGAAAAAAAATGGATCCTAATTGAACCTATAAATAACCTAATATTTACCTAACTTTTACCTAACCTAACCTAACTTTTACCTTAAAATAATTTTTATTTTATTTGCGACAGAAATGGTTCGCAGATGAATTCAAAACGCATCAAAACTCACCAAAAAAAAATAGTTTCATCCACGAAAGTGAATTCGGTCGGTGTCATACTGGAATAATAGCGATGCCAGAAATGGACTAGACAAAGTGATGACGGCTAAAAGTCTCCATTCATTTGAAGAAAAACAACAATGATTAACCTTCAAAACATTCCTTAGAAATATTCAATAAGAGTGTTGAATCCTTTTTGAAAATCAGATCACGTGCGCTTGACTCAGGGATTGGCTGGCGTTCGATCCTAATAATAAGAAAATACGTAAAGGAGTACAAAGCAGATCATGTCTATATAAGATTTGGGGAGGAATGAAAAGGTTAAAATATTATTAGAAGGATTTAAAGTCTGATGCAGGATAGTCTCCCTTTCCGGCATGGATCAAATTTTTTGTTTTGCTCGTTCCCCATACATATACACCATTAAGATGCCTATACATGTATCTTCTGTTGTTTACCTCCAAATAGCCTGAATACCTTTAAGAGAGGAGTATTAAGACACCTCTGGAACTAAATTGTCACCATGCATTATCAAGGGAATGACATTTGAACTAAATTGTCACCATGCATTATCAAGGGAATGACATTTGAACTAAATTGTCACCATGCATTATCAAGGGAATGACATTTGAACTAAATTGTCACCATGCATTATCAAGGGAATGACATTTGAACTAAATTGTCACCATGCATTATCAAGGGAATGACATTTGAACTAAATCGTCACCATGCATTATCAAGGGAAAGACATTTGAAACAGATCACTTATTCTTTTTAAGCCATATTCAATCTCCCATTCGTACAAAAGAAGAAAAAAAAGATAAACACACCCATTCTTCTTTCTTCTTTCTGTTTAACATCAGTTTTTCCCCATAATGTTTGATGTGGCCAGACGACCTATGCTACGCCTTCAACTCTCCCTATCCGTTGCCTCACACCCACCCACATTAATCACACCCACACATAGGAGCATATATACATACATACCCTCTGAGTTCAGGAATATTTCAGGCAGAAAGAAGAATTCTGGGATGAGTTCCTTGAAGTCGGTGGTGGAGTCCAGCGAGGCGAGGCGCCACGTGGTCTGCATGGAGTGGAAGGTGCGGTCCGGGATGTCAAAGTTGCCATCTGGAAGACATCACATAATAGTTTGTTTTATGTTTTATGCATTCAGTGACAGTGATGGTGAGCCTGATGGGGACCTGACTAGCATGAGTCTTGGTCAGCTAACAGATGCTAACTCACATTCCTTCTGACTGCTGACAATGAATTCTTTGTTTCTGATAGATTAATGTCATATAGAGTGAATTCAAAACAAATACCGGAGAACGATGATAGATTAGGATACAGCTGGCATGCCCCTAGCTCACCTTGGTAGCGGAGGAAGAGCTGGGTGAAGGGAGGGAGGCGCACCAGGAAGTGGAGGACGATGCCTGAGTTGCTGTAGTGGGACCCGTAGTGGTAAGGGCCGTCGCCGGGGCCCTGGCTGATCTGGGACGTGATCTGAGGAGGATTGCAATGGGTACACATGACAGTCGATATGTAATGAAGGAAAGACTAGTACAGTAAAACCTCTTGTATTCGGACCCTCATTATTCGGACCTCCTCCTTTTTTTTTTCTTTTTTTCTTTTTTCTTTTTCCTAGCACCTAGATTTTTTTTCTTCCTTTTTAGGGGTCGAAATTTCCTAGCTATATATACACCTAAATTTTTTTTTTTTTTTTTTTTTTTTTAACATATCCCCCCATTATTCGGATCCTTGCATTACTCTGACCTTGGCCCAACTTGGCCCAACTTGGCCCTTACTTGGCCCAATTAGTCCGAATATGAGAAGTTTTACTGTACTTGAAAAAAATGTCCTCCCTAAAAGTAACATTAATTTATTTAGCTATTCTAAGCCCCTGCTTAACATGAAGACGCTGGTGAAACAATTGGCATGTGTTCAGTGGCAAATTTTTACTGTGTCACCTTCTTACCAGTAACAAAATTGAGGCAGAAAATAACCTGGCTGCCTTTATGTACAAGTTATTTAGGTTTCATTTAATTTCCAGATCATTTAGACATTTCACTCTTCTGTAAACTGAAGTCCTTATGAAAACAGTCTTCAATGAGTTTTTAGTAGCATGTAAGATTAGATGTATCAACAATCACCTCATAATTGTTGATGTAGTGTTGCTCCTTGGCCTGGTGCTGCACTGCGATGGGCCTCTTCAGATTCCTGGGAAAGGTAGACATTTTTTTAAGCCATCACAAAGGACTGGACAAAGGCAAAAAAAAAAAGGCAAAAAAAAGTCAGAGGAGCTACAAAGGAATACAAAGGAAGAACAGCCTCTAAATCCTCTATCTCTACCTATCTATCTATCTACCTATCTCTACCGCTAAATCACAAGTGCAGAAGTCTCAGATGAAGCTTGAGACTCCTGTGAAAGGTAAACAAAAATTCTTAAAAAAAGCTACCTCTAAATCACAAGTGTTGGAGTCTCACCTGAAGCTGGATGGGTCGTTAAGGCTGAGAATGTCTGCCGTGTAGTTGGAGAGGACAAAGGGGAACACCGGGTACTGCATGAGGTCGTTGAAGGAGCGACCCGCCAGCTTGTTCAGTTGTGTCAGGTATTCAAAGTTGGTGATGTGACCTTGGGTACAATAACAACATAAGAACATAAGAAAGCTACAAGATGTGAGACCTACACGTGGTAGTTCCTGATACCTAACACTACCTACATCCACCTTTCATCCCCATCCATGAAATTGTCTAGCCTCCTTTTAAAGCTCCCTATTGACTCCGCACTAACTACCTGATAACTTGAGTTCATTCCAATCATTTACCACCCTATTTGTGAACCAATTTTTCCCTATTTCTTTGTTAAATCTACGCTTTTCCAGTTTGAGTCCGTTACTTCTTGTTCTACCCTGATTACTAGCCATAAGGTTACCAGTGAGACACAAAGCAGTCTCGTGTTGATTATAAATAAAGCTTCTTCTACACAAAGTTTCCCTGTCATGGTAATAAATATTTACACATCCATACAGCATACATATCATGATAGAAAGTAAACAAACAGTAAAGTGATGCTCAGCACAATTCTTAACCCCTTCACGCCCAGATCTTTCCTTTGCTACATAAAATCATCTGTTGTTAGCCATACAATTATGAAAAGTAAATTAATATACCATATTAGCTAGTGGACAAGGATACTAAACATGTCATATCTATAAAATATTGCTTATATTCACTAAAATAGTCTTATGGTAGCCAAATTACAATGAAAATTACGTTCTGGGCCTCAAGGAGTTAACCACAAAGATTGTAAGGTCACCGTCCCACTGACCTTCTCGCCACAGGGCGGTGACCTCGGGCAGGGTGGCTTTGCTCAGCAGGTTGGGCATGTCAGACATACTCAACACTCCAATAATCTGTAGGAAAAGAAAGCACTTTCACCTAAAAGGCAGAGTTTATCAAGTGTTAACAATAATAATAATTTTATTCTCACCCGAAGGCATACAGGAAAAACAACAACTACAACACAATATACAGACATGAGGGAATTAACTCATGTACTAGAGCAGGGGTCCCCAACCCGCGGCCCGCGAGGCCATTCCGTGCGGCCCGCCAGATCATTTCCTTTTGGTCATCGGTGCGGCCCTCCAGTGTTCCGACGAGCTGCGCTCAAAGTTCAACGGATCCTCCCCCCTCACCTTCTGGCGGTCTCAAGTTCGCACACGTCAATTGCCGGCCCTGGTACAGAACGCGATGAAAGTGTCGTCGGTTTGGATCAACATACTTGTGTGAACAGCTGTTTAGCAAGATGAAACTGACAAAATTGAAGACCCGTGCACAGCTCACAGATGACCACTTGGACGACGTTCTCTTGCTGAGTGGTAGTTTCATTACCCCTGATTTTGATAAGCTTTGTGCTGAGAAATGTCACCAGGTGTCTCATTAAGAAATTCTTTGAAATTTTTTGTTCTGTATATGTGGTTTTCAGAGTTTTTTATTGGTGCGGCCCTCGGGCCCTCTCGGACTTGTCGATGCGGCCCGCGGTACTCTGTGGGTTGGGGACCCCTGTCTAGAGCAAATAAAAGATAATATATAAATGGAAGACGTTAAGATGCTGCTTCATCTACCTGATACCTTATGACAATGCTCATAAAAATAATCCCTGCTAAATTTTTACCAACATGTGATATACTTTCATACAATAACGTGAGGCCTCGTCATAAAGATTTCTTATATAGGAACCAAACTATTCTGGAAACTCAAAAAAACCATCATGACAACTGACTCATAAGTTCCCAATACTGTTGAACCTTTCATAGCATTAAGCTTTACTCTATTCAATATAAAAAAATTAAAAATATATACTCTTCATTTCAAGCAGGACATGTTTGCATACTGAACTAGCCACTCCCTTGCCTCACCACCACCTCCCTTGCCTCACCACCACCTCCCTTGCCTCACCACCACCTCCCTTGCCTCACCACCACCTCCCTTGCCTCACCACCACCTCCCTTGCCTCATCACCACCACCTCCCTTGCCTCACCACCACCTCCCTTGCCTCATCACCACCTCCCTTGCCTCACCACCACCTCCCTTGCCTCACCACCACCTCCCTTGCCTCACCACCACACCCTTAGCTCACCACCACTCCCTCACCCCTCAAGCCTCACCTGGTTGCGGTGTTGGGTGTCAGTGAAGGCCAGGAGCACCGAGTGGCCGCTGGTGAGGAAGAGCTCCAACGCACAGTCCTGGAGTTGGTAGCGGCGGATGTGTATCTCGCGCACAGTGTCCAGCGGCCACGTGACGGACACCACCTCACTGCACGTGCCACTCTGAGACACCACCCAAGGTTTTATTGATCATCATTATTATTACATACTGTGATGCCTGACTTTCCCTCTCATAACACAGGAGAGATATAATACATAACTTCAAACTCCCTTAGACACCACCTCACTGCATGTGCCACTCTGAGTCACCAGCAAAGGTTTTACTGATCATCATCCTTCATCTCACCAGTCCTTACTGTGACTTTACCTCTCACAACACAGGAGAGGTAATACAAAACTAAGCCTTCTCTCTTTAATTAACTCACAAAACTAAGCCTATTTTCTTTTATTAACTCACAAAACTAAGCCTATTTTCTTTGATTAACTGCCCGTCAGGATGGCAAGGTTGGTAGAGACGTGAGCTCGCAATGTGCAGCGTCCCTGTGCATTCGGTCAGCGGTTCGAGTCCGCCTAGTTCGTGCTGACGTCGAAAGCGGCGCTTTGTATAGTCAATAACCTTGTAGTTGGTACTTGCAAAGTGTCTAGATAGGATGAAAATCTTATCTTTAATTAACTCACAAAACTAAGCCTATTTTCTTTAATTAACTCACATGTACATGGCTTCCAATTCCCTTTAGTAACAAGTCAGAAAAGAACACTAGGAACAGCTACACGGTTATAAATATATGTACTGTATGCATCCTCCTCTACAGGGTACATTCTTTATAATAGTCTTGAGGTGAAAAGGCAATGATGTGGTCACAGGAGACTTTTGCTGAAGTCTGACTTGATAACTTAAACGGTAGCTCAGCTGATCAGTCAATCAAACCCTATCATGATATAAAGAAAGAAAAATCATAGATAAGCACTGGTTACTCAAAATAAACAAAATCCTCAACATCAAAATAATTTAACCTTAACCACCACCACCATCACCACCTTCACCAAACTCGGCAAACTCGCCGACCTGACCCGACCCTCACCCCCTCACCTGGTTCATGTCGATGGTCACCTGCTCCCCCACAAAGTACATGGCGGTGCAGCTGACCAGGATCTCGCCGCACTGCTCCATGCCGGGCGACACCACCGACGCGCTGCTCATGTGGATGATGCGCTCACTCACGTTCAGCCGCTCAATCATCACCGCCATCTCGGACTCCGTTGCCGAGCCCTCAAGAACAGCCTCCAGGGGGGACGGCTGACTCTCAATCTCTGTGTGGTGGCTTCTCATTAGTGTTTTATGTCCCGTTTTAATTATCACTGTTTTTAGTCCTTGTTTTTTCACTACCTCCTTCCTTGGTTTGAAAGAAAAAATGGTGTTCTAAAAGGTTATAAAATGCTAGACTGATTCTCAATCTCTGTGTGAACATAAGAACATAAGAAAATAAGGAAATTACAAAAGGCAGTGAGGCCTACACGTGGTAGTTCCTGTTACTTAATACTACAGTAAACCCTCTAGTACTATTCGGACCCTCATTATTCGGACTTCGACATTATTCGGACCTTCTCTTTTTATTTCTTTTTTTTTGACAATACGGCAGGGCGGCAAGAATTAATGTGAAAGCCCTGAATATCATATTGCATTTCATAATTGCATTATTTCATAATTGCATCCCTAAATGTTATTTACGTCAATTTTTTAAAATTATTATCTACAGATTTTTAGATTTATTTCTCTCAGATATGTACCCTACCATAGATAACACTAGTCGCCAGTCACTTGCCACTGCACTAATGTCGCCAGGCACAATATATTACGAATTAATATTAGCATCATTACAGACTTGTATGTGCCACTGAAGACATGTAGTGTGATGTACATAATATAAACTACTGTGCATGCCTCTTCAGTGGCACATACAACTTACAAGTCTGTAGTGATGCTAAAATTCGTAATACATTGTGCCTGGCGACATTAGTGCAGTGGCAAGTGACTGGCGACTATAGTGTTATCTACGGTACAGTATACAGATTTCTACAGATTTTTTGCCAGAGTTTCTTAGATTTATGTAAATTTTGTCTAGCAACACTGCTTTTTAGTCTCGTCCCTGTTTTCTTATGGTAAACACCTCATTACCCGGTCTGTGTTGGGACAATGGTGCACTTTGGCGGTCCAGAGTTTGTGGCTTTTGGGGCTGTTCCTGGCCTTTTTTCCTTTTTTTTCCTTCAAATCCTCGCATTATTCGGATCCTTGCATTACTCGGACCACTCCTTGGCCCAATTAGTCCGAATACAAGAGGGTTTACTGTATTTACATCCACCTTTCATTCCCATACATGAATTTATCCAGCCTCCTTTTAAAGCTCCCTATTATTTCCGTACTAACCACCTGACGACTGAGTCCATTCCAATCCTTTACCACCCTAAAACACCTCCACCTAGGGTCTGTACTCACCAATCTTCTGGCGGTACTCCGGCATGAGGTAGCGGGACTGGATGTGGAGGCGCCCTCGGCAAAACCTCTTACGGATCCTGAGTGGCCCCTCTGTCTGGTCGAGCTGCCAAGACCTGAACACAAGGCAAAAAGTATAAGAATATAAGAACATAAGAAATTAAGGAAGATAAAAGATCTGAACACAAGGCAAAAACTATGAGGTATCAGGGAGTGCCGATAAAAAGACACATCAGAGAGTGCCGATAAAAAGACACATCAGAGAGTGCCGATAAAAGGACACATCAGAGTGCTGATAAAAAGACACATCAGGGAGTGCCGATAAAAAGACACATCAGAGAGTGCCGATAAAAGGACACATCAGAGAGTGCTGATAAAAAGACACATCAGGGAGTGCCGATAAAAAGACACATCAGGGAGTGCCAATAAAAAGACACATCAGGGAGTGCCGATAAAAAGACACATCAGGGAGTGCCAATAAAAAGACACATCAGGGAGTGCCGATAAAAAGACACATCAGGGAGTGCCGATAAAAAGACACATCAGGGAGTGCCGATAAAAAGACACATCAGGGAGTGCCAATAAAAAGACACATCAGGGAGTGCCGATAAAAAGACACATCAGGGAGTGCCGATAAAAAGACACATCAGAGAGTGCCGATAAAAAGACACATCAGAGAGTGCCGATAAAAAGACACATCAGGGAGTGCCGATAAAAAGACCAAATCAGAGAGTGCCGATAAAAAAGACACATCAGAGAGTGCCGATAAAAAAGACACATCAGAGAGTGCCGATAAAAAAGACACATCAGAGAGTGCCGATAAAAAGACACATCAGGGAGTGCCGATAAAAAGACACATCAGAGAGTGCCGATAAAAAGACACATCAGGGAGTGCCGATAAAAAGACACATCAGGGAGTGCCGATAAAAAGACACATCAGGGAGTGCCGATAAAAAGACACATCAGAGAGTGCCGATAAAAAAGACACATCAGGGAATGCCGATAAAAAGACACATCAGAGAGTGCCGATAAAAAACACATCAGGGAGTGCCGATAAAGACACATCAGAGTGCCGATAAAAAGACACATCAGGGAGTGCCGCTAAAAAAGACACATCAGGGAGTGCCGATAAAAAGACACATCAGGGAGTGCCGATAAAAAGACACATCAGGGAGTGCCGATAAAGACACATCAGGGAGTGCCGATAAAAAGACACATCAGGGAGTGCCGATAAAAAGACACATCAGGGAGTGCCGATAAAAAAGGCCAGACCCCCGACCACAACTGAACTGAACTGATGGAAATCCACAGCTGGAGCATCACTGACCTTGCGTAGGTATGTGGGAAAAGCAAAGAAAATTGTGTTCCCTACAAAATCGAGAAACAAAATATAGAAAAATCACTGCCCTAAAAACCAAGATTGAATGATACTCAAAAAAATCTGGCTCCTTGACCTTGTTTGACACAGAGAAATCAACAGCTGGAGCATCACTGACCTTGGGTAGGAGTGTGAGAAGTGCCAGGTAGCGCGTTCATGGGTCAGGGTTTCCATGAGGTCCCTCCAGCGGTGGGTGAGGTGCACGTGGTGGCACTGGGTGTGCTTGATGCCGCCCAACACCAGCTTGCGCTCCACGTTCTGCCGGTCCACCACACAGCGGGTGAGGCGGCTGCACTCCTGCGCCACCGCCTCGTAAACCTGCGTGTTCTTGGTCATCAATCTGGGGGACCAAGTGTTTTACCTTTAGCCAGGCATAGATGTGCTTGGAGTGTGTGTGTGTGGATAGTATGTGCTTGGAGTGTGTGTGTGTGTGTGGATAGTATGTGCTTGGAGTGTGGTGTGTGTGTGGATAGTATGTGCTTGGAGTGTGTGTGTGTGTGTGGATAGTATGTGCTTGGAGTGTGTGTGTGGATAGTATGTGCTTGGAGTGTGTGTGTGGATAGTATGTGCTTGGAGTGTGTGTGTGGATAGTATGTGCTTGGAGTGTGTGTGTGGATAGTATGTGCTTGGAGTGTGTGTGTGGATAGTATGTGCTTGGAGTGTGTGTGTGGATAGTATGTGCTTGGAGTGTGTGTGTGGATAGTATGTGCTTGGAGTGTGTGTGTGGATAGTATGTGCTTGGAGTGTGTGTGGATAAACCTGTGTGTTCATGGTCATCAATCTGGGGGGCAAAGTAATTATTTTACCTTTAGCCAGGCCTGTGCTTGGAATAGATGAGGTTAGACAGAGTTATATACGGTAGAACCAAGAGAGACTGAAGCACACACACAAATCAACAAAAGATAATTAAAGAACACAACTAAAACACACACACACACACACACACACACATACAGGAAACAAAGGAACACCAAATAATCAAAAACACACAAAAACGAGACTAAGACTCATTACAGCAACACAAACACCATGATAAAAAAAAGACGGTATAATTCTAGTTTGACACCATATTCACTTTGGTGGACGAAGCTATTATTTTTCTGGTGAGTTTTGACGGGTTTCAAATTAATCTGCTAACCGTTTCTGTTGCAAAAAAAAAAATCTAGGTGTACTATGGAAGCTAGAAGTACTATAGCTAGGAAATTTCGACCCCTAAAAAAAAAAAAAAAAAAAAAAAAAAAAAATTCTAGGTGTATAGCTTTGTAGGTGTACTAACTATAGCTAGGATATTTCGACCCTTAAAAAAAAAAAAAAAAAAAAAAAAAAGAAGGAGAAGGTCCGAATAATGTCAAAGTCCGAATAATGAGGATAATAATAATAATAATAATAATAATGATACGAGAGGTTTTACTGTATAGTATCGAGTATATGGAGTATAGTATCCTTGGTACAGACTCACCTCTCGTCCTGTTTGGTGCAGCGATCCACAACAAGTATTGCAATCTTGGCCGACTCATCCTGCCACTGTTTCTTCTCCTCAGTCACCACAGTCCACTCCCTCATGGCTCCGTGCGGCGGGAACGTCTGCAAATGAATAGTTGAACAATAGAAAATAAGGAAGCTATAAGAGGCCGCGAGACCTACACGTGGTAGTTCCTGTTACTTAACACTACCTACATCCACCTTTCATCCCCATCCATGAAAATGTCTAGCCTCCTTTTAAAACTCCCTATTGACTCCGCACTAACTACCTGATGACTGAGTCCGTTCCAATCAAGCACCACCCTATTTGTTAACCAGTTTCTCTCTATTTCCTTTTTAAATATATGCTATAATCTAACTATTCTACATCACCATCAATTATGAAAATGTTGCTGGTTATTACAAATTGATAACCAAACAGACAAGAATTAGAGTAACGGAAGTTCAGTACAAGTCCAAATACCGGGAGGTCCCGTTATACGAGCATTCGGTATACGATAATCCGATGATACGAGATGTGTAAATTAGGGTCTATTTTCAATATACGAGATCGAAATTCCAATGATACGACATTCAAACTGGGGTGAGTAAAATTATCAAGTTCAAAATGCGTGCCCTACCACTCCCGGGCTGGACAAAGGGGGATTTGGTTGACCCCAGTGAAGTCACCCCTAGCAAGCCGTGACCTGAAGGGTAATTAAGCATATGGCTCGGCCTGACATTTAGGGGTAATTAGCAGGTGTGCGACCCCAACCTTGGGACCGCAGTCAGGTCACCCCTAGCAAGGCTTGACCTGAAGGGTAATTAAGCATATGGCGTGGCCTGACCTTTAAGGGTAATTAGCAGGTGTGGGGCCCCAACCTTGGGACCGCTACACTACCCTCTCTTGTATCACGCGGCGTCCCCTACATTACAGTGTCTTTTTTGCTTGTTATGCATGTTTGATGTTTAATTAATGTGCAGTTATGTTATTTTCTGTGCTATTTTCTGTTTCAGAATGCTTTTTCTACAGAATAGGTAGTACAGTGTGGGTAATATAGACGCTGTGTGTTTGTTGTGTTTGCTATAGTTTATTTTAGCTTGAAAAACATCTTTTTTTTTTTCTCTTTTTTTTTAATTGATGGGGTCCTGGAACCAAACCTATATTTTACCATTAGTTATGTGTTTCGTTATACGAGATTTCGCTTTACGAGTATGCCAGGTGGAACCTAACTGCTCGTATCTTTGGGACCTCCCTGTACAGCTAAACCTCCACCACCCCCTCAGCCTCAGCATCAGCATAAGCATATACGTACTTATACTTTGTATGTACAGCAGTGTATAATATTGCCCACAAGTATATATCTTTTCATGTATTTGCTTTAGTACTGAAGTTCATTCCCTCATGTCTATATATTGTGTTGTTGTTGTTGTTGTTGATTTTTCCTGTAGGCCTTCGGGTGAGAATAAAATTATTATTATTATTATCATAACTCACCTCAGGAGGGGGAAGCACCTGCACCGAGCACTCATCCAGCACCTGCAGCAGTGTTTCACAGCTGCGTGTGGCGGCGGCGTCCAGGCGGCTCTCATTCTGGTACCGCAGCTCATGTATGAAGATCCCAACTTTGTACATGAGCTTGTGGGGAAAGAACATAAGAACATAACTTAAGAAAATAAGGAATCTACAAGAGGCCACGAGACCTACACGAGGTAGTTCCTGTTACTTAATACTACCTACATCCACCTTTCATCCCCATCCATAAAGCTGTCTAGCCTCCTTTTAAAGCTCCCTTCTCTGCCCTGCCCACCTGGAGGTTAGCCTTGGCCGTGCAGTTGATGATGGCGTGCAGTCTTGGGTGCTTGGCGAGGGCCTGCGCCGCCCTGACCCGGGTCTGCATGTGGGTGCGCGGGGAGGTGACGAGGGCCAGCAGGTGGTTGAGGTGGAGGCGCAGGGTGTCCTGGCAGCCCCACAATACACGCTCCCACCCACACCTCTCACTGTTGCCTAAGAACATAAGAAAATAAGGAAGTTACAAGAGGCCAAGAGACCTACACGTGGTAGTTCCTGCGAAACACAACCACATCATGGGATGAAGGAAAACTTTCTGGTTCAGGTTTAATCAGGTTTGCCTAGCCTTGAACCATCAATTAAAAAATTTCCAAAAGAAATTTCAAGTATTCACATTTCAGTCACAAGGTTTCTCAGAACAGTGTTGGTGAGAAAGTCATAGAGAAGAATGAGAAAGCGAGAAAATGAGAAAGACCTTTGCGCTGTGTGATGGTGGCGACGGCAGACAGCAGCAGCTCCAGCAGGAAGAGGCTGAAGTTCTCCGAGGCCGAGGCAGAGGGCAGGGCACACGCCACAGACTCCACGGACGACCAGGCTGTGGGGCGTCACAAAGACCATAGTGTACCATTAGACGTAAGGGGATGCCGACAAAGTATTACCATTAAGGTAAGTAATCACTGTTTATTGTACCATCATATTTGTTCTACCACTTTGGGCTACGGGCTGACGCGGCCAATATTTATGTCCCCTACTGTACATTACCTCTTCTGCAGGCGACAGTGTTTCCAATTCCTGTCATTTCCTATGGATCAGAAGCTAAACGTCTGCTAATAGTCTCAACCCTCCGGTCCCTCTCGCTTAACCCCTTCAAACCCAGATCTTTCCTATGCTATAAAAAATTGTATGATGTTAGCCATACAATTACAAAAGGTAACTAAATATACCAAATTAGCTAGTGGACAAGGATAATAAACAGGTCATATCTATAAAATATTGCTTATAGTCACTAAAAATTGTCTAATGGTACCCATATTACAATGGAAATTATGTTCTGGGTCTCAAGGGGTTAATTTCCATTCTACATTTGCTCACCCACCTGACATGAACAAGAAGTCTGTGGCCTTCTGTATGAGCACTTTGAACCTGTCAATCAGCTCTGAGTGCGCCAACACCTTGTCGTCCTTCCGGGAGCCCTCGGAGCCCAGCGCCGGGGAGCTGCGGCTTGGACTCAGGAATAATTGGTCCGAAACGTTGTGCAGGCTGAGGGTAATAAAAAAAAAAATAATAATAAGAATAATAAAAAATAATAAGAAGAAGAAATAATAATAATAATAATAAATAATAAATAAAAAAAGAAAGAAATTATAAAAAAATTATATATAAATAAAATAAAATAATAAAAATAATAAAATATAGTAATATAAAAAAATTAAAAACAATCATCATACAGCTGTTATTTCAGTAATAGAAACACATGAAATCAGCATTGTTTTAAACTTATAATACTACTGATTGCTCACATTGAACCCAGTGGAAATGATAATCAAAAGCCATTGGTTAGGGTAGTAAAAGTGTTAACCCCTTGAAGCCCAGATCTTTCCTTGGCTATAAAAAATTGTCTGTTGTTGAGCCATAAAATTACGAAAAGTAACTGAATATATCAAATTAGTTAGTGGACAAGGATACTAAACAGGTCATAGCTATAAAATATTGCTTATATTCACTGAAAATCGTCTAATGGCACCCAAATTACAATGGAAATTACGTTCTGGGAGTGAAAGGGGTTAAAAGGATCCAATCAGTGCTGTAGTCAAACACACTACTACTGGCCGAGGCACTGGAGGCAGGGAAGCTCATATAATGCTAAACATGAAGCAAATTATGAAATTGTGAAAATGCCACCTCTTAGTGAAGGGAATAGTGGTGTAGTAGAACCCACCTCTTAGTGAAGGGAATAGTGGTGTAGTAGAACCCACCTCTTAGTGAAGGGAATAGTGGTGTAGTAGAACCCACCTCTTAGTGAAGGGAATAGTGGTGTAGTAGAACCCACCTCTTAGTGAAGGGAATAGTGGTGTAGTAGAACCCACCTCTTAGTGAAGGGAATAGTGGTGTAGTAGAACCCACCTCTTAGTGAAGGGAATAGTGGTGTAGTAGAACCCACCTCTTAGTGAAGGGAATAGTGGTGTAGCTGAACCCACCTCTTAGTGAAGGGAATAGTGGTGTAGTAGAACCCACCTCTTAGTGAAGGGAATAGTGGTGTAGTAGAACCCACCTCTTAGTGAAGGGAATAGTGGTGTAGCTGAACCCACCTCTTAGTGAAGGGAATAGTGGTGTAGTAGAACCCACCTCTTAGTGAAGGGAATAGTGGTGTAGCTGAACCCACCTCTTAGTGAAGGGAATAGTGGTGTAGTTTGCCAGCACAGAGCCCACGCCTGAGTCACTCTCCTCTCTCGGGGTGCCCGGGGACGCCAGCTTCATGTTGTGCAGACTGCTGGATCCCGTCATGCTATTCTTCTCCACTAGTGATGCCAGGTGATGGGAGAGAGAGAGACGTTTTGTGAGTGGACGTGAGAGAGATGTTTTGTGAGTGGACGTGCAAGAGAGAGATGTTTTGTGAGTGGATGTGCGAGAGAGAGATGTTTTGTGAGTGGACGTGCGAGAGAGAGAGATGTTTTGTGAGTGGACGTGCGAGAGAGATGTTTTGTGAGTGGACGTGAGAGAGAGATGTGTTGTGAGTGGACGTGAGAGAGAGAGAGATGTTTTGTGAGTGGACGTGAGAGAGAGAGATGTTTTGTGAGTGGACGTGAGAGAGAGATGTTTTGTGAGTGGACGTGAGAGAGAAAGATGTTTTGTGAGTGGACGTGAGAAAGATGTTTTGTGAGTGGACATGAGAGAGAGATGTTTTGTGAGTGGACGTGAGAGAGAGGGATGTTTTGTGAGTGGACGTGAGAGAGAGAGATTTTTGTGAGTGGACGTGAGAGAGAGAGATGTTTTGTGAGTGGACGTGAGAGAGAGAGAGATGTTTTGTGAGTGGACGTGAGAGAGAGAGATGTTTTGTGAGTGGACGTGAGAGAGAGATGTTTTGTGAGTGGACGTGAGAGAGAGATGTTTTGTGAGTGGACGTGAGAGAGGAGATGTTTTGTGAGTGACGTGAGAGAGAGGATGTTTTGTGAGTGGACGTGAGAGAGAGAGATGTTTTGTGAGTGGACGTGAGAGAGAGAGATGTTTTGTGAGTGGACGTGAGAGAGAGAGATGTTTTGTGAGTGGACGTGAGAGAGAGAAGGATGTTTTGTGAGTGGACGTGAGAGATGTTTGTGAGTGACGTGAGAGAGAGGGATGTTTTGTGAGTGGACGTGAGAGAGAAAGATGTTTTGTGAGTGGACGTGAGAGAGGGGATGTTTTGTGAGTGGACGTGAGAGAAAGATGTTTTGTGAGTGGACGTGAGAGAGAGGGATGTTTTGTGAGTGGACGTGAGAGAGAGAGATGTTTTGTGAGTGGACGTGAGAGAGAGGGATGTTTTGTGAGTGGACGTGAGAGAGAGAGATGTTTTGTGAGTGGACGTGAGAGAGAGGGATGTTTTGTGAGTGGACGTGAGAGAGAGAGATGTTTTGTGAGTGGACGTGAGAGAGGGATTTTTGTGAGTGGACGTGAGAGAGAGAGATGTTTTGTGAGTGGACGTGAGAGAGAGGGATGTTTTGTGAGTGGACGTGAGAGAGAGAGATGTTTTGTGAGTGGACGTGAGAGAGAGGGATGTTTTGTGAGTGGACGTGAGAGAGAGAGAGATGTTTTGTGAGTGGACGTGAGAGAGATGTTTTGTGAGTGGACGTGAGAGAGAGGGATGTTTTGTGAGTGGACGTGAGAGAGAGAGATGTTTTGTGAGTGGACGTGAGAGAGAGAGATGTTTTGTGAGTGGACGTGAGAGAGAGGGATGTTTTGTGAGTGGACGTGAGAGAGAGATGTTTTGTGAGTGGACGTGAGAGAGAGGGATGTTTTGTGAGTGGACGTGAGAGAGAGGGATGTTTTGTGAGTGGACGTGAGAGAGAGAGATGTTTTGTGAGTGGACGTGAGAGAGAGATGTTTTGTGAGTGGACGTGAGAGAGAGATGTTTTGTGAGTGGACGTGAGAGAGAGAGATGTTTTGTGAGTGGACGTGAAAGAGAGATGTTTTGTGAGTGGACGTGAGTTGAGTGAATGAAAAAGAGTGAAGGAGTGACTATAGTCTATTTTTTTAACGAGGCGAAAATTCAATTCTATCGTAAGGTCTCATGCTTAAAATGATGCCTATGTTTACCTGAGAATATAGTTAACTATGATAAAAAACAGCTGAAATTTAGAAGAACCACAGTATTTCCTTCTCCTGGCATCAAATATCAGACAGTAAGCAGCAAGGGGTCAGGATTCTTCACCTCATTAAATAAAACAGTACAGAGGAAGTGAGTTAATGAGTTATGTGAGTGGCTTGCACCATAAGTCTCATGATGAGTACTGAAGAATAAATATAATGATGGTGATGCCTATTTTCGATGAGAGCTTCAAGAGAGCTTCATACTCAAGACAACAAAATACCATACCTCACAAAGTCAAAATTACCAAAAAACTGAAATTAACAAAATGCTTGAAATATAAAAAACCTTGTAGAACATAATAGAGCAGAGTTTAGAGCCCCTTTCTTTATTCTCTGACTGTCTTCTTTATAGGGACTGCCAACTAAGCGGCCTTTTTGTTACCTCTTTTGTGTGTGATGTAAAAAAAAATTGTGATAAAAAAAAATTGTGATGTAAAAAAAAATGTGATGTAAAAAAAAATTGTGATGTAAAAAAAATTGTGATGTAAAAAAAATGTGATGTAAAAAAATGTGATGTAAAAAAATGTGATGTAAAAAAAATTGTGATGTAAAAAAAAATGTGATGTAAAAAAATTGTGATAAAAAAAAATTGTGATGTAAAAAAGTGATGTAATAAAATTGTGATGTAAAAAAGTGATGTAAAAAAATTGTGATGTAAAAAAGTGATGTAAAAAAATTGTGATGTAGTTATTTAAAAAAAGATATTTAAAAAAAAATGTGATGAAAAAAAAGTGATGTAAAAAAATTGTGATGTAAAAAAGTGATGTAAAAAATTTGTGATGTAAAGTGATGTAAAAAAAGTTTATTAAAAAAAAATGTGATGAAAAAAAAGTGATGTAAAAAAAATGTGATGTAAAAAAAAAAGTGATGTAAAAAAAATTGCGATGTTGAAAAAAAAAATTGTGATGTAAAAAAAAACACATAAATCAATAAAAGAGTGAAGACGTACACTTGAAGGGCGCGACGGCCCCGGCATCACAGGTGAGGATGTGGCGGTGGGTGGACGCGGTGGCCTGGATGCGGGAGAGGGCCACCTGGAGCAGGGCCGCCTCGGTGCCCTGCAGATGGCCCACGCAGCTGGCCTGGCCCCCGCACACAGCTGACTCCCCTCGGCACAGCAGGTTCAAGTGATGCAGCACCTCCAGGCTCAGCTGTTGATGCCAGTACAGTATTTATAGTAACTCTATTGCCTGAACAACAACTAGAGGAGGCAACAGTGATATATGAAGAAAAAAAACGATGGAGAAATACAAGAAGGGAAGCAGGAAGGTCAAAAGGGCAGAGGAGGGAAAGAAAACTCGATAGAAAAAGTTAAAGAAGAGACGCATGTAAACTCGCCGCACGTTAAGTTGGTGAAAATTAGGCCCCTCACTCCCCCCTTTCCGAATGCACGGGATTGGCTGAGGTGTTGGGTGTTGGGGGTTTAGGGCGGAACTTGGAGTAAGGCATTCTCCCCCAACACCCAACACCTCAGCCAACCCCGTGCGTTCGGAAGGGGGGGGTGAAGGGGCCCCATTTTCGCCAACTTAACGTGCGGCGAGTATACTCAGTGTGTGTGAGGGAGTTTAAGAATATATAAGAAGCTCACAACTTAAATAAAAAATAGAGCATCATCAAGAACATTATTCATCCATCTTATCCAAAACTCCTTCCACTATCAAAGCAAGAAGCTGTAAACACAATAAATCATATAAGACATTGAGGTACTGTGTTTACAAGACCTAAACCCCTTGAGACCCAGAATGTAATTTCCATTGTAATTTGGGAACCATTAGACAATTTTTAGTGAATACATATATACAAATTTTAATAGATATGACCTGTTTAGTATCCTTGTCGACTAACTAATTTGGTATATTCAGTTACTTTTTGTACTTCTATGTCTAACAACAGACAATTTTTTTATATAGCAAAGGAAAGATCTGGGCGTGAAGGTTAACTGAGTATCCAGGGAAATGTTCTTGTACGTACCAGGAAGTTCTTGTGCTGTGTTGAAGCGACGAGACAGTTCACGATCCAGGACAGAATCTCCGTGATGTCCGACACCACCACCTCACACTCGCTCTCCCCGGTGAGGTCGTTCACCCCGATGCCTTCCGTGTGGAGGGACCGCTTGAGGGTGCAGAGGAGGGAGTCCACAAAGTATGCCTTGTGGATGAGCGGGATGATCAACTCCGTGTTCTGGGTGGGAAAAAAGGAGAGAATTACAAATCATGCAAAAAACAACCATCATTGCCTAGTTCATGTATGTGCTTGACACTTTAACCCCTTGAGGCCCACAACGTAATTTCCATTGTTATTTGGGTACCATTAGATGATTTTTAATGAATATAAGCAATATTTTATAGATATGACCTATTTAGTATCCTTGTCGACTAACTAATTTGTTATATTCAGTCACTTTTCGTAATTTTATGGCTCGACAACAGACAATATTTTATAGCCAAGGAAAGATCTGGGCGTGAAGGGGTTAAAGATGCCTATGGTAGTGTGAAACAGAGATCAGTAAGGAATGTGAGGATTATGATTAATGTTCATGAATGTGACCCTCCACCCAAGATGAAATTACCATCAAAACTACTCATGCACTTCAATGTCTGACACATAGAAGGATTCATGATCACTTTCCATTACAAAACTCAATAAAATGATCAATATTAGCCTCTTCACGCCCAGATCTTTCTTTTGCTATAAAAATTTGTATGTTGTTCGCCATAAAATTACGAAAATTTATTTAATATACCAAATTAGTTAGTGGACAAGGATACTAAACAGGTCATATCTATAAAACATTGCTTATATTCACTAAAAATCATCTAATGGCACCCAAATTACAATTATGCTCTGGGTCTCAAGGGTCTGCTCCCTTCCACCCACCATATTTTCTTAAGTTCTTATGTTAAAAACTCAATAAAATTATCAGTGTTAAAATGATCCCTAACACCAGGGTTCTTCAAAGTACGGGTCGTGACTCAATATTGGGTCACAAGCCTTTGCTCAGTGGGTCGCCACATCGTAAACTGATAATTATATAATCAATATGTGAAATGCATTAATAAGAGAGAGAAAGAGAGAGAGAGAGAGAATGCTGATGGGAGAAGGCAGGACTTGTACACATAATTTTCACTTGTCAGTCAATTAATACTATTTTTCTCTACTTACGTAGTTACAATTCTAGGGCTGAGAACTAGAAGGGCCAATGTCAAAAAATGGCTAATTTTAGATAAGTCCACCACCGAACTGGAAATGTATGTATCTATCATTGCAAGAAATGATAGGTTATAATCTAAGTAATTACTGAAAAAAAAATCTTTCATCAGCTGTTATTACCTGATGCCATGATGAAGGATGCAATATTTCAAACGCATTTTTCTCAAAACATAGAAATGTGACATTGGCCTTCCTTGTTCTCAGCCCTAGAATTTACACAGCACTTCTACATATTTAAAAAAAATACTTTTAATAGATCAAATTTACATTGGCACACTCAAACATATGCAATTATTTTGAATACATAAATGTATGTATGTATGTATATATGTATGCAGATTTATATGCATATGTATGTAATTGTAAAAAACAATCACATGGGAAAGAGAAAGCAGCTACAGACGTATAATAGGGTCCTGAATGTAATGCTGAAAATCAAACTGGGTCGCGATGAAAAAAGTTTGAAGACCACTGCCTTACACGGCACACCTACCTTATGCAGCAAGTCCAAGAAGACCATGAGTGTGTTGTGGCACAGAGCAATGTCTTGGGCAGAGTTTGGCAGCACAGCCAGCAAAGGGACGAAAAATATCACCTGGAAATAAAACCCCACAAACCAACAGTCAGAAAAAGATCAATAAAATATCATTATTATTCACTTCATTTCCCACACTTCAACATTCTCAAGTTAGGGATAAATAAACCCAAGTCAATAGATCATACATCACAGGTACAGGCAGTAACACCAGGGCCGTTTCTGACTATATATGAATTACGCCATTGCATAGGGCCACGGAAGCCACCAAGGGGCTGCCATTATTTCTTTTTTTTTAGAATCTAGTCTCTTCCACTTGTGTTTTTTTTTTTTTTTTTTTTTTTTTTTACATTTGTGCCTATAGCGCCTGTAGGCAGTGGTGACTCAGGGCTCGGTTGGTAGCTCTGGAGGTTCACTTGAGGGCTGTGTTGGTTGGTCCTCGCCCGTGGTGGCGCAGGCAGGATTCTTATAGTGACGCCTGTGATTAGAGGCTCATGCCGCCCCCCTGTGTCCTTCGATGCACTCGCAATCAAAGGTAGAGTTGATGGGCAGGGCATGTGGGTGTTCTTAGGCCACTCGACGGTGCAGAAAGGTTTTGGGTTTCTTCGGGGATCGAACTCGGGTCACCGAGAACGCCAGACGGAGACGCTAACCACTCCGCTACCGCCTCCCCAATGTGCACCAGATTGATGCATTTAGATACTTAAAGCATCCCCCCGACCACCTTAGAGAACTTGGAATCCCTCCCACCATAGTTTTACAAAATAGGGCCCCCAACAGCAATTCGCATCAGGGTCCCAAGTCTAGAAACGGCACTGAATAACACATCCTTCAAATCTAACACTACCTCCACATTATGACCCTTTAGAAAGTCAGTCTTGCAAAGCCTCCACTCACCTTATGTGGTAGAGCAAGGGTGGGATCATTGTCCACAGCATAGTCCTCAAAGGTGAAGGAGCGACCCAGAGCGAGGGAGAACGCCGCCATAACCAGCTGCGAGGAGATGGTGGAGGTGTGTTTGTGCAGCTGCTGGCCTAGGATCAGCGGCACGTTTTGACGCAGGTGCAGAACGCTGTCCTCTGGAGAACACCTGTCCATCATGGTGGTGAACAGCTGGGGGAGAGTGAAGAGTTAGAACAGCTGGGGGAGAGTGAAGAGTTAGAACAGCTGGGGGAGAGTGAAGAGTTAGAACAGCTGGGGGAGAGTGAAGAGTTAGAACAGCTGGGGGAGAGTGAAGAGTTAGAACAGCTGGGGGAGAGTGAAGAGTTAGAACAGCTGGGGGAGAGTGAAGAGTTAGAACAGCTGGGGGAAAGTGAACAGTTAGAACAGCTGGGGGAGAGTGAAGAGTTAGAACAGCTGGGGGAGAGTGAACAGTTAGAACAGCTGGGGGAAAGTGAACAGTTAGAACAGCTGGGGGAGAGTGAAGAGTTAGAACAGCTGGGGGAGAGTGAAGAGTTAGAACAGCTGGGGGAAAGTGAACAGTTAGAACAGCTGGGGGAGAGTGAAGAGTTAGAACAGCTGGGGGAGAGTGAACAGTTAGAACAGCTGGGGGAAAGTGAACAGTTAGAACAGCTGGGGGAGAGTGAACAGTTAGAACAGCTGGGGGAAAGTGAACAGTTAGAACAGCTGGGGGAGAGTGAAGAGTTAGAACAGCTGGGGGAGAGTGAAGAGTTAGAACAGCTGGGGGAAAGTGAACAGTTAGAACAGCTGGTCAATTAGTGGATCATCAGCTGCATCATTAGTCTTACTTTTTTGCATTTCTTCAGAATTAGCTTTCCTTCCCTGCATCCTCCCTTCATTCATACCATCGTTTCCCTGACCACTACTCTCAATAACACTATAGTCGCCACTGCACTAATGTCGCCAGGCCCCATACATTACAAATTTTAGCATCACTACAGACTTGTATGTGCCACTACAGAGCCATGCACAGTAGTTTATATTATGTTCATGTCTTCAGTTACGTGTAGTGGCACATACACACCTGTAGTGATGCTAAAATTTGTAATATATGGCGCCTGGTGACCTAAGTGCAGCGGCGACTATAGTGTTGTTGACGGTACCACATTTATCATTCTACTCCATTCCACATTCCCAACATGTTTTCCCCTAACTACTACCACATTTATCATTCTACTATACAATCATTCTACCATATTTCCACATTTATCATTCTATCATATTTCCACATTTATCATTCTACCATACTACCATTCTATCATATTTCCACATTTATCATTCTACCATATTTCCATTCTATCATATTTCCACATTTATCATTCTACCATATTTCCACATTTATCATTCTACCACACTACCATATTTCCACATTTATCATTCTACCACACTACCATATTTCCACATTTATCATTCTACCATATTTCCACATTTATCATTCTACCATATTTACCACATTTATCATTCTACCATACTACCATTCTACCATATGTCCACATTTATCATTCTACCATATTTCCACATTTATCATTCTACCATACTACCATATTTCCACATTTATCATTCTACCATTCTACCATATTTACCACATTTATCATTCAATCATATTTACCACATTTATCATTCTACCGTACTACCATTCTACCATATTTCCACATTATCATTCTACCATACTACCATATTTCAAATTTATCATTCTACCATACTACCCAATTTCCACATTTATCATTCTACCATTCTACCATATTTACCACATTTATCATTCCACCATACTACCATTCTACCATATTTCCACATTTATCATTCTACCACACTACCATATTTCCACATTTATCATTCTACCACACTACCATATTTCCACATTTAACATTCTACCAACCATTCTACCATATTTATCTCTACATATCCATTATTTACATCTACCTCTACTTTTCCACATTATCATTCTCCATTTCCATATTTCCACTTTATCATTCCTATACCATTCTACATATTCCACTTATCATTCTACACACTACCATTTCCACATTTATCATCTACATTATTCCCATTACATTCTCAACTACCATTCTACATATTTCCACATTATATTCTACCTCCCTACCACATCACTTTTCAATTCATTAGTTTACATCCTTTCTACACACTTCATTTATATTAATCATTCCCTATTTGCGATGATGTCGGTAGGATGGTTCTGTGCCGCACAGGCGGTGTGTGACACTCCTCGTTGGTCTGCGTGTTCTGCTTTAGTCTCTCTGTTCTCGCATTGTTGGAGCCGTCGGACTTCTGCTTTCTGATTTGTATGTTTGTGTTTGCTCCTATGTGTTTTCGTTGTGTACGCATCATGGTTTCTCGAGCTTCCGTATTCCCTGTATCGGGATCCTTTGTAGTCTTCGTGTTCATCTCCATATACCACCTCAGTATGTTTTATTGATTGTTGTTGTAGTAAGTATTTGTATGATGTGGTTTTTCTATGACTGATTGTAAAGTATGTTTGTTTGTATTTGTATTGTATTGTTAAGTAAGTATTGTTTGTATTTGTATTGTATTGTTAAGTAAGTATTGTTTTATTGTATTTGTATTGTATTGTAAGTAAGTATTGTTTGTATTTGTATTGTATTGTTAAGTAATATTGTTTGTATTTGTATTGTATTGTTAAGTAATATTTTTTGTATTGTATTGTATTGTTAAGTAAGTATTTTGTATTGTATTGTATTGTTAAGTAAGTATTGTTTGTATTTGTATTGTATTGTTAAGTAAGTATTGTTTGTATTTGTATTGTATTGTTAAGTAAGTATGTTTATGTATTGTATTGTATGTTAGTAGTATTGTTGTATTGTATTGTAATTGTTAAGTAAGTATTGTTTGTATTGTATTGATTGTATTGTTAAGTAAGTATTGTTTGTATTGTATTGTATTGTTAAGTAAGTATGTTTGTATTGTATTGTATTGTTAAGTAAGTATTGTTTGTATTGTATTTGTATTGTATTGTTAAGTACAGTATTTGTTTGTATTGTATTGTATTGTTAAGTAAGTATTGTTTGTATTGTATTGTATTGTTAAGTAAGTATTGTTTTTGTATTTGTATTGTATGTTAAGTAAGTATTGTTTGTATTGTATTGTATTTTTAATGTAAGTATTGTTGTTTATTTGTATTGTATTGTTAAGTATATTGTATTTGTATTGTATTGTATTGTTAATAAGTATTGTTGTATTGTATTGTTATTGTATGTTAAGTAAGTATTGTTTGTATTTGTATTGTATTGTATTGTTAAGTAAGTATTGTTTGTATTGTATTGATATTGTTAAGTAAGTATTGTTTGTATTTGTATTGTATTGTTTGTAAGTAAGTATTGTTTGTATTTGTATTGTATTAAGTAAGTATTTGTTTGTATTTGTATTGTATTGTTAGTAATTGTTGTAATTGTATTGTATTGTTAAGTAGATTTTATGTATTTAGTATATTTTTTATTTAGTATTTAAGTAAGTATTGTTTGTATTGTATTGTATTGTTAAGTAAGTATTGTTTGTATTTGTATTGTATTGTTAAGTAAGTATTGTTTGTATTTGTATTGTATTGTTAAGTAAGTATTGTTTGTATTGTATTTGTATTGTATTGTTAAGTAAGTATTGTTTGTATTGTATTTGTATTGTATTGTATTGTTAAGTAAGTATTGTTTGTATTGTATTTGTATTGTATTGTTAAGTAAGTATTGTTTGTATTGTATTGTATTGTATTGTTAAGTAAGTATGTGTTTGTATTTGTATTGTATTGTTAGTAAGTATTGTTTGTATTGTATTTGTATTGTATTGTTAAGTAAGTATTGTTTGTATTGTATTGTATTGTTAAGTAAGTATTGTTTGTATTGTATTTGTATTGTATTGTTAAGTAAGTATTGTTTGTATTTGTATTTGTATTGTATTGTTAAGTAAGTATTGTTTGTATTTGTATTTGTATTGTTAAGTAAGTATTGTTTGTATTGTATTTGTATTGTATTGTTAAGTAAGTATTGTTTGTATTTGTATTGTATTGTTAAGTAAGTATTGTTTGTATTTGTATTGTATTGTATTGTTAAGTAAGTATTGTTTGTATTTGTATTTGTATTGTTAAGTAGTATTGTTTTTTAAGTATTGTATTTGTATTGTATTGTTAAGTAAGTATTGTTTGTATTTGTATTGTATTGTTAAGTAAGTATTGTTTGTATTTGTATTGTATTGTTAAGTAAGTATTGTTTGTATTTGTATTGTATTGTTAAGTAAGTATTGTTTGTATTTGTTTGTATTGTTATTGATTGTTAAGTAAGTATTTGTTTGTATTTGTATTGTATTGTTAAGTAAGTATTGTTTGTATTTGTATTTGTATTGTTAAGTAAGTATTGTTTGTATTGTATTTGTATTGTATTGTTAAGTAAGTATTGTTTGTATTTGTATTGTATTGTTAAGTAAGTATTGTTTGTATTTGTATTGTATTGTTAAGTAAGTATTGTTTGTATTTGTATTTGTATTGTATTGTTAAGTAAGTATTGTTTGTATTTGTATTGTATTGTTAAGTAAGTATTGTTTGTATTTGTATTTGTATTGTATTGTTAAGTAAGTATTGTTTGTATTGTATTTGTATTGTATTGTTAAGTAAGTATTGTTTGTATTTGTATTGTATTGTTAAGTAAGTATTGTTTGTATTGTATTTGTATTGTATTGTTAAGTAAGTATTGTTTGTATTGTATTTGTATTGTATTGTATTGTTAAGTAAGTATTGTTTGTATTTGTATTGTATTGTTAAGTAAGTATTGTTTGTATTGTATTTGTATTGTATTGTATTGTTAAGTAAGTATTGTTTGTATTTGTATTGTATTGTTAAGTAAGTATTGTTTGTATTGTATTGTATTGTTAAGTAAGTATTGTTTGTATTTGTATTGTATTGTTAAGTAAGTATTGTTTGTATTTGTATTGTATTGTTAAGTAAGTATTGTTTGTATTGTATTTGTATTGTATTGTTAAGTAAGTATTGTTTGTATTTGTATTGTATTGTTAAGTAAGTATTGTTTGTATTTGTATTGTATTGTTAAGTAAGTATTGTTTGTATTTGTATTGTATTGTTAAGTAAGTGATTGTTTGTATTTTGTTATTTTGTATTGTATTGTTTAAGTAAGTATTGTTTGTATTTGTATTGTATTGTTAAGTAAGTATTGTTTGTATTGTATTTGTATTGTATTGTATTGTTAAGTAAGTATTGTTTGTATTTGTATTGTATTGTTAAGTAAGTATTGTTTGTATTTGTATTGTATTGTTAAGTAAGTATTGTTTGTATTGTATTTGTATTGTTAAGTAAGTATTGTTTGTATTTGTATTTGTATTGTATTGTTAAGTAAGTATTGTTTGGTATTTGTATTGTATTGTATTGATAAGTATTGTTTGTATTGTATTTGTATTGTATTGTTAAGTAAGTATTGTTTTGTATTGTATTTGTGTATTGTATTGTTAAGTAAGTATTGTTTGTATTTGTATTGTATTGTTTAAGTAAGTATTGTTTGTATTTGTATTTGTATTGTTAAGTAAGTATTGTTTGTATTTTGTATTGTATTGTTAAGTAAGTATTGTGTTGTATTGTATTTGTATTTGTTTGTATTGTTGTATAAGTAAGTATTGTTTGTATTTGTATTTGTATTGTATTGTTAAGTAAGTATTGTTTGTATTTGTATTGTATTGTTAAGTAAGTATTGTTTGTATTGTATTTGTATTGTATTGTATTGTTAAGTAAGTATTGTTTGTATTGTATTTGTATTGTATTGTATTGTTAAGTAAGTATTGTTTGTATTGTATTTGTATTGTATTGTTAAGTAAGTATTGTTTGTATTTGTATTGTATTGTTAAGTAAGTATTGTTTGTATTGTATTTGTATTGTATTGTTAAGTAAGTATTGTTTGTATTTGTATTGTATTGTTAAGTAAGTATTGTTTGTATTGTATTTGTATTGTATTGTTAAGTAAGTATTGTTTGTTGATTTGTATTGTATTGTTTTAAGTAAGTATTGTTGTATGTATGTATTTGTATTGTATTGTTAAGTAAGTATTGTTTGTATTTGTATTGTATTGTTAAGTAAGTATTGTTTGTATTGTATTGTATTGTTAAGTAAGTATTGTTTGTATTGTATTTGTATTGTATTGTTAAGTAAGTATTGTTTGTATTTGTATTGTATTGTTAAGTAAGTATTGTTTGTATGTTGTATTTGTATTGTATTGTTAAGTAAGTAGTATTGTTTGTATTGTATTGTATTGTTAAGTAGATTGTTTGTATTGTATTTGTATTGTATTGTTAAGTAAGTATTGTTTGTATTTGTATTGTATTGTTTAAGTAAGTATGTTGTTTGTATTTGTATTGTATTGTTAAGTAAGTATTGTTTGTATTTGTATTTGTATTGTATTGTTAAGTAAGTATTGTTTGTATTTGTATTGTATTGTTAAGTAAGTATTGTTTGTATTGTATTTGTATTGTATTGTTAAGTAAGTATTGTTTGTATTTGTATTGTATTGTTAAGTAAGTATTGTTTGTATTTGTATTTGTATTGTATTGTTAAGTAAGTATTGTTTGTATTTGTATTGTATTGTTAAGTAAGTATTGTTTGTATTTGTATTGTATTGTTAAGTAAGTATTGTTTGTATTGTATTGTATTGTTAAGTAAGTATTGTTTGTATTTGTATTTGTATTGTATTGTTAAGTAAGTATTGTTTGTATTGTATTTGTATTGTATTGTTAAGTAAGTATTGTTTGTATTGTATTTGTATTGTATTGTTAAGTAAGTATTGTTTGTATTGTATTTGTATTGTTAAGTAAGCATTGTTTTTTAAGTATTGTTTGTATTTGTTTTGTATTGTATTGTTAAGTAAGTATTGTTTGTATTTGTATTTGTATTGTATTGTTAAGTAAGTATTGTTTGTATTTGTATTTGTATTGTATTGTTAAGTAAGTATTGTTTTTCAAGGCTGCCATGTTATTAGATTTTGAGTCATACGAGTGAGTCATCATGGGTCAGAGCTGCAAAACAAAAAATCAAAATAAACACTAATAACTTGAACGAACAAATCATTTCTCCTTGACATTGATGGAGTAAAGTAACAGTAAGTGAATAAAGTAACAGTAAGTGTATAAAGTAACAGTAAGTGATGACGGAATAAAGTAACAGTAAGTGATGACGGAATAAAGTAACAGTAAGTGAATAAAGTAACAGTAAGTGAATAAAGTAACAGTAAGTGAATAAAGTAACAGTAAGTGTACAAAGTAACAGTAAGTGTATAAAGTAACAGTAAGTGATGACGGAATAAAGTAACAGTAAGTGAATAAAGTAACAGTAAGTGATGACGGAATAAAGTAACAGTAAGTTAATAAAGTAACAGTAAGTGAATAAAGTAACAGTAAGTGATGACGGAATAAAGTAACAGTAAGTATACGTATAAAGTAACAGAAAGTGATGACGGAATAAAGTAACAGTAAGTGAATAAAGTAACAGTGAGTGAATAAAGTAACAGTGAGTGAATAAAGTAACAGTGAGTGAATAAAGTAACAGTAAGTGATGATGGAATAAAGTAACAGTAAGTGATGACGGAATAAAGTAACATTAAGTAAAGTAAGTAATAAAGTAATGGGGATCAAGGCCACAATAACAGGGATGACGGAGTCTCGTGTCTCACCTGGAACTGTTGCAGCGTCTGTGGTTTCTCGGGTCGGTCTATGAGCTCGGCGGCCAAGTCCACGCCCACCGCCACGGACGAGCCTGCCACACACGTATGTTATTCTTAACTATATTATTTGTAGATTAAAAAAATATGTAGTAGCCTATATATAACACAAATCGCTATAAATGATTTTTTTTTTTTTACATTCGTGCCTATTGTGCCTGTAAGCAGTGACCAGAATGATGACATATAAATACAAATAATAATAATCTAGATGAATAAAACTAAATTCACAAAAAATGAAAAAGTATATAAGAATAAAGTGAAAACAAATAATAAAAACTAAAGTGAATAACGAGACAAAAAGGAGAAAAAATACACACACTTAACAATCTAGGCAAATAAAAGAAACAAATAAGTCACATAGAATCATTAAAAAAAACAGATTAACCCCTTCACGCCCAGATCTTTCCTTTGCTATATAACATCATCTATTGCTAGCCATAAACTTACGAAAAATAACTGAATATACCAAATTAGCTAGTGGACAAGGATACTAAGCAGGTCATATCTAAGAAAATATTGCTTATTCATTAAAATTGTCTAATGGTACCCAAATTACGATGGAAATTACGTTGTGGGACTCAAGGGGTTACAAGAATAGGGGACAAACAAAACATCACAGTAGAAGTACATCACCACTATGTAGAAGTTTGGAATGGACTAAACGACGTGATATCGGCACATAATGAGCACCAATTGAAAGAAAGACTGGATAAATGTAGATAAATTGAGAGAAAGACTGGATAAATGTAGATAAATTGAGAGAAAGACTGGATAAATGAAGATAAATTGAGAGAGACTGGATAAATGTAGATAAATTGAGAGAAAGACTGGATAAATGTAGATAAATTGAAAGAAAGACTGGATAAATGTAGATAAATTGAGAGAAAGACTGGATAAATGAAGATAAATTGAGAGAAAGACTGGATAAATGTAGATAAATTGAAAGAAAGACTGGATAAATGTAGATAAATTGAGAGAAAGACTGGATAAATGAAGATAAATTGAGAGAAAGACTGGATAAATGTAGATAAATTGAGAGAAAGACTGGATAAATGTAGATAAATTGAAAGAAAGACTGGATAAATGTAGATAAATTGAGAGAAAGACTGGATAAATGAAGATAAATTGAGAGAAAGACTGGATAAATGTAGATAAATTGAAAGAAAGACTGGATAAATGTAGATAAATTGAGAGAAAGACTGGATAAATGAAGATAAATTGAGAGAAAGACTGGATAAATGTAGATAAATTGAGAGAAAGACTGGATAAATGTAGATAAATTGAAAGAAAGACTGGATAAATGTAGATAAATTGAAAGACTGGATAAATGTAGATAAATTGAGAGAAAGACTGGATAAATGTAGATAAATTGAGAGACTGGATAAATGTAGATAAATTGAGAGAAAGACTGGATAAATGTAGATAAATTGAGAGAAAGACTGGATAAATGTAGATAAATTGAAAGAAAGACTGGATAAATGTAGATAAATTGAGAAAGACTGGATAAATGTAGATAAATTGAGAGAAAGACTGGATAAATGTAGATAAATTGAGAGAAAGACTGGATAAATGTAGATAAATTGAAAGAAAGACTGGATAAATGTAGATAAATTGAAAGAAAGACTGGATAAATGTAGATAAATTGAAAGACTGGATAAATGTAGATAAATTGAAAGACTGGATAAATGTAGATAAATTGAAAGACTGGATAAATGTAGATAAAATTGAGAGAAAAGACTGGATAAATGTAGATAAATTGAAAGAAAGACTGGATAAATGTAGATAAATTGAAAGAAAGACTGGATAAATGTAGATAAATTGAAAGAAAGACTGGATAAATGTAGATAAATTGAAAGAAAGACTGGATAAATGTAGATAAATTGAAAGAAAGACTGGATAAATGTAGATAAATTGAAAGAAAGACTGGATAAATGTAGATAAATTGAAAGAAAGACGATAAATGTAGATAAATTGAAAGAAAGACTGGATAAATGTAGATAAATGAAAGAAAGGACTGGATAAATGTAGATAAATTGAAAGAAAGACTGGATAAATGTAGATAAATTGAAAGAAAGACTGGATAAATGTAGATAAATTGAAAGAAAGACTGGATAAATGTAGATAAATTGAAAGACTGGATAAATGTAGATAAATTGAGAGAAAGACTGGATAAATGTAGATAAATTGAAAGAAAGACTGGATAAATGTAGATAAATTGAAAGAAAGACTGGATAAATGTAGATAAATTGAAAGAAAGACTGGATAAATGTAGATAAATTGAAAGAAAGACTGGATAAATGTAGATAAATTGAAAGACTGGATAAATGTAGATAAATTGAGAGAAAGACTGGATAAATGTAGATAAATTGAAAGAAAGACTGGATAAATGTAGATACGGATACGAGACCATACGAGTGTAGCTCAGGCCCTGTAAAACACAACTAGGTAAATACAACTAGGTAAATGCCCACCATTCTTCTTCATAGAGGAGGTGAGGGTGACGGGGATGTGGGGGAGGTAGTAGGCGGTGTGGCGCTCGGTGGCGGCGTAGGTGAGGTGCGCCGGATGGACCAGTAGCAGGAAGTCGTACACTGCCGCCATGTCCCTGACCCTCACTGACGGGGATCCAAGGCCGTGAGAGGTGAGGCCTGCAGAGAGAATTGTTGAAAAACATTGTTGTGCCCTAAAGCAGGTATCTCATGTTGCAAGTCAGTGGTGGTGGTGATAATGATGCACAGTAAACCCTCACTTTTACGGACCTCTTTATAATGAATTCCCTCTATATAACGAATTCCCTCTATATAACGAATTCCCTCTATATAACAAATTCCCTCTATATAACGAATTCCCTCTATATAACGAATTCCCTCTATATAACGAATTCCCTCTATATAACGAATTCCCTTTATATAACGAATTCCCTCTATATAACGAATTCCCCCATATAACGAATTCCTCTCATATATAAACGAATTCCCTCTATATAACGAATTCCTTCTGTATAACGAATTCCCTCTATATAACGAATTCCCTCTATATAACGAATTCCCTCTATATAACGAATTCCTTCTATATAACGAATTCCCTCTATATAACGAATTCCCTCTATATAACGAATTCCCTCTACATAACGAATTCCCTCTATATAACGAATTCCCTCTATATAACGAATTCCCTCTATATAACGAATTCCCTATATATAACGAATTCACTCTATATAACGAATTCCCTCTACATAACGAATTCCCTCTATATAACGAATTCCCTCTATATACAAATTCCCTATATAACGAATTCCCTCTATATAACGAATTCCCTCTATATAACGAATTCCCTCTATATAACGAATTCCCTCTATATAACAAATTCCCTCTATATAACGAATTCCCTCTATATAACGAATTCCCTCTATATAACGAATTCCCTCTATATAACGAATTCCCTCTATATAACGAATTCCCTCTATATAACAAATTCCCTCTATATAACGAATTCCCTCTATATAACAAATTCCCTCTATATAACGAATTCCTCTATATAACGAATTCCCTCTATATAACAAATTCCCTCTATATAACGAATTCCCTCTATATAACGAATTCCCTCTATATAACGAATTCCCTCTATATAACAAATTCCCTCTATATAACGAATTCTCTCTATATAACGAATTCCCTCTATATAACGAATTCCCTCTATATAACAAATTCCCTCTATATAACGAATTCCCTCTATATAACAAATTCCCTCTATATAACAAATTCCCTCTATATAACGAATTCCCGGGATCTATATAACGAATTCTCTCTATATAACGTTAAAATTCCCTCTATATAACGAATTCCCTCTATATAACAAATTCCCTCTATATAACAAATTCCCTCTATATAACAAATTCCCTCTATATAACAAATTCCCTCTATATAACGAATTCCCTCTAATATAACAAATTCCCTCTATATAACGAATTCCCTCTATATAACAAATTTCCCTCTATATAACGAATTCCCTCTATATAACGAATTCCCTCTATATAACAAATTCCCTCTATATAACGAATTCCCTCTATATAACGAATTCCCTCTATATAACGAATTCCCTCTATATAACGAATTCCCTCTATATAACAAATTCCCTCTATATAACGAATTCCCTCTATATAACGAATTCCCTCTATATAGAGGGAATTCGTTATATTCCCTCTCTATATATAACGAATTCCCTCTATATAACGAATTCCCTCTATATAATGAATTCCCTCTATATAACGAATTCCCTCTATATAACGAATTCCCTCTAAATAAAGAATTCCCTCTATATAACGAATTCCCTCTATATAACGAATTCCCTCTATCTATATAACGAAGTCCCTCTATATAACTAATTCCCTCTATATAACGAATTCCCTCTATATAAAGAATTCCCTCTATATAACGAATTCCCTCTATATAAAGAATTCCCTCTATATAAAGAATTCCCTCTATATAACGAATTCCCTCTATATAACGAATTCCCTCTATATAACGCATTCCCTCTATATAACGCATTCCCTCTATATAACGAATTCCCTCTATATAACGAATTCCCTCTATATAACGAATTCCCTCTATATAATGAATTCCCTCTATATAACGAATTCCCTCTATATAACGAATTCCCTCTATATAACGAATTCCCTTTATATAACGAATTCCCTCTATATAACGAATTCCCTCTATATATCGCATTCCCTCTATATAACGAATTCCCTCTATATAACGCATTCCCTCTATATAACGAATTCCCTCTATATAACGAATTCCCTCTATATAACGAATTCCCTCTATATAACGAATTCCCTCTATATAACGAATTCCCTCTATAACGAATTCCCTCTATATAACGAATTCCCTCTATATAACAAATTCCGTTACCTCCGTCCCCCCAATTGGTTCGTTAAAGTGAGGGTTTACTGTATAGCTATTGAAGAAAAAAATAGCATCCGGGGCGTAACACTCGTGCCGTAAAAATAAATGATGAACGCCGACAATAGAATTGGAAGCATATCATCGACCGTCTAACCTCATAAGAGATTGTGGGGAACTCTGACGTTAAACAGAAAGATGATGATGATGATGATGCTGATGATGACCCTGTTGCATCTTTATTTCTCCTCAAGTCCTTATTTTCCTCTCCTATATTCTCTCCTCAAGATGATGATGATGATGAGTAGTGGTGGTGATAATGATGTAGGGCTATTGAAAAAAACCTGTATCAACTGCGACACATCCATAGTTTTGTGTACTTACCAAGAGGATTCCCGGATAGCCCCGCCCCCGACGTCCTTGAGGAGAGCCCTGAGGAGTAGGATTCACGTGGTGTTGCGAGCGCCAAGGCAGTCACGGAGGGGGTGTTCCTCCAGGGGGGTGGTGAGGACGCCCCCACCAGGCCCGCCACCACCGCCACCACCAGGTTGGCCGAGCAGATGCTGTCGAGGGAGCCCGTCGTCAGCTCCAGTTCCTGAGGTGCGGAAAGGAATGTGTTGAGCTTGTGTAGTTTTTTAGTAGTGTTGTTGAATTTTGCGATTGTGAATTGTGATTGGTAGTGATGATATGAGGAACGCACCAATCAGCTGCCACGTAGAAAAGGGGGGAAAGGCAAGGGGCGTGGCTTCTGGACATGTTGAGCGTAAATTTACTATAGTAATGGTTGTGGTGGTGGTTGTGGCGGAGGTGGTGGTGGTGATGGTAGTAATGGTTATGCTGGTGGTTGTGGCGGAGGTAGTGGTGGTGATGGTGGTGGCAGCGGTGGTGACAGTAGTAATGGTAGTGGTGGCAGCAGTGGTGGTGATGGTAGTAATAGTTATGGTGGTGGTTGTGGTGGTGGTGGTGGTGATGGTAGTAATGGTAGTGGTGGCAGCAGTGGTGGTGATGGTAGTAATAGTTATGGTGGTGGCAGTGGTGGTGATGGTAGTAATGGTTATGGTGGTGGTTGTGGTGGTGATGGTAGTAATAGTTATGGTGGTGGCAGTGTTAGTGACAGTAATAATGGTAGTGGTGGCAGCAGTGGTGGTGATGGTAGTAATAGTAGTGGTGGCAGCAGTGGTGGTGATGGTAGTAATGGTTATGGTGGTGGTGGTGGCGGTAGTGATGGTAGTAATTGTTATGGTGGTGGTTGCGGTGGTGGCGGTGGTGATGGTAGTAATGGTAGTGGCAGTGGTTGCGGTGGAGGCACTAGACTAACACCTTGCCTTTACTCTCACCTTACACATGAAGAGGATCTTGTCGAGGGCATCAATATCCCTGAGCTGAGCCACATTGAAGTCCCTGTAGGGCTGGTGCTCCGCCAACAACACCTTCAAGACGGACAGAATGATGCCGATGATGGTGATGCGCTCCCCTTTATCATTCACACAATATCTGGAATAGAACACAAGAAGAACATAAGAACATAAGGAATTGATTGATTTAATGCTAAAAAGGGAAAATGTGCCAGACATCGGAGGTCATATGGCACAGAACATAAGGAAGCTACAAGAGGCCGCGAGACCTACACATGGTAGTTCCTGTTACTTGATACTACCTACATCCACCTTTCATCCCCATCCATGAAATTATCCAGCCTCCTTTTAAAGCTCCCTAATGACTCTGCACTAACCACCTGAAGACTGAGTCCCTTCCAATAATTTACCACCCCATTTGTGAACCATTTTTTCCCTATTTCCTTTTTTAAATCTACGCTTTTCCAGCTTGAATCCGTTGAATAGAACATAAATTGGAATTAATCTTTCCTTTCCTTTTTTGAACTGAATCAGTCTGATGTCATTTTCCAACAGGACATCTTCTTAAGGATGCCAGGAAAAGGAATTATGATATGCAGTACTACTTGGGATTATATTGCACACTGCACTTGATGTCTTTATAATGCTACACTTGCTGAATTGAAATGAAACAGCAAGTGCAGTAGATCTGAGGGTTAAATGAAGGCTTAACAAAGAGGAATGTACTTAACAGGCAACCTTGATTTATTTCATATCCCTCTAATCTATCTCACCATATCAATCAGTGAATGAGAAGGTTAGGATGTTGACTGACACACTATTGTAGAACATAAGAATTAAAAACCAATGCAGTTTTCCTCTCTACCGTAGATAACAGTATAGTCGCCAGCTGCAATAATGTCGCCAGCCGCCAAATATTACAAATTATAGCATCACTACTGATTTGTATGTGCCACTGAAGATGATACACAGTAGTTTATATCATGACTGTATAATCTACCCTGTTTCAACGTTGTTTTATTCTTTGCATCTGCAAGTATATATGGTTTCAAATTTCACTACTAGTTTCTTTTTCGCCCGACGACGACGGCAGGAGGACACTCAGAACTTAAACACTAATTGGTGACCTTATTGTTGGTCGCCACTCGGGTGATATTTTTGTAATTTGTTCATTTATAGCCCTAATATGACACAGATGAAGACACAAAATGACACAGACTCTCCAGATAGCCCCTTCTAACTTTCCTGAAATCATGGATGTAGAAATGTAAGTATTTACACCACCAGACATCTATAAACAGAAAAAAACGTTGTCCTGGCGACTTAATTGTTATCTACGGTAGAAGAAGCTTACATAAAGAAGCTACCGTCAATAACACGATAGTCGCTACTGCACTAATGTTGCCAGGCGCCATATATAACAAATTTTAGCATCACTACTGATTTGTATGTACCACTGAAGAGTCAAAACAGGTAGTACATAATGTAAACTACTGTGCATGCCTCTTCAATGGCACATACAAGTCTGTAGTGAGCTAAAATTAGTTCTTTATGGCGCCTTGCGACATTAGTGCAGTGGCGGCTATAGTGTTGTTGACGGTACAGTATAACACTTTGCTCACTTGGTGGGTTGGTCTTTGGAGAAGTTGTCAAGGAAGGTTCTCCAGTTGTTGAGGAGAGCGCTGAGGAGGGCACGGTCGGTCAGCAGGGCAGGGACGTGGCTGCCCACCGTGTACACATCGCGGCACGCAATGTACTGCACCACACTGGGTGAAGTGCACCCGTCCAGCAGCGCCTGTGACCATGGGGGTGTTTACATAAGAACATAAGAACATAAGAAAATAAGGAATCTACAAGAGGCTGCGAAACCTACACGAGGTAGTTCCTGTTACTTAATACTACCTACATCCACCTTTCATCCTCATCCATGAAATTATCTAGCCTCCTTTTAAAACTCCCTATTGACTCCGCACTAACTACCTGATGACCGAGTCCATTTCAATCATTTACCACCCTATTTGTGAACCAGTTTTTCCCTATTTCATTTTTAATCTACGCTTTTCCATAGAGATATTGGAAAGGTAGATATTGGCTACTTTCCCTTTTAGCTTTTGGCATGATGGAAGTATCCTGTGTGGTTGAACCAATACACTCTTGGCAGTTCCTGAGTTTTTATGAGTGAACACTACTACTACTACTACTACTACTACTACTACTACTACTAACTACTACTATACTACTACTACTACTACTACTACTACTACTACTACGACTACTACTACTAGCAAACATGGCTTCTTTATGTGCATAGTGTGAGATGAAAAGATTTTGTGTTGTTGGTGATGTGTCTTCATGGCCTGCTGACCAGTAAGACCTGTCACTGCCCTGTCACCCTACCAGTAAGACCTGTCACTGCCCTGTCACCCTACCAGTAAGACCTGTCACTGCCCTGTCACCCTACCAGTAAGACCTGTCACTGCCCTGTCACCCTACCAGTAAGACCTGTCACTGCCCTGTCACCCTACCAGTAAGACCTGTCACTGCCCTGTCACCCTACCAGTAAGACCTCCCATTGCCGTGTCACCCTACCAGTAAGACCTGTCACTGCCCTGTCACCCTACCGGTAAGACCTGCCACTGCCCTGCCAGCCTACCTTCATGACCTGCACACCGGGACAGGAGAGAGGTGAGCGCAGGATGCGGAACACCAGGGAGCTGCCGCGCAGGCCTTCGTACTGGGCGGCCAGCTGGGGCGAGGAGTGGATGCAGTGGGTGAGCAGGCGGAGCGCTGCCGCCTGCTCCCGCTCATCACTCCGTAACTCCACCAGCTGTGATGGGACAAGTTTATGATGAGGTGGTGATGGGACAAATGTATGATGAGATGAGATTGAATTGAATTATTTGAATTGAATAATATTATGATTGAATGAATAAATGAATTGAGATTGAATGAATATAATTATAAATTAATTAAAATGGAAAATAAGAAGCTTAATACAGGAGAACCTCGTTTAACCGGCATTCAAAACAACGGCAGCCTCAAAACAACGGCACTAATCGACCCAGGCTTTTTTTTTTTTTTTTTTTTTTTTTTTTTTTTTTTTTTTTTTCCCACTGATAAACTCTGGAACTCTCTTCCTGTTTCTATTTTTCCACTTTCCTATGACTTCCATCTTTTCAAAATAAGAGTAACAAGACACCTCCCGAACTAAATTGGCTCACCCCTCTTTTTTATTTTATTCTCTTACTGTCTTCTTTATAGGGACTGGCAACTAAGCGGGCTTTGTGTTACCCATTTTTGTTGTGCCCTTGGCCAGTTCCTTGTGATGGGGAAAAAAAAGAAGAAAGAAAAAAAAAAAAAAAAAAAAAAAGGATTTTGGGCGATTCCATAAGAGTAACTCTCAAAACAACGGCAAAATGAGTTATCCGGCATGCGCTCCCCCCCGTGGGTGCCGGATAAACGAGGTTCTCCTGTACAAGACGGATTAAAGATAACTCTATAAATTATAGATCATAAACTATTGGTTAAATTAGGAGTAAATCAGACTGGTACTGCTTGAGGCTACATAGATGTTACGGGTGAGATGGTTCTTCACAAACACATAAATTGAGCATTCACGGCTTATAATATTAACTCATTTTTTTCAAAGCTGCCAAAAAATCATTGGCAATACACAGCACCATCACAAAAATGATGAAACGAACCAAAGAATCACATCTGTTTGAAGAAAATTCCTCTCTAAGCTATAAATAAGCTCCTATTCAGGGTATTAGGGTGGAGGGACTCACTCGTGCAAAGAGGAAGACCACGTGAGCGCTGCCGCCCATGTGCAGCAGTGCCAGGTCAGGGCCGCGGTGCTGCAGCGGCGTCGCCTCCCCGAACAGCACGGCCGCCTGGCTGCTGCACAGGGGTAGGGGTTGCCCATGTCTGCAGGGGAAACATGGAGGCATTGAACACTAGGATTGGTAAAATGAAGGATAAATATAAAAAAGATAAATGTATGAATGAATAAATATGAAACTGAATGTCTCATGAATAACGACGGCTGACTAGGTGTCTGGCTAATGTTGTGATTTCTTTCAATCTTACAACTTAAAAAACACCTTTTGAAGCTTGCACTTGCATCACAACATTTGAGTCCGACTTGAAAAAAAACTACCTTTGTCAATCAAAATCATATTTGGTCACAAGAGTTTCCTATTACACTCATATTTCTTTTCAAATTACAAACCTTGGAGTGAGGGAACGTGAGGCTTGTAGCAGAGGTAGTCTGAGGGGTGCTGGGTCGTGTGCAGCACCAAGATGGACTCCTGGGCCGGCTTCACCACCGACTCCATGTGCCCAAAGAGCACCGAGAGGTCCATGCCTGCCGAGAGTAGCTTGGGGGTGATGAGGGGCGCCATGACCACCCTCTCGTCCTTGTCTGTGAGGGGGATGAGGCTGGTGGTGTCCTTGCCCAGGGCCATCAGGTACAGGCACAGCTCACGGCTCAGGATGGGCTCCCGGAAGAGGAAGGTGTTGCCCATGAGCAGCTGGTGGTGGGGGCTGCCGGGCGTGCAGTCCCTCCTTGGCTTGCACAGGCCATGCGCTTCAAACTCATCAACTATGTGACATGACTGCATTTCCTAGAATCATACAAAGGTTTTCTTGGTTGGAATTATACATTAAAAAATGTTTACTTGTTTGGAATTATACATATGTTTACTTGGTTTTATAGTATCCTAAAACTTCCTACCCCAATATCAATCCCTTTGTAAATAGATCATGGAAATGTGACAAGCAACTAAGGCGGCGTCACACTAGCACTTTTTCCGTCTATTTTTACGATTTCCGTTGTTTTTTTCTCGTTCTGTCTAGTTTTTCCGTCTGACCCAGTCAAACGATCATATAGAAAGTTGAAGACAACTTTCATAGTCAAATCAAAATCCATAGTGATTAATTTAGATATTCAATATAAATCAGGATTTTTTTGCAAATTATAATTCAATATATTTGAAAGTATGAAAAATATTCAAGTGACTATTGCACATGTAGATACATTTAGAAGCCAGTTTTATAAAACAGGCAACAGTCTCTCGCATGACTCAATTGTTGTGTATATTTTTCAAGACAATCAAAACTCGTTTCTCACTCTTCAAGACTTCAACTTGTAATTATAGACGAAATGCTGTGGACACATAGATCAGAAGAATTTCTCATAAATAAGGAGCGGGAGTGACCTCACGCCCCACCCACCTGTGACCTGACTGTTGCTGCGGCTCCAGCGGCGGACTGATGCCCGCTCATCTATTACTGTTTTTATGTATATATGTGTATGTATTTTATCTTGTTTGGCTCGTCTACGATTGATAATACACATAAGTGTATACCAGCGATAGCCTGCCCTGGCATCAGAGCCATGTTTGTTTACAGTCGCAGGAACAGCTGACTGGTAGTGCAGGCGAACGATTGTGTGTGTGACGGCTTGCAGTCAAAAAATTGTTAGTCTTTAGAAAGTTGCTGGAAAAAATAGACGGAAAAGTGTTAGAGTGACGCCGCCTTAATGAGGGACTGTAGCTGGGAAAAATGTCTCGGTCTGAGTCCACAAGCACTAACACCAAGGCCGTAAACCATCATATAATGCTCAAGGTCAGGTCAAGACATAACTATGGGCAACCAATGAACATTTTACCAATCAAGAATAAGTAAAAAAAAATAGAACTAGTACTTATCTTTTTTTTCTTCTTTTTTTTATTTAAAAAAAAAAAAAAAAACTGAAATTAAGAACCGTACTACAGTATTCCCTTCTCCCGGCATCAAATATCAGACAGTAAACAGCAAAGGCTCAGGGTTTTCACCACGTAAAATAAAAGAGATATAAGGAAACTATGATATTTAAGACACACAAAAGCATCAGATATTTACCTCACAGAAGAAGTCGGTGTGCCCCAGGAGGAGGTAGGAGGGGGAGCTCTTCTTGATGGATCCCACGGCCGGCACCAAGAGGCTCACCGGGTGGCAGGTCAGAGAGTCCACGAAGATGGTCACCTGGAATTATAACAACATAAGAAAATAAGGAAGCTACAAGAGGCTGTGATACCTAAACGTGGTAGTTCCTGTTACTTAATACTACCTACATCCACCTTTCATCCCCATCCATGAATTTATCCAGCCTCCTTTTAAAGCTCCCTATTGACTCCGCACTGACCATCTGACGACTGAGTCCATTCCAATCATTTACCACCCTATTTGTGAACCAGTTTTTTCCCTATTTCCTTTTTAAATCTACACTTTTCCAGCTTGAATCAGTTACTTCTTGTTCTACTTCTTGTCATATAGTCTTTTTTTTTAACGAGGCAAAAATTCCATTCTATCTTTTTTAAGGTCTCGCGCTTGAAATTATGCCTTAAGGTCACAAGAAGAAGAAGATGATGAGCCGCACCTTGAGATTGCCGCCTCTCCTCACGTTGATGGTGGGAATGCAGAGTGCCAGGTGATGCCAGGCCCCGTCACACAGCCCGGCCCTCGCCACCACACCCTGACTGAGCAGGGAACTCTCACGGTCCACCTCCCGTGATACACACACTTGCAGGATGTCTGAGGTAGATCAACAGGAAGACAAACATTTTTTTGGGTTAGCCTGTGTATTAAAATGCTGTGTTTGTAACTGAAATGATGAGTAGCAAAAAAAAATGTAGTGTAGTGACTACTTAGACCTTTGAAAATCACTTGCAGGATGTCTGAGGTAGTTCAACAAGAGGGTATTTGTCTTTAGGGATTATAATGCCTAAATATAACTATCCTCTTGTTGAACTACCTCTTAAGGGGAGGGCCGGTCAGAATATGACAAAAATCGGAGAAATTCACAAAATTTCAAAAAATTCTCCTCAGCTTCGTACACCCTTTGAGAATCTAAATACGAAGTATTTCATCAAATTTCGCCTTAGTTGTTATTATATGGGTGTGTTATGGACCCCCCCCCCCCACACACCCTATCTTTCATGCTATTTGTTTCCACCTTTTTTTTTTGCTATTTAAAAAAAAATATATACTCTCTAAAGGCACATGGCATCTGTCGTAGGTATAAAAAGAAAAAAAAAGAAAAAAAAAAAAACACCTACAATTATGGGATGCCCATGGAGGTTTCTAGGCAAAAACTTGACAACAATGAGTAGCTTGAGCAACTCTGATACCCTCTCTTAGTGAGATAATACCCTGCCTCATGCCGAGGCAGGGGGGGACCGGCAGCCTGAAGACTGAAGATTTTATACCAGAACATGAACATTATGATTGAATGTAAATAATTCTTGTTTTATGTGTTATGGCTCATAAAAAAAAGGTAATGCCATTATATCACTTACTGACGCTTGTTCACAAGTATTCAAAACCTTTATTGGCCCGTATCTCAAAACATAAGTTTTTTATATTCAAATTATCTCTTTCTTTAGTTTTGGGTCAATTTCAATGAAATAAAATACACAATATGCCCAAACCTGATAAAATGAAGTTAAGACTTGCTTTTCTTCATATCTGACAGAGGAAAATTTTGTCAGATTTTTTTGTGTGTGTTTGAGTGGTAAAAATGGGATTGAAAATTTGAAAATTCGTATCCTGCAAACCATACATTTTTACTCATTTATCTCTCCATAACTTTGATGGTCTGAACAAAGTTCTTGTACCATATTTATTTCATTGGTGTAGGTTAAGTATCATAGGAGTAGTTAGCATTACAAAATAACCAAAAAAACACAAACAAAAGTATATTGAAAAAAAAAAAATACAAATAATTTTTCTTGGTCTACAATTGTTGTCCACGGTGTCCCTAATTCATGGCATACATATCACGGCACCTGGAACTGTTGCCGATCCGAACTCTCGCCGCCGTCATCAAGTGTTCCAATTCTTGATATTACAGGACCCAATATATACATTTAATCAAGTGTTACCGTGTTTCTGAATTCAGGGATGAAATACTATCGTTAGCTTGATCGTTAGGTTAGATTAGGTGCCATTGTCCAGGTTAGGTTAGGTGCCATTGTCCAGGTTAGGTTAGGTGCCATTGTCCAGGTTAGGTTAAAATTTCCACGTCGACGAGAGTTCTAGTTTGTTGTTTCGGCGAGAATTCCCATCGGCGACAGTTCCATAAGCCCATATCATAACCTTAGCCAAATAAATACAAAAAAATCCTTAAAAAACGGCCGCTCCCCTTACCATTTTCTGTCTATTAAAATGTTAAGAAGTAGTTCAACAAGAGGTTATTCATCTTTATGGATTAGGTGTCTTAAATGTTATTGCTGTGAGTGTGAAGAGCAGCAAAGAATGTGCAGTGACCTCTTGGGTATAACATGGTAACAAAAACCTGGTCACAAAAGGGATATGGGTACTATAGTCTATTGTTTTTATTATGGTCAGAAGGCCCTAAGGAAGCCACGCCCCCTGCCTGCCCTTCTATTCTACAGGGCAGCTGATTGGTGCACTCCTCGTATCATCACTACCAATCACAATATCTTCACTACTTAACAAAGGCATGACCACGGGACAGAGCAATCTTCACTACAGAGTGATTTTTTATTTTGTCACCCTCTGTAGTGAAGATTGCTCTGTCCAGTGGTCACGTGCTGTTAAGTAGTGAAGATATTGTGATTGGTAGTGATGATACGAGGAATGCACCAATCAGCTGCCCCGTAGAATAGAAGGGCAGGCAGGGGGCGTGGCTTCCTTACTGCATTTTGACCATTATAAAAAAAATAGACTATAGTTAGCTCAAAGAAAGGGTGGATCTGATATCTGATAAACAGCTAGATGCTCTTCACTTAAGTTATACTGTAGTGTGTTAGGAAGGTTGTTATAGTGTTAGGATGGTTGTTATAGTGTGTTAGGAAGGTTGTAGTGTATTAGGAAAGTTGTTATAGTGTGTTAGGAAGGTTATTATAGTGTGTTAGGAAGGTTGTTGTAGTGTGCTAGGAAGGTTGTTGTAGTGTGTTAGGTAGGTTGTTGTAGTGTGTTAGGAAGGTTGTTGTAGTGTGCTAGGAAGGTTGTTGTAGTGTGTTAGGTAGGTTGTTGTAGTGTGTTAGGAAGGTTATTATAGTGTTTTAGGAAGGTTGTTGTAGTGTGTTAGGAAGGTTGTTATAGTGTTTAAGTTATTAGTGTTAGGAGTGTTGTTTTAGGAAGGTTTTATAGTGTTAGGATGGTTGTTTAGTGTGTTAGGAAGGTTGTTAGTGTGTTAGGAAGTTGTTTAGTGTGTTAGGAAGGTTTTATAGTGTGTTAGGAAGGTTGTTGTAGTGTGTAGGAAGGTTGTTGTAGTGTGTTAGGAAGGTTGTTTAGTGTGTTAGGAAGGTTTTTAGTGTGTAGGAAGGTTGCTGTAGTGTGTTAGGAAGGTTGTTGTAGTGTGTTAGGAAGGTTGTTTAGTGTGTTAGGAAGGTTGTTGTAGTGTGTTAGGAAGGTTGTTGTAGTGTGTTAGTAGGTTGTTTAGTGTGTTAGGAAGGTTGTTATAGTGTGTTAGGAAGGTTTATATATAGTGTGTTAGGAAGGTTGTGTAGTGTGTTAGGAAGGTTGTTGTAGTGTGTTAGGAAGGTTGTTTAGTGTGTTAGGAAGTTGTTTGTGTGTTAGGAAGGTTGTTGTAGTGTGTTAGGAAGGTTGTTGTAGTGTGTTAGGAAGTTGTTGTAGTGTGTAGGAAGGTTGTTGTAGTGTGTTAGGAAGGTTGTTGTAGTGTGTTAGGAAGGTTGTTATAGTGTGTTTTAATGATGGCTGACTAGTATTCCACAGAAAAAGAATAAAAACCAGAAACACATTATCAAAAAAGTCAACTGCAAGACTGATACCGAAGTGCAATGAAAACTTAATAAACAGACTAGATCCTATACACACACACACACAGACACACACACAAATTCAAGACTAAAACTCCCAACTCTTGAGAAAAGAAGAGAAAGGGGAGATTTTATAGCAGTGTATAGAGCATCAATGGGTCTGGAAAAAATTTATAGAGAAATCTGTTTGTGTGGGATGACAGAAGTGCAAGAGGTCATGAGAAGAAATTGAAAAGGACAACATGCAAGAGGGACATAAAAAAATACAGCTTCCCGTATAGAAGCATAGAAGCCTGGAACAACCTAGAGGCAAAAGTGATTAATGCAAGAAGTATTCAGGACTTCAAAGGCAAGCTGGATAATAGTAGATTTGGAGACGGGACAGTACGAGCATAGCTCTTTTCCTGTATGTTACAACTAGGTAAATACAACTAGGTAAATACACACACACCCACTCACACACACACACACACACACACACACACACACACACCCACCACACACACACACACACACACTCACCTTTGGCAGGATCCAGCCATAAGGAGAACATGAGGTGCTGCGTCCCGACAGACAGCACATGGAGCTTGCTGGGGTTGAGATCGCTACTCACAGAGGCAGTGGATGTCGCTCCCCCTGCACACAACACAAGGTATCTATAGTCTATTTTTTTTATTATGGTCAAAATGCACTAAGGAAGCCACGCCCCCTGCCTCCCCTTCTATTCTATGGGGCAGCTGATTGGTGCATTCCTCATATCATCACTACCATTCACAATATCTTCACTACTTAACTGCGCGTGACCACTGGACAGAGCAATCTACACTACAGAGGGATTTCTTATTTTGTCACCTTCTGTAGTGTAGATTGCTCTGCCCAGTGGTCACGCGCTGTTAAGTATAGTGAAGATATTGTAATTGGTAGTGATGATACGAGGAATGCACTAATCAGCTGCCCCGTAGAATAGAAGGGGAGGCAGGGGGCGTGGCTTCCTTACTGCATTTTGACCATTATAAAAAAATAGACTATAGTTCACTTCACATGACAACACAACAAATGAGCCTTTCCTTTACAGCTATTGATCTGCTTTGTTTACAGGCTATAACAAAAGACTTCTATTTGCGTCTCTTAATTACGTCATTCTTTGCTCCTTCAGAACTATCAGACACGCTAGTTTGTATTACGTGTCAAAACATGTCACTGAAATATAAATAAAGTATCTAACAAGCTTCTGTCATATATCAAAACCTTTTTAAATGAATGATGTACTAAAATCATCACTTTCTTTCGTCATCACTAAATCGTCGTCAATAAATGATGTACTAAAATCATCACTTTCTTTCGTCATCACTAAATCGTCGTCAATAAATGATGTACTAAAATCATCACTTTCTTTCGTCATCACTAAATCGTCGTCAATAAATGATGTACTAAAATCATCACTTTCTTTCATCATCACCAAATCGTCGTCAATAAATGAATTGTAACTGAAAAAATCATCACTTTCTTTCGCCATCATTAAATCGTCGTCAATAAATGATGTACTAAAATCATCACTTTCTTTCGTCATCATTAAATCGTCGTCAATAAATGATGTAGGTACTAAAATCATCCCCTTCTTTCGTCATCAATTTAATCGTCGTCAATAAAAGCTGTACTAAAACCATCACTTTCTTTCGTCATCAATAAATGATGTACTAAAATCATCACTTTTTTCACGTCTTTCAAATACAACAAAATCATAAAAGTCTAAAAATTGCATAAACTCAGAATAGCTCCCAGGATGCACCAGACTTACGGGAGAGGCAGCACTTGGCCGCTCCTGGGTCAAAGAAAGCCTCGGACCGACAGCTCATCACCAAGCTGGACTGTGACGAGTAGTGCTGCTTTGCCTCCAGTCCAGACCTGATGATAAGGACGTTAAGAAAAGTTAGTGAAGTTAGTTAAGGAGAGTTAGTTGAGTTAGTTAAGGAAGTTAGTTTATTAGTTAAGGAAAGTTAGTGAAGTTAGTTAAGGAAAGTTAGTTTGTTAGTTAAGGAAAGTTAGTTAAGGAAAGTTAGTTGAGTTAGTTAAGGAAAGTTAGTTAAGATAGTTAAGGAAAGTTAGTTAAGTCAGTTAAGGAAAGTTAGTTAGTTAAGTTAGTTAAGTCAGTTAAGGAGACTTAGTTAGTTAAGTCAGTTAAAGATAGTTAGTTAAGTTAGTTAAGGAGAGTTAGTTAAGTTAGTTAAGGAGAGTTAGTTAGTTAAGTTAGTTAAGTAGAATTAGTTAAGTCAGTTAAGGGGAGTTAGTTAGTTAGTTAAGTTAGTTAAGGAGAGTTAGTTAAGTCAGTTAAGGAGAGTTAGTTAGTTAAGATAGTTAAGGAAAGTTAGTTAAGTTATTTAAGGAGAGTTAGTTAAGTCAGTTAAGGAGAGTTAGTTAGTTAAGATAGGTAAGGAAAGTTAGTTAAGTAGAGTTAGTTAAGGAGTTAGTTAGTTAAGTTAGTTAAGGAAAGTTAGTTAAGTTAGTTAAGGAGAGTTAGTTAGTTAAGATAGTTAAGGAAAGTTAGTTAGTTAAGTTAGTTAAGTCAGTTAAGGAGAGTTAATTAGTTAAGTCAGTTAAGGAAAGTTAGTTAAGTTAGTTAAGGAGAGTTAGTTAAGTCAGTTAAGGAGAGTTAGTTAGTTAAGTTAGTTAAGTAGAGTTAGGTAAGTCAGTTAAGGAGAGTTAGTTAGTTAAGGAAAGTTAGTTAAGGAGAGTTAGTTAGTTAAGATGGTTAAGGAAAGGTGTGTATGACTGGAAATTATTGGAGTCTCCCTGGATCTCCTGTAGAAAGAAAATTTGTGTGTAGGGAGAAGAAGCAGTGTGTGTGCGCTTACCTGTCGCGCACACACACCCAGGTGGTGCAGGCCAGGCCGGAGTTGTACGGGGACCAGTCGAGGGACCGAGGCACGGGACACCCCACGCAGCAAATGGACACACATGATAGTATTCCTGAAAGCAAAATGTTTCCTGCTATATATTTTAAATGACCATAAAGATTTGATGTTGACATACATGAGAAAAACTAGAGAACAATAATCATTCCAAGTGATCATGTTAAATGTTTCATGCTATATACGTATTTTCAATGACCCTAATTATTGATTAACCCCTTCACGCCCAGAGCTTTCCTTGGCTATATAAAATTGTATGTTCTTAGCCATTAAATAAATAAGTACTAAATAAAATAAAAGTAACTAAATATACCAAATTAGTTAGTGAACAAGGATACTAAATTGGTCATATCTATAAAATATTGCTTATATTCACTAAAAATCGTCTAATGGCACCCAAATTACAATGGAAATTACGTTCTGGGCCTCAAGGGGTTAATGCTGACATACATGAGAAAAACTAAACAATAATAATTCCAAGTGATTATGTTCCGTAAGCAAACGATAGCTCAGTCGTACAAAAATTACATATATATGAAGACTCCAGGACCAGGAGGTCTTGGCACACTGTCTAAGGTATAAACCAAAGTTCACGGATTACTGATTCATTGTGTCAGAGAAAGCTGCATAAAAACATACATGGAGAATGTGAATATACTGCACTGAGGAGGAGGAAAGAGAAAAGAGATGATGAAAAAAGACTTAGTATACTACAGTAAAACCTCTCGTATTCAATCAATCAATCATTGGGGGCATACGCCGGGGGGCGCGTCGCCTCGCCCACCCTACGACGCCACTCCCGGGGGTCACCACGCGCGAGTTCCCATGCAGGCTCCTTTCCCATACCAAGCAGCTCTCGACAAGAAACATCAACTTGCCCCAGCCACGAGCCTTGTGGGCGCCCCCTTGGCCTCCTCCACGCCGGATTGTCTCTTACAGATACAACCCGATGGGAAGGATCGGTTTCAGGGTAGCGTGCCACATGCCCATATAGCTGAAGTTGGCGCTGACGGACTATGCAGGTAATAGGCCTCGATTCAGTCTCACGGTGCAATCGCTGATTTGACACGTAATCATCCCAGCGATACCCCATGATTCTGCGAAGACACTTATTACCAAAGGCATTGATTCGTCTCTTCAAGTCACTATTTAGTGTCCATGTCTCACAACCATAGAGTAAGACAGGGATCACAAGCGACTTGAAGATCCGGATCTTTGTCCTCCTGCACAGGTACCGACAACGCCAAATACTCCCGCTGAGCGAGTCCATAACACCGTGGGCTATGCCAATCCGTCGTAAGACTTCTTGACGTGACCCCCGTCATTATGGACTGCGCTACCAAGGTATGTAAAACTTTCCAAGATCTCAATGTCCTCGCCACACGCATGAACAGACTGTACTGCTTCATCTAGTAAGTCTCCAAACACCTGGACCTTGGTCTTGAGCCAGGAGACCTC
>JACEEZ010016859.1:135000-225000 GCA_016584305.1 Chionoecetes opilio
CTAACCACACACACACACACACACACAACACACACACACACGGGGGGGGGGGGGGGGGTTTTACAAATAGCAAAAGAACGTTCAACATAATTTTATTCAGTGTCCAGTTAGGGGTGAGAGAGAGAGAGAGAGAGAGAGAGAGAGAGAGAGAGAGAGAGAGAGAGAGAATGCTGTAGATTTTAAAATGATGAATAAATCTTTAAAAATATCAACACGAACAAAACTAGTGGTACAAAACCTTATGACGTACAATGAAAAACAACATACAAAAACAACAACAATTAGAACATCAACACAAGGAACACAAGAATCTAAACACAAAACTTATTCTGAACTCAATACATAACACTACAATACTGTATCCTCGTGACACGTCCTATGTTAAGATGATGACATTATAAAACTGTGTTACGCTGCATGATGACTACGATGACAACATACACGAGAGAGAGAGAGAGAGAGAGAGAGATGGTTGCAAAGACCTTCCAAATGAGTGAAAACCCTTCCTACCTATAGCATACCCTCACACCGAAAGATTGATGAGTTATTGAAATCTTCCTTGAAGTGCGACCCAAATGAGGATTCGTCGCAGATATAGAGGCAAGAACTACCACAACCTATTCCCCCTTGTATTGTCCCTTCCACGCGTGTTTCCCCCTTGCTGGTCCTCCCCGTGAATATGCAGGTCCATCATCACACCCCATGACGTAATATCTTCATTGTGACACTGTTTTCTGACCACACAGCAGATTAAAGCGTCTGTAAGTTCTATGTAAGTACGTAGTCATCGTCACGTGTTACAGTCCGTGTCTTAAGAACATAAGAAAAACATAAGAAGGTAAGGAAGGCTTAGGCTACAAGAGGCCGTCAGACCGTATAGGCCTACACGTGGCAGTTCCTGAAAAAGTCGTCGCCAGTGTTTAATCTCTCCTAAATAATTTTATCTTCCCGCCTAGACTATGCTCGTGTGTAGGCCTATCTCTTGTTTGTTTGTCTTTGGTGTTGCTGGTGAGCTGAGGCGAGGCTGCCAGTGCGATGCCGAGCAAAGCGTGAAGGTGTGGCAGCGTGGTGTCAGAGTGGTGCCATCATGATGAGTCCTGTGGGTCTTGCCAGCGGTGCAGGGCGGCGGACAGGGTTATCAGGGGGTCGAGGTGAGGGTTGTGGAGGGCGCGGCCAGGGCTGCTGGTCACAAACTGCAGGATGCGGTGTGCTGCCTCCACCACCACCAGCACTACCGTCGCCAGCATCACCACCACGTACACGGCCCAAGTCCTCTCCGAGACAGCCGGCGTCCCCACGCTGACAGGCCCCGCCACGCGCCGCTTGTCCTGCTTCTCCGCCGGCCTCCTCGCGGGCCTCGCCTTGGGCGCCTTGGGCCGGGCGCTGCTGGGATACTTCACCTTGCGCCGCACCCCGACACCCGCTGCAGGACTGACTCTCCTCTTGGGGGGTTCACGCAGATCCACGAGGCCCACGGCGCCTAGCTTGCCCTGGACTGGTAGCTCCCCGGGGCGGCGCCTCTTGGCGCCCCCTCTGTCCCTCCGCACGGGGGGCCTCACCTTGCCCCTGTGCATCACCTCCCTGTCCTTCCCCACCTCGGGCTGCCTCCGTGCAGGGTTCTCTCTCTCTGGCTTGGGAGCGCCAGGCTGCTCGTCGCCCGCCAGCCACGCCTCGTGGTCCTCGTAGTCGCTGGGATGGTTCATCATGGCGGCGACCAGATTGAGGTCGTGCTGACGGCGGAAGTAATGGTCCAGCTTAGCACAGAAGTCAGGGCTGATGAAGGCACAGCGCACCATCAGGACCGTCTGCGTGAGGGCCTGGGCGCCGTTCGCGCTCAGAATGTTCCACTCCTGTAGGCGATCCCCCCACCGCTCGGCGCCGTACAGCACGCCGGACATCACCTCGGCAGCGTCTGGCTCGCCTGCCTCAACACCTCCGGGCGCGAGGCCCACCCTGTGCGAGGTGAAGGTTATGGGGTCCAGCATGCCCAGCGCCTCGCCGCTCATGGCCGCGTCTTCCTCCTCGTACAGCAGGGGCATGCGCCGCGGCCCTGTGCGATGATGTAAAGCAGCAGCCAGGTCCTTTGGTGACACCCTGGCACTTGGCGTCCCCCGGGCCTTGTCTGAGGAGCCTCTGGCCGCGCCCAAGTAGTGAGGGGTGACCCAGGGCTGCGTGGGACGTGGGCGGGAGACGTGGTGCCAGACAGGGAAGGGAGGATAATCAAGGCTGCGCCGCCACAGTCGCTGCAGGCCAGAGGGACCTCGCGGGTAAAACCGCCAAGCGGGTGCTGACGCGGGAGTCACCGTCTGCGTCCTCAGCCCCTGCGTCACGGCCTCCGCCAGGGTGGTGGCTGCGGTGGTGGTGGTGGTGGTGGTGGTGGTGGAGGTGAGTGAGGATGACGAGGACAGCAGGGCGGAGGAGGAGGCTACGGCGGCCAGATTGACAGACACCACCGTGAAGAAGAACTGCACGAGGAAGGTGAACACGACCACGGCGGCCATGAGGGTGGGCACGTCGAGGCCCACGTCCGCAAAGAACTGCCGGGGCGCCGCCAGGGAGGTCACGTTCCTGGCCACCCCCGCCGCTGTCACGAGGCCCGACGCGACGCCCTCGATGGCCCCGCCGAGGAGAGGGTGTGGCCACGCCCTGCTCATAGTGACGGGTGGCAGGGTGACGCCGCTAGACCCTCCACGACCATCTTGAAGCACGACACGAGACACCAGAGGCACGCCGCAGCCTTGCCAGGGGACCAACGCCACACAGGACACCCCGGCCTCGCTGCCCTTACTCCGAAAAAAATGGGTGGTTTTTTATAGGTCCTTCAAGCCTCAAGTTCTGAGAGGGGTTGCGCGATGTGTCAGATAATACTTGTCTCGTCCCATACTGAAATGCTTGCTTCTTAGTTCCGTCGTTAGGGGAGCAATTAGCGATCTCGCCACGTAATCGTCGGTGAAGTAAACTCTACACGCTTCTACTCTCTTCCTTCAATGTTTACTTGGCTCCTTGTTCCGTTTTCCTCACTTCTATGTATCCTGCTCCTTAAGCTTTTCTCTCCTGTTCCACATTGCAAAATTCCATGCTTGTTGGATCTCCCGTTCTCAAGTGACAGTGGTTAGCGGCAGTGCACACGGCGATGGGGCGCTCAAAGACTGGTGAGTGCGGCAGGAGTTTACAGGAACTACCACGTGTAGGTATCACGGCCTCTTGTAGCTTCCTTATTTTCTTATTCTCTTGAGTAGGAGCGACACGCGTGGCGGACGGCATGTGGGTGCGGGGAGCGCCTGTGGATGTGTGGTGGCCGCGTGTGGTCTGACGTGCTGTTGTGCGGTGCTCAGCTCTCCGCCCCTCTCCCCTCTCCCTCTCTTACAAGCAGCCCCCCTACATCTCTCTCCCTCTCTCACCCCCTTCCCTTCCTACGTGTACCCTCACCACTCCCGTGGTGACTCCTACTACCGGATTTTTTTTTTTTTTTTGGGGGGGGAGGGGGTCAACCGGGGCCATGCCCCCCCAAAAAAATCGTGTAGTTTGCTCCCAACACAGAAATATCTGATAACTTCATCAATATTATATGAATATGCGGAACACATAAGGAATCTATACACAGTATACTACCATGCAACTATAAGCATAATTTTCAACCAGAATAATCTTTTGCACTGCGTAGGTGTACACTTGTACAGTGCAGGCATAGACGTGCGTTATGGTGACTTCAGGTCATCTGCCCACGTGGCCGTGTCACCCACAAAGCTTCTCCGAAAACCCGCCAGTGGCACTCCCTCACTCCACTCTCCCTCCACCACTCCCTCACGCACTCCACCAAACTCCCCTCTATCATTCTCCACATCCTCAATCCCCAACTCTCCCTCCTGTCTTATCTTTACCCTTGCATAGGCCTGTCACCTCTTCCAAAACATACTTCCTCTCTCTCTCTCTCATAACATAATCTTTGTATATGCATATCTGAATGTGATTAACATTGTTACTATCTAACTTCATTAATCATGGCAATCCTTCCCATGCAACCCGCATGGGGGGTGCGCCCTTTGTCTATTTTGTACCCTTAATTATATATGTATTATCATGTATAATGTGTACATTATTCACAATAAACGTTTTGATCTGATCTGATCTCTCTCTCTCTCTCTCTCTCTCTCTCTCTCTCTCTCTCTCTCTCTCTCTCTCTCTCTCCTCGCTCCTCTCTCCTCCCTATTCACACCTGCGTTTCCGTCCCCAACGGGATGCACACCACAAAACACACACAGCGCTCCACCCAACGACACACACACACACACACACACACACACACAGACAATAGTAAAAATTTCCCTTTAAATTACAGCCATTTGTATTCCTTCTACGAATTTTTTTATTACCTTTTTCTAAAAAATAAAGAAACTGCTTTCTGATCTTGGTTTTTTTGTTGTTGCTGTTCTTGTTTCATTCCATCCTTTTTCATTCCCTACATGGCTGTCGTGAATGCACAGGTGCAATTCATCTCATTTCGATTAGTTTTCCTCTATTCTTAGCAAGTTTGCTAATCACCTTTACTTGGTCAGCCTAGGTAAGATTTATCCATTGATTTGATCCACCAGGAGTCATTTTCCACGCTATAATTCTACTTCTGTCGAGTGTATTCTCAGGCAGATACAGACTGCTTGGTCACACTCACAATAAGCCTACGCCGCATACGCGTTGCCTACGACCCGTCACTATATTCTACGGTAGGTTGTAGGCTGCATAGTTGTTATTTTATTTTTGTAATAAATATATGTTGAATTAAAAAAATATTCACAATTTTTGCAAGTTCCCTGCTAATTTTGTTGTGGCCAATAAACTATCTATCTATCTATCTAGGCAATAAACTATCTATCTATCTAGGCCAATAAACTATCTATCTATCTATCTATCGTGGTCAATAAACTATCTATCTATCTATCTATCTTGGCCAATAAACTATCTATCTATCTATCTAGGCCAATAAACTATCTATCTATCTATCTATCGTGGTCAATAAACTATCTATCTATCTATCTTGGCCAATAAACTATCTATCTATCTATCTATCTTGGCCAATAAACTATCTATTGGCATAACTTCTATCTATCTGGCAATAAACTATCTATCTATCTATCTTGGCCAATAAACTATCTATCTATCTATCTATCTTGGCCAATAAACTATCTATCTATCTATCTATCTTGGCCAATAAACTATCTATCTATCTATCTATCTTGGCCAATAAACTATCTATCTATCTATCTATCTATCTTGGCCAATAAACTATCTATCTTGGCCAATAACTATCTATCTATCTTGGCCAATAAACTATCTATCTTGGCCAATAACTATCTATCTATCTTGGCCAATAAACTATCTATCTATCTATCTATCTTGGCCAATAAACTATCTATCTATCTATCTTGGCCAATAAACTATCTATCTATCTATCTATCTTGGCCAATAAACTATCTATCTTGGCCAATAACTATCTATCTATCTTGGCCAATAAACTATCTATCTTGGCCAATAACTATCTATCTATCTTGGCCAATAAGCTATCTATCTTGGCCAATAAACTATCTATCTTGGCCAATAAGCTATCTAAACTAGTGGCGGAACAAGGGGTGTCACATGTGTCCGCTATGGCCCTGGGTGCGTATCTTTTTTTCCTAATTTTTTTTCTTTCATATTTATATGTTTTTGTTTTGATACGCCAGCTTCTGATGGTACATGACTTTTTTCAAGAATTTTGCTCTTCTTTCTATTTTCGGTTCCAATTTTGAAAGCGAGTAATTAACTTTTTTTCCTGATATTCTTTGTTTCCTTCATAAGTTTTTTTTTTTGTTTTTATACGCCAGCTTCTGAAGGTAAATGACTTTTTTCAAGAATTTTGCTCTTGTTACAAAGGCGAATGGTTGTTGGTTGCAGTTATATGCCACATCTCAAAGCCATAACTTTCTTTGTTGTGATAAGTAAGTCCACTTCCTAGCCAGCCAACCAAACCAAATTACTTTCCTATTGCAACATTTTCTGAAATAAATAAGTTTGTGGCTGGACTATACAGTATATAGGAAGCAGTGGCGGAACAAGGGCTGTAAAAATAGGGGGGCACCCGGGGGGCACCACCCTAAGATGGGGGGGCACGTGACCCCCTATGCCCCCCCGCAGTTCCGCCACTGCTAAACTATCTATATATCGTCCCTGGCAGCTAACTTCCGTTTGGTATATATGACGGTCATCACACCTCACCACTGTATGAGCAAGGATAATATATAAAGTTATACTCTCTCTCTCTCTCTCTCTCTCTTCTCTTCTCTCTCTCTCTCTCTCTCTCTCTCTCTCTCTCTCTATATATATATATATATATATATATATATATATATATATATATATATATACTATCCCTGTTAATGATTAGGCACTGGTGTGCACGCCACCTGCCTCCTCCTACGCCTCCCTCACGTGGGTCCTCCACACTCCTCCTCCCTCTGCTTCCCTTCCCCCGCCACGCCCGATCACACCCCCGCCGCCGCCGCCGCCGCCACAAGAGGTCCAGTCTATCAATGCCTGGCGGCGGAACAATAAGCAGGAAAAAGAAGCATCGTGGGAAAGCCGCAGGTAATGGCGTGAAACTGGAGGCCGCGATGGCCAGCCCGCGTTGCCGTTTGTCGCCACCGCGCCGCGCACTGACCGCCGCGCGACATTACGGGTCTTTACTCATGTGTCAAACCCTCCCAGGCTCCTTCCCCCTACCCCACTCCTACCCCAACCTCACCTCCTTCCTACGGGAATAGCTCAGAGGACTTTTGAAGGAGGTCCCGCTGCAGGAGGAGTAAGTGCCCCTAAGGACTTCCTATTACCAAGCACTGATTTGTGGTCGGCCAGATGGCGTCGCGTTCCTGCTGTCAACGGGAAACTTTGTTCTTTTCCTTTATCCTATCTTTCGTTCCTATGCCATCACCTTCATTATTTATCCTTTTTCGGGTCCTTAACATCGCCTTTCTTATCCTTCTTCCGTTTCTCATCTTTTCCCTCCCTATCGCCTTCATTATCCTTTCTTCCCTTCCCTCCCATCACCACCATTATCCTTTCTTCCCTTCCCTCCCATCGCCTTCATTATCCTTTCTTCCCTTCCCTCCCATCGCCTTCATTATCCTTTCATCCCTTCCCTACCATCCCCTTCATTATCCTTTCTTCCCTTCCCTACCATGCCCATCATTATCCTTTCTTCCCTTCTACCATCACCTTCATTATCCTTTCTTCCCTTCCCTACCATGCCCATCATTATCCTTTCTTCCCTTCCCTACCACGCCATCATTATCCTTTCTTCCCTGCCCTCCCATCGCCACCATTATCCTGTCTTCCCTTCATTATCCTTTCTTCCCTTCCCTACCATGCCCATCATTATCCCTTCTTCCCTTCCCTACCATGCCCATCATTATCCTTTCTTCCCTTCTACCATCACCTTCATTATCCCTTCTTCCCTTCCCTACCATGCCCATCATTATCCTTTCTTCCCTTCCCTACCATGCCCATCATTATCCTTTCTTCCCTTCTACCATCACCTTCATTATCCTTTCTTCCCTTCCCTGCTATCGCCTCGTTATCTTTATTTACATTTCCGTGGGTAGCTACAAAGCCGAGAGAGAGAGGCCTCCCTATAGCCTTGGGTACCTACAAGTCAGGAACTACTACGTGTAGGTCTCGCGGTCTCTTGTAGCTTCCGTATTTTCTTATGTTCTTATGTTAAGTCTTTGAAGCTTCGGGTGGCGAGGGATGATGAACGACCCGCCGCCAGTCAGACAGCCCAGTACTTTAAGTCATCCGCAAATACGCTAATAAGCCACAGGACCAGTTAGAATGGCCGCGCTACAACCCTCCCCTCCTCCCTCCCTACCCTATCCTACTACTACTACTACCTACCTACTACTACCTACCTACTATAGTCCTCCCCTACAACACTCCCCTGTACACTCTCCTTCCCCCCTATTGTACCGCTGGTTAAAGAAAATAGGGAAAAATTGGTTCACAAATAGGGTGGTAAATGATTGGAATGGACTCATGTCGTCAGGTGGTCAGTGCGGAGTCAATAGGGAGTTTTATAAGGAGGCTGGATAAATTCATGGATGGGGATGAAAGGTAGATGTAAATACTAAGTAGTGTTAAGTAATAGGAACTACCACGTGTACCGTAGATAACAGTATAGTCGCCAGCCGCAATAATGTCGCCAGCCGCCAAATATTACGAATTATAGCATCACTACTGATTTTTATGTGCCACTGAAGATGATACACAGTAGTTTATATCATGACTGTATAATCTACCCTGTTTCAACGTTGTTTTATGCTTTGTATCTGCGAGTATAGACGGTTTCAAATGTCACTACTCGTTTAGTAGCGGGAGGACAACACTTAGAACATAAACACTAATTGGCGAACTTATTGTTGGTCGCCACTCTGGTGATATTTTTGTAATTTGTTCATTTATAGCCATAATATGACACAGATGAAGACACAAAATGACACAGACTCTCCAGATAGCCCCTTTAAACTGTCCTTGATTGTAATCATGGATGTAGAAATGTAAGTATTAACGCCACCACACGTCTGTAAACAGAAAAAACGTTGTCCTGGCGACTTTAGTGTTATCTACGGTAGGTCTCGCGGCCTCTTGTAGCTTCCTTATTTTCTTTATGTTTTTATGGTGACACTACAGTACCGCAAAAGGACCTCAGGCACAAAGAAAGATTTTATAACCACTACGATAAACAGAACACGAGGATACACCAGTCTTTTTTTTTACGAGGAGAAAAAATCTGCCCCCTTGCTGCTTACTGACTGATATTTGATGCCAGATGGGAATACTACGGTTCTTCTAAATTTCAGTTGTATTTTATCATAGTTAACTATATTAACAGGTAAACATAGGCATCATTTTAGGCATGAGACTTAAGATAGAATATAATTTTTGCCTCGTTAACAAAAATAGACTAAGTTCATTCCCTCTCCCAGTACGCAAGACCTGTCTCCCATAAATCACGTTGTCACTGTTAATGTCCAGTTATGGTGTGTAGCCTTGCGTGCCTTGAGCCTTCCACCTGTCTGCCTCACCACCACCACCACCACCACCACCCATCACTCCAGCATCCTCCAGGCGCTCACATCATGTATAAAAATGACAAATAACGGGTGGACAGTCAGCCTTCCCTCCCTCCCTCCTTCCATCTCCTTCCCTCCCTCCTTCCGTCTCCTTCTTTCCCTCCCTCCGTCCCTCCCTCCGTCTGTCCACTCGGCAGCTCTTAATTTACTAAAGAGTTTTCTGTACTTTTTTCATGAGTTTCTTTTAAGTCTTTTGAAAAATATGAGAAAAAAAAAATCCATATATAATATAGTCAGTGGCGTACCGAGGAGGGAGGGGGGGGGCATGCGGCCATGGCCCCCCCCCTTTTGCAAGGAATAAATAATGAGAAATATATATTTATTATATATATATATATATATATATATATATATATATATATATATATATATATATATATATATATATTATATATAATAACAATATATATATATAATAATATATACACAATATATACATATATATACAATATATCATATATAATATATATATATATATATATATATAATATATATATATATATATATATATATATATATATATATTATATATAATATATATATAAAAATATTAGCCCCCCTTTTCAATTTTCTGGGTACGCCACTGTATATAATTATATGTATACCTCATTTATATATATATATACATATATATATATATATATATATATATATACATATACATATATATATATATATATATATATAAGAGAGAGAGAGAGAGAGAGAGAGAGAGAGAGAGAGAGAGAGAGAGAGAGAGAGAGAGAGAGAGAGAGAGAGAGAGAGAGGAGAGAGAGAAGAGAGAGAGAGAGAGAGAGAGAGGAGAGGAGAGAGAGAGAGAGAGAGAGAGACGAGAGAGAGAGAGAGAGAGAGAGAGAGAGAGAGAGAGAGAGAGAGAGCGAGAGCGAAGAGCAGAGAGAGCGAGAGAGAGAGCGAGAGAGGGGAGAGAACGAGAGCGAGGAGAGGAGAGCGAGAGCGAGAGAGCGAGAGAGCGAGAGCGAGAGAGAGCGAGAGCGAGGAGAGCGAGAGAGCGAGAGAGAGAGCGAGGCGAGAGAGAGGAGGCGAGAGAGCGAGAGCGAGAGAGCGAGAGCGAGAGAGAGCGAGAGGAGAGGAGAGCAGAGGAGAGAGAGAGGAGAGAGCGAGAGAGAGAGGAGAGGAGAGAGAGGAGAGCAGAGAGAGCGAGAGCGAGAGCGAGAGCGAAGAGAGAGAGAGAGCGAGAGCAAGCAGAGAGAGCAGAGACGAGAGGAGAAGCAAAGCAGAAGGAGAAGCAGAAGAGAGAGCAGAGAGGACGAGAGAGAGAGAGAGAGACAGAAGAAAGAGAAGAGAGAGAGGAAGACAAGAGCAGAGAGCAGAGACAAGGGATGTGGAAGAGAATGAAGGAGGGAGCAAGGCAACACCCATCACCATGACAAGCCAGAAGGACCAGCAGACTAAGGATTGGCAACATGCTAAGGAAACACAGGGTGAAGCAAGAATACTATATCACCTCTATACTATGCTTCAGCCTGTGTTTTCTACCATCTTTCCAATCACTTGTCTCATCTTAGTCCAACTTGCAGACCAATAAGAACATAAGAACATAAGAAAATAAGGAAGCTACAAGAGGCCGCGAGACCTACACGTGGTAGTTCCTGTAGGAGAGTAATAAATAAGAAAATAATACAGAAAATAAACAGAGTAATAGTAAGAGAGTAGGAGCACCGTAGGACTGAAGCTGAGGCTGTTAACCCCTTGAGGCCCAGAACGTAATTTCCATTGTAATTTGGGTACCATTAGACGATTTTTAGTGACTCTAAGCAATGTTTTATAGATATGACCTGTTTAGTATCCTTGTCCACTAACTAATTGGGTATATTCAGTTACTTTTCGTAATTTTATGGCTAACAACAGACAATTTTTTTATAGCCAAGGAAAGATCTGGGCGTGAAGGGGTTAAGGGTGTGTACTTACCCTCATAGTTGGCGTCATTGTAATAGTAAGTAAATTGTCATAGTAATAGAGTAATAGAGAAGGAGCACCATAGGACTGTAGGGTAAGGCCTGTTAAGGGTGTGTACTTACCCTCGTAGTTGGAGTCATTGGCACAGATGAGGTCACTGAAGCCGTCGAGGAGCCTGGAGAGGAAGCCCAGGGCGTGGAGGCGGCGGCAGATGGTGGGCGAGGAGCGACACAGCAGCAGCAGGGCGTGGATGCACTGAGTGATGGAGGAGCTGTGTACCGCCTCACTCTCACAGCACAGGCCACCAGCAGGGAGGGAGCCTGAGCCCTGCTGCTGACCTGCTGACGACCTGGACTCCCTGCTGGTGCCTGGGTGATGCTGAGACTCACTACTGTGTGTTCTCAGAAGCCTGACGCCCTGCTGCTGACCTGCTGAGGATCGGGACTCCCTGCTTCTCTCTGGGTGATGCTGAGATTCACTACTGTGTGTTTTCAAAGGCCTGGTACGTTGCTCTTCTTCAGGTACAGAATTTGGTATTGACTGCTTGTTGATTACTGTTTCTCTGCTGCCATCTAGCTTGTGGTCTGCCAGCCACACGTGGTCCTCCCAGTCAGAGTTTTGCTCCCCAAGGCTGGAGGTTGTTTCCTCATCAGAGTTGAGGGTGTGGTAAACAGAGGAAGCAGAGGAGACACTATCAGCTGTGGAATTGTTCTGAGGGGGAGAACGCTTCCTCCTGGCACCAACTGCATCTGTGGCACCATTGGTCTTGGTCCCTGATGGCCTGTGGGGGTCTGGGTCTGTGGGTGCCGCCTCCCTGCCGTGTGTGTGGTGCCGCCCCCTCCTGGACGCACCCTTGGCACCACTGGAATGTTCTTCATTTTCAGGGCCACTTGCTGCCCATCGGTCTGCTTCAGGCTGGTCCCCAAAGCAGTGGTGGTCCTCACACTCTGCTATACCCCTGGAGGTACCTTGGCCCTTGGGTTCCTGCTGCTCCCTGGAGTCTGTGGGGACATCTGGCTGACCTTTCCGTCGATGAGCTGCCTCCTGTCGCGCCTCCTCCCGGGACTCTAAATACTTCTCATGGTGATTGATGATAAGGTCAAGTGCCAACAAGACAAGCTCGGGGCACTCAAGGTCGTCATCCTCTGTTAAAAATCTGTGAAGACAAGGAAATAGTTGTAAGTGACTTAATATCCTGTACCTAGGCTAAGTTGAGGTCAAGGTTATTTCAGCATTCTGGCAACAATCACATCCTTGAGACACTGGACTGACCTTCACTGACCCTTGAGTAACTCCACTTATTACTTTCCACCACTCTGATTGTTGATCCTTTATGACTGTGTGACTTTACGTGTGTGTGTGTGTGTGTGTGTATTTACCTAGCTGTGTTTTACAGGGCCTGAGCTACACTCGTGTGGTCCCGTCTCTATATCTACATATATCCAGTCTTTCTTTCAACTGGTCCACATTCTTTGCCGATATCACCTCCTCATTTAGTCCATTCCAAACTTATACATGTGTGCGTGTGTGTGACTTTGTGTCTGTGTGTGTGACTTTGTGTCTGTGTGTGTGACTGTGTGTGACTGTGTGTGCTGTGTGTGCATGTGTGTGTGGTGTGTGTGTGTGTGTGTGTGTGTGTGTGTGTTGTGTGTGTGTGTGTGTTGCTCCTGACACACCTGGAGGAGGAAGGGGAGGTGTTGGCCAGCTGCTCCGTGTCGGCCTCGTACCCGTCCATCTCAGGCGCCTGGTCCTCCACACCCTCCCCGGCAGGTCCCGGCTCCTCCTCCACCAACTCCACCGTGTGCTGAAAGGGCGGGAATGGCAGCAGGTTTAGAAATAAGAAAAAACAGGAATGGCAGCAGTTTTTGTTATTGTGTATTTACTATTTACATTACTTAAGTTGTTGGTCAAGTATAAGAGATCCAGAAAAATGGTCTATTAATTGAAGCTATATTTATAAGTTGTTGGTCAAGTATAAGAGATCCAGGAAATGTCTATAATGAAGCAATTATAAGTGTTTGGTCAAGTATAAGAATCAGGAAAATGGTCATAATGAAGCATATTTATAAGTTGGTCAAGTATAGAAATCAGGAAAAGGTATAATGAAGCTACATCTTTACATGAGAAGAGCTTGAGGCTGCAGAAGAAAACGGAATGAATAAGAAGTAGAAAATATGAAGAAGAAAACAGAATGAATAGCAAGTAGAAAATATGAAGAAGAAACAGAATGAATAAGAAGTTGAAAATATGAAGAGGAAAACAATGAATACAGACAGTAGAAAATGTGAAGAAGAAAACTCCTCTCTCTGACAGGTGAGAGGTGAGGCTTGCCAAGTGCCACCCTTCGTGCCTCACCTGTGGCGGGTGTGGCAGGGTGTAGGTGAGGCTGGGGGAGCTGGAGAACACGCAGCACTGCAGCATGACGGACACCAGGTGCTTCACGTCGCTGCAGGTGCTGGGGGAGTAGTGCAGCAGGGGGGACCGCAGCTCATTCAGAAGGGTCACGTGAAGGCCTGGGAGGGGAAAGATGATGGTGCACTCCAACTCCTCACCCTTAAATGCACAAAGTCTAACTGTCGCACACAAACAGTGGGTAAATTAATGCAATAGATAGAAGGACATGCAGTCTAAGGTTACGGCAGTGAAGTGTTGATGTTAGTATTGATAGTACATAGTACAGGGAGGTCCCGAAGATACGAGCAGTTAGGTTCCACCTGGCATACTCGTAAAGCGAAATCTCGTATAACGAAACACATAACTAATGGTAAAATATAGGTTTGGTTCCAGGACCCCATCAATTTATAAAAAAGAAAAAAAAAAAAAAATCTTTCAGCTAAAATAAACTATAGCAAAACAACAACACACACGTCTAATTACCCACACTGTACTACCTATTCTGTAGAAAAAGCATTCTGAAAGAGAAAATAGCACACAAAATAACATAACTGCACATTAATTAAACATAAAACATGCTTAACACTCACAAGTGGTAATGTTGTGTGGGGAGACAGGAAGCTGGCAAGTAGCCAGCTGAGAGTCCCTGTTTCTCTCTCTGAGGCTCGAGAGAAAACAGGGGTGACTGCATTTGCAGGGATGACTGGGTTAGAGTTCTTCCTCCTCCCCTTGATCACTTGAGCTCCCTTCGCACATTCCATAATCGAACCACGATAGCGCCACCAATTTATTATTGACGCTATCGTGAAATTTAACCACGATGAACGCAGACCACGATAGCCTCACAACAATGTCACGCTGTCTGTACGTATGTGTCATGACGTCGTAGATGTCAGTGGAGTCATGAAGCTGTAAGCTAGCACGAATGGAAACGGTAATTTGCGTCACGATAGAGCTACGATAACCACGACAGTGCCAATGAACGGTGCCATGTCTATCATAGACTAGCGAAAAGCGAGCAACACAGCTCACTGTGACGTGGGTGGGGGTGCCATGGTGATGAGATAGGAAGGGGGTAGAGTGTAGTGGGAGAACAGGGCGTGGGTACGTGTTGGCGATGGTGGAGGGGAAACGGAGGGGGGGGTTGTATAAAAAAGGGGTGGGTAGTGTGGTGAAACGGGGGGGGGGAGGAGAGGGTTGTGGTGATATAGGGGGGGTGAGGGTTAAAGGGGGGGGGGCACAGTGCTTAGGGGTAGGGGGGGAATAGGGAAGGGGGAGGTGGTGTCCACGTGGTGATGGGATAGGGGGTAGGGAAGTCAGGGGAGGTGGTAGGTGAATGAGGAAAGGGGGGAGGGAAGGCGGAAGGGGGTGCTGAAAAGGTGGAAGGGGATGAAAGCGCGGTAACGGGTTCTATGTCACGATAGACATAAGCATTTAGTAAATAATTGCAATATTTTAGTAAAAACTGCTTTACTTTAGTAATAACTGTAATACGTTAGTAAACTTGTATTATCAGTAAATAATGAATTTCTAGTAAATAACTTGTAATTTACCTTAGTAAATAACTTGTAATTTACTTTAGTAAATAACTTGCAATTTACTTTAGTAAATAACTTGGTAATTTTACTCACCCCAGTTTGAATGTCGTAGCATTGGATTTTCAATCTCGTATATTGAAAATAGACCCTAATTTACACATCTCGTATCATCGGATTCTCGTATATCGAATGCTCGTATAACAGGACCTCCCTGTATTAGTATTAGTATTGATAGCTATAGTAGTAGTAGTACTGATAACCGAGGGAGGTCAGAAGCAAGGTGGGAAGACAGCTTGATAAGACAGGCTTTTAATAGATACTTTAGTCACACATTTGTCAGGATTACAAACTCACTGTCTTCCTCACCCCTTGTAATAGATTAACTAAGTCTCATTCGTTATCCAGACACTATTTACCAAGGATAATATATAAAGCTCTATATACTATCCCGACACTCTTTACCCACCTGCATAGGGATAGGTCACAATGATGAAGGTCAGGAGGGACTGCATGAGGGAGAAGGTCACCGGCAGCTGTCCCATCACAACACTGGACATGGCCAACGTACCTGCCAACACAACAACACTCACGTTTTACGGACAACCAGAGACATTGTAGATATGACATGACAGAGCTAGGTTTTACGGAGAACCAGAAACATAAGGGAATACTACGGTTCTTCTAAATTTCAGTTATATTTTATCATAGTTAACCATATTATCAGGTAAATATAGGCATAATTTTAAGCATGAGACCTAAAAATAGATGTAATTTTTGCCTTGTTTAAAAAAAAAGAAGACTACATATAGGTAAATACAACACCACCACTCTTAGCCACTGACCGGAGGAGGAGCGTGCCAGGTCCTGCGTGATGTTGACCAGCATGGGGGCGGCCAGGGAGCGCACGGCAGACCCCGCCAAGAACACCTGGAACTCGGTACTCGCCTGTAGCACCTCCGTCACCGCCGCCCACAGCTCCCCCAGCCCAACGTAACGATCAATGAGGATGTCTGCGTCAACTTGCTGGAACAAAGGCATAGCATATTAACCCCTTCACGCCCAGATCTTTCCTTTGCTATATGAAATTGTCTATTATTAGCCATAAAAATAAAACTATGAAAAAGTAACTAAATAAACCAAATTAGCTAATGGACAAGGATACTAAACAGGTCATATCTATATAATATTGCTTATGTGTTCATTAAGATCGTCGAATGGTAGTTATATTTCAATGAAAATTACGTTCTGGGCCTCAAGGGGTTAAGGACATAAGAACACAAGAACATAAGGAAGCTACAAGAGGCTGTGAGACTTACACGTGATATTTCCTGTATAGCAAGTCATCATTCAAAGCTATACTCGCCGCACGTTAAGTTGGCGAAAATGGGGCCCCTTCACCCCCCCTTCCGAACGCACGGGGTTGGCTGAGGTGTTGGGTGTTGGGTGAGAATGCTTACTCCAAGTTCCACCCTAAAAGCCCCAACACCCAACACCTCAGCCAATCCCGTGCGTTCGGAAAGGGGGGAGTGAAGGGGCCCCATTTTTGATAACTTAACATGTGGCGAGTATAGTGATTGGGCTACTTCCTGACTTGATAGGCTGCATGATAAATATGTAAATATAAGAATATCATTTTCAGCTTAGGTTCAATGCTATATCTGTTTACTGTCATGTACCTATGAAGTAATGTTCAAGGTGATCAAAAACAGCAAGAGACCTGATAAAATAGCTAAAACCCTTACATGGATTAAATTTTAAAAGGCACATTTCCACATTTTCTTCTTAATAGCTGTTCATATATTACTTTGAAAGCATAGAAAATAAGGATCACATTTCTATATAATACAGAGATCACTAGACAGACTGTAAAATAAAAATACTATATGACGATAAATTTTCCCCAAAAGACAAATGTACAAATGTGTTATTGCTTACCTTCCAGCCATTATATTGTGAATGTTCTGAGGCGGTGGTGGTAGATTCCTGGGGTTGTGACGGCGTGGATGTCACCTTGTTTCCCACACCCTCAGCCACCTCTTGCTGCTTCTGCGGTGTGGAATGATGGCTGGCGGGCTGGACTACTTCATTCCCACGCTCAGAAGGGAAGGACTCACTGGCAGAAGAGCTCTCATTGGCGGGTCCTTGTAGCGTCACACTCTCCTCAGACTCCACCTCACCATTCTCCATCACCAACACTTCATCACCGACGCACTGCTCTGCCACCTCACCATTCTCCATCACCAACACTTCATCACCGACACACTGCTCTGCCACTTCACCAATCTCCCTCACCAACACTTCATCACCAACGCACTGCTCTGCCACTTCATCACCAACGCACTGCTCTGCCACTTCACCAATCTCCCTCACCAACACTTCATCCCCGACGCACTGTTCTGCCACCTCATTATCGACACACTCCTCTGCCTCAGCCTCATAACTGACTACCTCCTCGTTAGTCTCATTACCCGATGGTGTGTCGTATTCCTGGTCTTCCTGGTGATTCGTGGATGCCTCGTCAAGACGCCCAACACCTTCATCACAGCACTCATGTGTTGCACTAGTATAATTATCAACACTTTCATCAGTACTCACATTCTTTGCTTTCTCGTTGGCTTCTTCCTGAACAGACTCTTCTTCTGAGCCTTCCAAAGCAGCCTCATCAACCTCTGTACTCCCTGTCCTCGTGTCTTCATTTATTCTACTTAACTCCTCTTTAGACTCGCTCTCAAAATTATTGTTATCAGATGCGTTCTCACCTGCACTTCCTCTGTCACACTCTGTTTCGTTTCTGTCCCACGCCACCCCGTCGCTGTGCTCCCCGCTGGTGTCTGTGCTGTGGTGGGTGCGTATGAAGAACCTCTGGCGAACCTTCTCGGCTTTCATGCCAAAGTATGCCGACCAGAACTCGTCATGTTCAATAACTTCCCATTCGAACAATTTGGCAAACACCATCTCATTCTCATCCACTTCTCCCATGACTAAAAGACTTGGTTTCATCTTCAATTCCTTTTTGACTGCATTGCACAACAGGAGAAAAGTTTCATGTCTTATGCCTGGAATATCCTTACACTGAGCAATAAGTCTTGGGCCGTATGCACTGAGGAATTCCATCGGCTTCCCGTCATCTGACTCGACCAATGTTAATCGCAGGCACTTGATGAGACTTACTAAAACTTCCTTTTCATGACCCCCTCTGTTGGTATAGTCCACAATGCTCTCCCCACATATCTGCGTCAATGCTGGAATAACCAAGTGTTCACACAATGCAAGTTTTACATCCGAGCTGCTCTGACAGATGAGTCTCACTATATGGTTGATGACCTTAGAACTGATGTCTGTAGTTGTAAGGAGCTTTTTGTAGACAGCAAGACCTTCCCAATAAATGCCATGCTGACTGCTTGCTTCTGCTCCATCTCTTTCATGAGCCTGAAATGGGTGATATGGACTCTTGCCTTTGCTAACAAAATTAGACATGAATGATTCATCAGAAGAGTAATCATTAGACAGCATGTTATTCCCAGGCTCTGACTGCTTCAGCTTCTGACAGAAGGCACACTTGACAGGATCTGTAACAGCCAGGCCACTCAAGTCTCGCCAGACAATGTTTTCAATGAACAGAGTGGTAAAAGTGACAACGTGTGGCAGCCTCTCGGGGAAACCTTCCAGCAGTTTACTCAGCACGCCTTGAGAGCTCATGCAGCAGCACAGGCCACACTTGGACAAAGACTTTATGGCACACATGGACAGCTTGGCTTCTGCACTGCCAGCAAAACAGTCCAGCAAAATATCTGAAAAATTTGATATCATGCATCTTCCCGGGTGAATGGTTTTGATGTTCTCTGCGTGTATGCCAAACACCCGAGAGTGGTGGTTCTGTACGACCCGGTAATCACAAAACCTGTGACTCTTCTTATCACACTTCTCGGCGTGGTAGATGTCCTCCCGCCAGAACTTCATGTACGTCACCAGGTGGCTGATGGAATCCAGAATCTCTGCCAGTTTGTTAAGTGATAATGATTTACTATCTAACACAATTCTCTTGATGATTTCTGCCCCATTGTTTTGCAGGAACACTACATGAAGGTGCAAACACTCCAGCACTTCCTTCCACTGCAGCTTGAGGCAGGTGCAGCTCTGCAGTAAGAACAGGAGGCCGATGATGATCTCGAGAGCCAGATTTTCTTTACTTGCATCAAACTGACCAGTATTTCCAGAGTCCTGACTAATAGCTGCACTGTCACTTTCAACATCATTATTTACTTTACTATCAAATTTGAGATCTAGTAAAACACATACTAGTTTTAAAAGTTTTGGTATAATTCCAAGCTCGGTAACATTGTGCAACGAATCACTCGATTTCAGAAACCTCTGCACTGACGAGAACACGAGCTTGAGCATCCACGTGAGCAGCAGCTGCAAGTCACGGGAATTCTCTCTCTTCTGCTTCAGTTCTGTTACCATGGAGGTAAAAGTGTCAAGAGAAAACTGCAGGATGTCGTGTGTTGCCAGGAGAGGCGAGGAAAGATGTTTCTGCTCGGCATCATACATTGCCAGTTGTATCTGAATGGATATGATACATTGCAGCAGTTCAACCATGGACAGGGAGGGAAGACTGTCACCGGGGAAACCTTTGTCTTTAGGAGAGGTAACACTCCCACTGGACTCCGGGTCGGGGCACCTCTCATCATCGCTGTAGACCACCCGCGTGAAGTAATCAAAGTCGTTGGGATTCATGGTGAACTTGACGAGAGCTTTCCCCAGGCGGCTCCTCTTGGGGTTCTCCTCTGTCTCGGAGTCTGACTGCACGAACGGGACGGAGATGGAGTACTTCTTCCTCCTCTTCTTCCCTGCCTTCTTCAGGCTCACGCAGCTGGAGACACTGCTGCTCTTGGACACGGACGTGTGCATCCAGGGCTGGGTGGTGGAGAGGCTGCTGCTCCTCCCGCCTGAGTTACTGCGGGAGTTAGCCAGGTGTATGACGGGGGCAAAGATGTCTTCAAGGCTGAGGCTGACCGACGGCACGAGCCTGAACATTGGGTGACTCTTGGTGCCTTTCTCACCCTCAGGATCATCAGGACATTTTCTTTCATTAAGTAACAGTGGTTCTTGGGGGTCTCTCTTAATCCTCTCTGGGGTTCGCTTGGTTGCATTATCGAGTGGAGAGTTTTTGAGCATGAAGGTGAATATAAAGGCCAGCACGTGACTGATTTCTCTCCCTCCAGTCAAGCCCTGAAAGAGACACTTTAATAAATCTTAGCAATTATCAATAATAACAATATTTTTTTAGATACAATACATTAAACCTCTCATATCCGGACTAATTGGGCCAAGGAGTGGTCCGAGTAATGCAAGGATCCGAATAATGGGGTGATTATATATGGGGGGATATGTAATAAAAATAAATTAAAAAAAATAAAAAAAAAAAAAAAAAAAATTCTAGGTGTATATAGCTAGGAAATTTTGACCCCTAAAAGAAAAAAGAAAAAAAAAAATCTAGGTGTAGCTAGGAAAGTTCGACCCCTTTATAAAAAAAAGAAAAAAAAGAGGAGGTCCGAATAATGTCAAAGTCCGAATAATGAGTGTCCGAATCCTGTACATGAAAAATTGGATAGGCTAAATAGAGATACAGAGACAAGACCACACAAGTATACCACAGGGCCTATATGCTACAGTGACGTCAATAGAACACTTAGGTAAACACGGCCCTGTATGCTAGTAAGTAAATAGAGGAGCCAGGTAAATACAAGGCACACTACAGAGCAGGACGGCACATGGAAGTTCATTCCCTCATGTCTATATATTGTGTTGATGTTGTTGTTTTTCCTGTATGCCTTCGGTTGAGAATAAAATTATCATTATTATTACTATTACTTACCACCACACCCAGCTGATCAAGAGCTACCAGGATCTTGGCCCCACAGCCTTTCTGCAGGTAGTAGGTGAGGGTGGCAGCATTCTGAGCTTCCTTCCCCTGGCCAGAGTCATTCCCACAGTGGCTTCCCTCCTGGCTATCCTCTGCCTGTGTCTTGGGGGACTGTGGCTGCTCCTCTCCTTCCCCCCGGCCCTCACACAGCACTGGCATGGACTCGTCTCGCTGTGATTCCGGGGCGTCGTCTCTCTCTTCCTCGGGGGCGCTGGATTTGTCTTGTGAGGCGCAGTGGGTATTAGAATCTATAGTTACTTCATTACCTTCAGTGCTTAGATCTGGGCTTTGATTGTCATGGTTCTGCAGGGGTTTAGTCACGTCTTCATTGCTTGAGGATTGATGAAGACCACTGGGCTCCTTGGGTTCCTCGTGGTCTGTCCCAGAGTCATTGCCGTTTTCAGTGGGTGCGGAATTTGAACTCTGTGCTTCTTTGTTTGAGCTCTTCATCTGTTGACTTGCTGCTTCAGAAAAGGTTAGTCCCTGCTCTGTGTTCTCCACTGCATCGCTGCCCGAGTCCTGCCTCCATGGCTCACCTGCAGGCCGTGCTGTGTTCTGATCTGTCGGAGCCACATCCGAGTCATCGGCTTCGAAGTTACTCTCTGTCTCTTGTGTGGATCCTTTGAAAGCCACCTTTGCCCTACCCTTGTCCAGGCCGGGCTGTGCCTCTGCCACGTGTTCCTGGCCATCACCGTTGTGATCTGAGTCAGGCAACAGATGTTCCTGAACCAGGTGAGGGAGGTGAGAGGGAAAGGTGAAACGGTGACCCCGCGTGGCAGAAGCCGTGTTTGTGACCCGCGGCCGGCAGCCCCTGGAGCCGTCGCTGGCCCGGGAGGCATCGCTGACGATGGATCCAACAGATCGCGATGTAGTGCTGGACGATGCATCGCTGTCGTAGCTCACCGATCCAAGGCAGATGTGCTCAATGTCTGCCAGAAACTGTCCACCCAGGAGACTCACCACACTCCCCAAGTCACTGAAAACACAAAGAAACACACGTCACCTGCTTGATGACAACAAAATATAGCATATCAATAAAGACTCAAGACAAGCTCAAAATCATCCGTGAAATATCAATGTGCTGTGGTCCCGTACATGAACTAACAAGTCACAAACAAGGAAGCATCAAGAGTCTGGTACAAATAGGTACTATCATACAAGTCATCATGAGGAGCTTGACTCAACTCATGTCCTCAGCACCTCACCTGAAGTGCAGGAGGTTAGAGAGGGGAGCTTCACCCCGGGAGGAGGACAACAGGAGGCCCAGGAAGTCATCAAGGTGATTGCGACGTTCCTGCCAAGGCACAGAACAAGCAACGATCATCACTGAATTACACTGTCATCTCAAAAAAATAAAAATAAGTTCCCATCTAACTTTTTTAACATATACATATCACTAAGTTTTCTAAAAAGTCTACATCTAACTTTTTTTCTTCATATATCACTAAGTTTTCGATCATAATGTGCCTTTGTGTGATGTCTATTTAACTTGATACATAGGCACTTCAAACCCACACCTTACCACCACATGTCCTAGTTAGGTCCCCTCTAGCTATTTCTCATAGTCTATATCATAATGTATCTCTATGTGTGATGCAGAGTTAATATATCAGGGTATAATTTATGATGTACGGTAGGCATAATTAGGTAGAGTGAAGAGACATTACAAGCGAATATATGTTGATTTAATAACTTATTATCCCTTATACGTACTCATGTTTCCTTTCCGTCTATATGAATAAGGAAGTGCATCTCCGCATCTAACTTTTTTTCATATATCACTAAGTTTTCGATCATAATGTGCCTTTGTGTGATGTATATTTAACTAGATACATATGCACCTCCAGCCAAGGGCGTAGCCAGAGGGGGGGCCAATGGGGCCATGGCCCCCCCCAATTCAACACATCTACTTTAGAAGTGTATGGTATCATTTCATCAACTTTACTATATTGAATATCATGCAAAGAACCAATAAATGACCCCCCATAGGGCTCAATATGCCCCCACCCCAATTAAGTCATATCTTCAAATATATTCTCTGGGGGGCTTACAGCGCCTCCCAGACCCCCAGCTGATTAAGGCACCCACCCCTCAACCATCATTGGGAGGTGGCCCCCCCCAATTATTTTTCCTGGCTGCGCCCTTGCCTCCAGCCCGTCACTTACCACCACGTGTCCTGGCTCGGTCTGGGCAAAGCAGGACCAGGCCTCCTGCAGCCGTTGGTCACTCATCCTGCCTTCATAGCTCTGGCCTGAAAGTGTGCATCAAACCTACATCAGTCCCTTCTGCAGCTTGCAAAATCACATTGATATATATACAGTAAAACCTCTCATATTCGGACTAATTGGGCCAAGGAGTGGTCCGAGTAATGCAAGGATCCGAATAATGGGGGGATAAGTGTTTAAAAAAATATTTATAAAAAAAAAAAATAATAAAAAAAAAAAAAAAAAAAAAAAAAAAAAAAAATCTAGGTGTATAATATATTATTATAGCTAGGTTATTTCGACCCCTAAAAAAAAAAAAAAAAAAATTATAGGTGTATATATTATAGCTAGGAAATTTCGACCCCTAAAAAAAAAAAAAAAAAAAATAATAATAATAATATATAATAATAATAATAATAATAATAATAAAATAATAATAATATAATAATAATAATAATAATAATAATAATAATAATAATAATAATAATAATAATAATATTCTAGGTGTATTTATTATAGCTAGGAAATTTCGACCCCTAAAAAAAAATTAAAAAAAAAAAAATAATAATAATAATAATAATAATAATAATAATAATAATAATAATAATATTCTAGGTGTATTTATTATAGCTAGGAAATTTCGACCCCTAAAAAAAAAAGAAATAAAAAAAAAAAAAAAAAAAAGGAGGAGGTCCGAATAATGTCAAAGTCCGAATAATGAGGGTCCGAATACGAGAGGTTTTACTGTATAGTGTCAGCCCTCTCCAAACACAACTTCCCTGAGAACATACATACTCCCAAGGTAGGTTTAATGGATAGGTAAAACATTGAAAATTCATCCAACACAGCATCCTAGAACATCACCTGGACTCATAATGGTTCCTCAACGGATCCTCGCAGCCCTAAACAATACCAAGAACCAAGAACACAACAAAAAATCTCTTTGTATTTCTCTCTCCCTCACACCACTCCCAACCCTATCCTTCCACTACACAGAGGGTTGTCCTATCACACCCCCAGTACCCATGTCACTTATGTGCATCTTTCTTCATCATACTTACCATTTTATTACCACATTATATTTATTTACCGCATTTTATTATTATTTTTCTTTAGCATTTTTCATATTTAGTTACCGCATTTGTTAATAATTATTATTCATCTTTAATTTATTTTAGCATTTTTTATATTCATTTACCGCATTTTACCCCACTCGCCACTCACCCATTCCCTGCAGGCAACCAAGCTATCCTATTATGTACATACTGCTTTTCAACACTCCACTCCACAACTCATTCCCTCTCCCTGCCTAGACATACCTCTTGAAACAAAGCACTGTGCTATTTCTCTAAAGTTAAAGACTATACGTACTCTGTTTTTTTAACGTGGTAAAAAATCCTGCCCCCTTACTGCTTACTGACTGATATTTGATGCCAGGAGAAGGGAATACTACGGTTCTTTTTTATTTCAGTTGTATTTTAGCATAGTTAGCCATATTATCAGGTAGACGTAGGCATAATTTTAAGCATGAGACCTTAAGATAGAATGTAATTTTTGCCTCGTTAAAAAAAATAGACTATAGATAGAAGCTTTTTTATACTGTCTACTGGCTCCTCATGTCTCAGGAAGGAGGTGAAATGTGCAAAAAGCTGGAAATTCACCATAAATAACACTATAGTCGCCAGTCACTTGCCACTGCACTAATGTCGCCAGGCACAATATATTACGAATTTTAGCATCACTACAGACTTTTATGTGCCACTGAAGACATGTAGTGTGAATGTGTGATGTACATAACATAAACTACTGTGCAGAAGTCTTCAGTGGCACATAAAAGTCTGTAGTGATGCTAAAATTCGTAATATGTTGTGCCTGGCGACATTAGTGCAGTGGCAAGTGACTGGCGACTATAGTGTTATCTACGGTAAGGATAAGTAGAATGCCATTGCCTATATGATAAAGACTCAATCATTTCTTTGTGGTGTGCAGGGAGTTTAGATCCAGGCAGAGTCAAGCCTTGCTACTCACTGGCTAATCATCCCCATACACATTCAGTACTTTCACACTGGCTAATCATCCCCATACACATTCAGTACCATCACACTGGCTATTCATCCCCATACACATTCAATACTACTTTCAACCTTCAGGCTGCTCACCCCACAGGCACCTCTTAACCCCTTGAGACTCAGAGCGTAATTTCCATTGTAATTTGGGTACAATTAGATGATTTTTAGTTAATATAAGCAATATTTTATAGATATGACCTGTTTAGAATCTTCGTCAACTAACAAATTTGGTATATTAAGTGACTTTTCGTAATTTTATGGCTCGACTACATACAATTGTTTATAGCAAAGGAAAGATCTGGGTGTGAAGGGGTTACGTAACTCATTACCACTGCTTGAACTCCTGGCCTCAATATTTCTGTCCCACATCCAGATCTCGCTTACCTACATTAGTCAATGGCTACTATGCTATCCAAAGTGTATTTTCTTCTCCTGTGCTCACAATTCTCCTTCTCATTGATCACCTTAATTATATATATATAATTTACTATATCTAATAAGGGAAAAAAAGTGATATACCAGTTTTTCGTTCATAAAAAGTGATATACCAGTTTTTCGTTCATAAAAAGTGATATACCAGTTTTTCGTTCATAAAAAGTGATATACCAGTTTTTCATTCATAAATAGTGATATACCAGTTTTTTATTCATAAAAAGTGATATACCAGTTTTTTATTCATAAAAAGTGATATACCAGTTTTTTATTCATAAAAAGTGATATACCAGTTTTTCATTCATAAATAGTGATATACCAGTTTTTCGTTCATAAATAGTGATATACCAGTTTTTCATTCATAAAAAGTGATATACCAGTTTTTCATTCATAAAAAGTGATATACCAGTTTTTTATTCATAAAAAGTGATATACCAGTTTTTCAGTCATAAAAAGTGATATACCAGTTTTTCGTTCATAAAAAGTGATATACCAGTTTTTCATTCATAAAAAGTGATATACCAGTTTTTTATTCATAAAAAGTGATATACCAGTTTTTCATTCATAAAGTGATATACCAGTTTTCCATTGATAAAAAGTGATATACCAGTTTTTCATTCATAAAAAGTGATATACCAGTTTTTCGTTCATATAAAGTGATATACCAGTTTTTCATTCATAAAAAGTGATATACCAGTTTTTCGTTCATAAATAGTGATATACCAGTTTTTCATTCATAAAAAGTGATATACCCGTTTTTCGTTCATAAAGTGATATACCAGTTTTTCGTTCATAAAAAGTGATATACCAGTTTTTCATTCATAAAAAGTGATATACCAGTTTTTCAGTCATAAAAAGTGATATACCAGTTTTTTATTCATAAAAAGTGATATACCAGTTTTTCGTTCATAAAAAGTGATATACCAGTTTTTCATTCATAAAAAGTGATATACCAGTTTTTCAGTCATAAAAAGTGATATACCAGTTTTCCATTGATAAAAAGTGATATACCAGTTTTTCGTTCATAAAAAGTGATATACCAGTTTTCCATTGATAAAAAGTGATATACCAGTTTTTCATTCATAAAAAGTGATATACCAGTTTTTCGTTCATGAAAAGTGATATACCAGTTTTTCATTCATAAATAGTGATATACCAGTTTTTCGTTCAGAAAAAGTGATATACCAGTTTTTCGTTCATAAAAAGTGATATACCAGTTTTTCATTCATAAAAAGTGATATACCAGTTTTTCGTTCATAAATAGTGATATACCCGTTTTTCATTCATAAAAAGTGATATACCAGTTTTTCATTCATAAAAAGTGATATACCAGTTTTTCGTTCATAAAAAGTGATATACCAGTTTTTCATTCATAAATAGTGATATACCAGTTTTTCATTCATAAAAAGTGATATACCAGTTTTTCGTTCATAAAGTGATATACCAGTTTTTCATTCATAAAAAGTGATACCAGTTTTTCATTCATAAAAAGTGATATACCAGTTTTTCGTTCATAAATAGTGATATACCAGTTTTTCATTCATAAAAAGTGATATACCAGTTTTTCAGTCATAAAAAGTGATATACCAGTTTTTTATTCATAAAAAGTGATATACCAGTTTTTCGTTCATAAAAAGTGATATACCAGTTTTTCATTCATAAATAGTGATATACCAGTTTTTCATTCATAAAAAGTGATATACCAGTTTTTCATTCATAAAAAGTGATATACCAGTTTTTCATTCATAAAAAGTGATATACCAGTTTTTCATTCATAAAAAGTGATATACCAGTTTTTCGTTCATAAAAAGTGATATACCAGTTTTTCATTCATAAAAAGTGATATACCAGTTTTTCATTCATAAAAAGTGATATACCAGTTTTTCATTCATAAAAAGTGATATACCAGTTTTTCGTTCATAAAAAGTGATATACCAGTTTTTCATTCATAAAAAGTATATACCAATTTTTCATTCATAAAAAGTGATATACCAGTTTTTCGTTCATAAAAAGTGATATACCAGTTTTTCATTCATAAAAAGTGATATACCAGTTTTTCATTCATAAAAAGTGATATACCAGTTTTTCATTCATAAATAGCGATATACCAGTTTTTCGTTCATAAATAGTGATATACCAGTTTTTCATTCATAAATAGTGATATACCAGTTTTTCATTCATAAATAGTGATATACCAGTTTTTCGTTCATAAAAAGTGATATACCAGTTTTTCATTCATAAATAGTGATATACCAGTTTTTCATTCATAAAAAGTAATATACCAGTTTTTCATTCATAAATAGTGATATACCAGTTTTTCGTTCATAAATAGTGATATACCAGTTTTTCATTCATAAATAGTGATATACCAGTTTTTCATTCATAAATAGTGATATACCAGTTTTTCGTTCATAAAAAGTGATATACCAGTTTTTCATTCATAAATAGTGATATACCAGTTTTTCATTCATAAAAAGTGATATACCAGTTTTTTATTCATAAAAAGTGATATACCAGTTTTTCGTTCATAAAAAGTGATATACCAGTTTTTCATTCATAAATAGTGATATACCAGTTTTTCATTCATAAAAAGTGATATACCAGTTTTTCATTCATAAATAGTGATATACCAGTTTTTCGTTCATAAATAGTGATATACCAGTTTTTCATTCATAAAAAGTGATATACCAGTTTTTCATTCATAAATAGTGATATACCAGTTTTTCATTCATATGTCGTGCCCAGAGATCCGAGGAAGGAGAGGAAAGAGAGGAGGGAGAGGAGACAAAGGAAGGAGAGAAGGGGAGGATTAGCGAACAAAAGGGATTAGAAACAAAGGGAGTACAGGTTACATGTCAGAAGTGTTGGGCACACCGATGAACGGAAAGTCAGGCCGTGCTCTATAATATAGAAAACGCGATGAGGAAGGAATGGTAATCCCTCCCTAGTGAGACAGGACATGAAAGGCATAAAATAAAGTGCCTTACCGTAAATAGGGACAATAGAGAAGGTACACAGTCTTAGCGAACAGAACGTTGTCGGAGCGAAACACAACGTAACATTTAGTGCATGAACATTTTAGAAATACAGAAATAGTAAAATAAGGAAACGATATGTATAGGGACAGTTGCCTCAAGACATGATATAAAAGACAGTTGTAACGAGGAGAGGACAGCAGATATTTACAGAGCTCCATAGCTCACAGTACATTTCCCATTGTAAGATGAAGGCTCTCTCCCGCACAACGTTACTCTTGTTCACCTGGAACGTGGTAAGTGACATATATTTTCTGTAGTGACTGAAGTGTCTTGAAGTTTGTTTTGATGTCTTGAAATGTTTTTATGTCTTGAAGTGTCTTGAAGTAACTTGTCATGAAGTGATTTTGTCTTGTGTAGTTATATACCGTGTAGTCGTAAACCGACTGTGTTTTTATGAAGTGTTAGTTAGATAAAATGAAGTGTCTTGCTGAAGTTGTGTTTACATTGAGTTTTGGTGTAGTGTTTTCTGTGTAGTGTTTTTACTATAATGATATGTTAAATAAATAAGCGAAAGATAGCTGCGTGTCACAACCCCACTTATGTACGGATTCAGCACTCTTGCAATACTTAAGTACCGACTTATAATAGAATGAATGGTGCAGCTTATTTGTCTTAGGTTCCCAAAGTAAGAGAAAGAAAATAACTAAGGTGTTGGGGAACGACACATAAAAAGTGATATACCAGTTTTTCGTTCATAAAAAGTGATATACCAGTTTTTCATTCATAAAAAGTGATATACCAGTTTTTCATTCATAAAAAGTGATATACCAGTTTTTTGTTCATAAAAAGTGATATACCAGTTTTTCGTTCATAAAGTGATATACCAGTTTTTCATTCATAAAAAGTGATATACCAGTTTTTCGTTCATAAAAAGTGATATACCAGTTTTTCATTCATAAAAAGTGATATACCAGTTTTTCATTCATAAAAAGTGATATACCAGTTTTTCATTCATAAAAAGTGATATACCAGTTTTTCGTTCATAAAAAGTGATATACCAGTTTTTCATTCATAAAAAGTGATATACCAGTTTTTCGTTCATAAAAAGTGATATACCAGTTTTTCGTTCATAAATAGTGATATACCAGTTTTTCGTTCATAAAAAGTGATATACCAGTTTTTCGTTCATAAAAAGTGATATACCAGTTTTTCATTCATAAAAAGTGATATACCTGTTTTTCGTTCATAAAAAGTGATATACACGTTTTCATTCATAAAAAGTGATATACCAGTTTTTCGTTCATAAAAAGTGATATACCAGTTTTTCGTTCATAAAAAGTGATATACCAGTTTTTCGTTCATAAATAGTGATATACCAGTTTTTCATTCATAAAAAGTGATATACCAGTTTTTCATTCATAAAAAGTGATATACCAGTTTTTCATTCATAAAAAGTGATATACCAGTTTTTCGTTCATAAATAGTGATATACCAGTTTTTCATTCATAAATAGTGATATACCAGTTTTTCATTCATAAAAAGTGATATACCAGTTTTTCATTCATAAAAAGTGATATACCAGTTTTTCATTCATAAAAAGTGATATACCAGTTTTTTCATTCATAATAGTGATATCCCCAGTCTTTCATTCATAAAATTTGATGTACCAGTTTTTCATTCATAAAAGTGATATACCATTTTTCGTTCATAAAAGTGATATACCGTTTTTCATTCATAATGTGATATACCAGTTTTTCATTCATAAAAAGTGATAATACCAGTTTTTCGTTCATAAAAAGTGATATACCAGTTTTTCATTCATAAAAAGTGATATACCAGTTTTTCGTTCATAAATAGTGATATACCAGTTTTTCGTTCATAAAAAGTGATATACCAGTTTTTCGTTCATAAAAAGTGATATACCAGTTTTTCGTTCATAAATAGCGATATACCTGTTTTTCGTTCATAAAAAGTGATATACCAGTTTTTCGTTCATAAAAAGTGATATAACAGTTTTTCATTCATAAAAAGTGATATACCAGTTTTTCATTCATAAAAAGTGATATACCAGTTTTTCATTCATAAAAAGTGATATACCAGTTTTTCGTTCATAAATAGCGATATACCAGTTTTTCGTTCATAAATAGTGATATACCAGTTTAATTAAAGTATCATAGTCTTACAAGTTACGCAGAATATCCAAAAGTGCTATAGGATGAAAGCAATAGGTTACACATGATTTAATGTCACTGAGAGCCTCCATCACGTGACACCGGCTGACCATGTAACTAGGATTCCCGCCTTTCAGAATGATGGTGATGGGGTTAGTTTTATCTTCCATATTATCACTTAATTCCTATTCCTAACCCACCTCCTTAGGGTGTCAGACAGGAGAACAAAAATCCACAACATGGTCTGAGTCTATTAATGCATTGTCCTGCCAAGATAAACACACAGGTATGCAAATTAGCCACCCTAGCAAAAGTCTGTCTCAGGAACCTTATCTCAACTCCATCCATTTTCTTTTGGGCGTCCCTTTCTATCTTCTATACAGGGACTACCAATAAATGGGATTTCTGTCAAAAATAATACCCTTAAGACACTCCCACTATGATGTATAAAGAAAAAAATATTATTATAAGAATGGAGCAAACTAAACAGATCAGGTACTGGAAGGCGTCCCAGAACACAACCCGAGGCGGACCCGAGGTATAAGCCAACTATGTAGCTGCTTAGGGCCCCCAAACTCCTAGGGGGCCCCCAATCTCTTGGAGAGCCAGAGGGGCCCTAAATCTCCTTTGAGCCTCAAATCTCCTGGAGGGCCCCCAATCTCCCAAGGGGCCCCCAAGCTCCTGAGAGGCCCATAAGATTCTGAGGGGCCCACAAGCTCTTGAAAGGTCCCTAATATCCTGAGAGGCCCACAAGCTACTGAGGGCCTCCCAAGCTAATAAGCTAATGAGGAGCCTGCAAGCATGGTAGGGGGGCCCCCAAAGTAAATCCTGCTTGGGGCCCCATAGAGGCTTGGGCCGGTCCTGAACACAACCTCCACCATAACCATTACCTGAAGGGTATTGACTGCTCCTTGAACTGCACTACCAACTCGCCAATGCACTCAGCAGAACATCACAGCACTGAACAACACACGAGGAACTCAGCGTATTTACGTATGGTTTTAGGCAACCTCAAACACACAGGCAGAGCACCAGTCAAGGCTTTACTTTCCCTTTGAGAATAATAATAAGAAGTGTAGGGGTAACACCTTAATATCGGTGACTTTATCCTGGTTCTTGAAGAGTTGTAGTGTTTGCTGCTGGATCACCCCTTTCTGTGCTTGTTCTTGTGAGTGTCTTGGCTTTATCAGTGTTCTTGCTGCTTCCTTGTTTTCCACACCAGTAAAGAGAATAAGCACTGTAACTGTAGCACTGTAAGCACCCAGGAGAATAGCAGCACTGGTAGGCCGCGACAGATTACGCCCAGAACAAGGTGAAGGAGGACTTTGGAGCCTAATCCCCAGCACAGACCTCCAGTCAGGCACTACCTCGCCTTTACCTATGCCAGAAAACATGAAAATCCGCAAGTCACTGTGTGTTACCAAGACTGGGTGGAAAATGTGGTGTAAATGCATCTCGCCTCACAATAAAGGAATGTTATGTACAATGTTCAATTAGGAATCAACCGGTTAGCTGCTTCCAATTATTGTTTCATAATTCATTAGTGTGGTACTGATGCAAGATGAGAATATCGACCATTAATAAACAAGCATGAAACATTTAAAACCTGATAATAAAAAGAAATGTGAGGTTTTTACGCTGAATTGACTTGGATAATCTTTGTAAAACTGTTGACGAGATTCCATTGCCATCATTGTTGTCACTACCATTACCACCACCACTACCACTACCACTACCAATGTAAACACCACCACCACTACCACTGCCACCACCACTACCACTACCAATGCAATCACCACCACCACCACCACCACCACTACCACCACCAATGCAATCACCACCACCACTACCAATGCAATCACCACCACCACTACCACTACCAATGCAATCACCACCACCACTACCACTACCAATGCAATCACCACCACCACTACCATTACCACCACCACCACTACCACTACCACCACCACTACCAATGCAATCACCACCACCACTACCATTACCACCACCACTACCACTACCACCACCACTACCAATGCAATCACCACCACCGCTGCCACTACCACTGCCACCACCACCACTACAATCCCCACTACCACTACCACTGCCACCACCACTACCACTACCAATGCAATCACCACCACCACTACCATTACCACCACCACTACCACTACCACCACCACTACCAATGCAATCACCACCACCGCTGCCACTACCACTGCCACCACCACCACTACCAATGCAATCCCCACTACCACTACCCCTGCCACCACCACTACCACTGCTGCCACCACCACCACCACTATCAATGCAATCACCACTACCACTACCAATGCAATCCCCACCACCACTGCCCCTGCCACCACCACCATACCACTACCAATGCAATCACCACCACCACCACTGCCACAACCACCACCACTACCAATGCAATCACCACCACCACCACTGCCACAACCAACACCACTACCAATGCAACCACTACTACTACCACTAACACCAATACCACTGATTCCTCCCTCTCTAGGCACTCATGGCAAATATATCCCCTGCATCACGCTGTCTATACAGTTCCTTCATTTGTGCTACACCTCTCTCAGGTTTACGGTCATTTCGCCCACACGTCAATTCGCCCACATGTAAGAGTCAATTCGCCCACATGTAAGAGTCAATTCGCCCACATGTAAGAGTTAATTCGCCCACATGTAAGAGTTAATTCGCCCACATGTAAGAGTTAATTTGCCCACTCTAAAGTCAATTCGCTCACACGTTCCATGTCACGTCCACTGAGCTATATATTAATAGTTAATAAGTGACAGGTAAATGAACCACCAGTAACCTTGGGCGAAATGACTCCATAGTGTGGGCGAAATGACTCCATAGTGTGGGCGAAATGACTCCATAGTGTGAGCGAATTGACTCCAAAGTGTGGGCGAATTGACCTGCGGGCGAAATGACTACATGGTGTGGCGAAATGGCATGTGGGCGAAATGACCGGATACCCCCTCTCACACCACCCATTCCCTAAGTCTCACTAAAATAGGTCTTGATCCTCTGAAAAACTGGTTCACAAATAGGGTGGTAAATGATTGGAATGGACTCGGTAGACAGGTAGTTAGTGCGGAGTCATTAGAGCGCTTTAAAAGGAGGCTAGATAAATTCATGGATGGGGATGAAAGGGGGATGTAGTTAGTGTTAAGTGACAGGAACAACCTCGTGTAGATCTCGCGGCCTCTTGTAGCTTCCTTATTTTCCTATGTTCTTATTCCACAATTACATAAGAACATGAGAAAATAAGGAAGCTACAAGAGGCCGTGAGACCTACACAGGGTAGTTCCTGTTAGTTTTAACACTACCTACATCCACCTTTTATCCCCATCCATGAAATTGTCCAGCCTCCTTTTAAAACTCCCTATTGGCTCCGCACTAACTACCTGACGACTCCTTTACCCCTCTTCCACACACCTTAACATCATGCATTCTAAAAAAAACTACAGCGGTCTGACGTCATCCCTGCCCTAATATGTCCATACGTATTCCATATACCATCGTGTGATATTATTTCTTCACTATTATACAACTCGCACTGCTCATCCTTCCATTCTCACCACCTCACACATTTCACCTCCAATACAACTCCACCTTTATTCTCCCCACACCCATTCAAAGAAAGTTGTCATCTCTCACCTATTCCATTATCACTTCCACATTCGCACTACCAACACTTATAACACTACATTCATATATGGAAAGACATAAATATACCTATTCTACATCAAATAGCTTGATTGTTTTCAGATAATTTTCCTGATAATGGCCTCCAATCAAAGACTAATTGTACACTTGAGAACATAATTAATAGAATCCACAAGACAACAGTGACAACCCTGAAAAGCGTCAAACAGGATGTCATCAGCAGGGACAGGAACACCAAGGTCATAGTGTTTGAGGAAAAAGAATGAGATAATTCAATCCTCAAAATTATGTTTTATAAAAAAAACATAAAAGCTGCAGTTTCCATTGGGATTAAACCACTCTCACCCACATGAAGCTCGGCCACCCCACTCTTACCCACATGAAGCTCGGCCCACCTCATGTGTAGGTGGGGTGGCGGATCTTCATGTGATCCAAAATCAATATAGGGGCGAAACCCCCCCAGCGAGGTTAGGTTACCTACGTAATGAATGCCCAGACTAGGTTAGTGAACTAGCAGGGAGTTCTGGGGAGGGACACAACCCCCCCCCCCACCCCCACCCCAAGTTACGGCAGGAGAGTATTGGTCAATAGGGAGTATTGTACTAAACTGCATTTTCACCAAAAAAGGAAGGTAAAATTCTAGAGTCCTTCCCCGCCCTTATTAGTGATGGTTCTTCTCCAGACCTTCACAGATCCCTTCAGATACCTCTAAAACGTAATTATAAAGTGGGGGAGATTAAAATTTATCAAATAAATTACTAACCTAACCTCAATATATCCTAACCTAACCTGGTAAAATTCTAGTTCTTTCCCGCCATTAGGTCTCGCTAGGAGGTTATTGGTAAGGTTAGGGTGGGTTACAGTGAGGTTACGTTGCAACGTAATAAGGTTAGGTTAGTAATATTATTTTGGAGGCTCCAGGGGGGGTCATTTAGGGGGGAGTTGACGGGGGCATCTCTCTCCCCAACCAACGGCGGTTGTACTGTGGTGTGGAGATACGTTGTACGTAGGAAGTGGTGCGTGTGTGTGTGTGTGTGTAACTCCATGTGATAAAGCACAGAATTTTGATTAGGAAAAATTAGTCAGTCTCGGAAAATGACCGCGCAGTCCTCGTCCATTTTTACTGGCGTGAGCCCCGTGCCCCGTATTTAGAATTTTACCCGAAAATTTACCATGAATACAGCTAAGTCAATACAACAGAACCAGGTCAATACAATAACCAGGCACACCTACATGAGCCTCAGAGCCACCGTCGCAATCCGCCAGGTGAAAGGTGGTGCCAGGTCCAGCGGTAGGACACAAAACAGCTGACTCAGGTGCTACACTCGTTACCATCACACACTGACTCAACCTTGGTATATCAACGACACCACGACACACACAGCACAACAGTAACCACAACAGACCGTGGTGAACAGTAATGCACAGAACACAACAGACGTGATAGGTAATAAATACCTACGTGATGCCAGCACGGGACGGGGCACACTCGGACAACACAACAACACGACCACTCACTCGCCCACTCAGGGGATGAATGTCTTGTCTTGCTCAAATGCTCACTGTAACTCAACACTGGACAGGTAACGAGATCCGGGGGCCACGCGCGGGCCACCACACCTTGCAGCGGCCTGGCCACGGCTCACAGGGGCACAGAGGCACTAGGGGCCCTCCCACGCACCTTTAGACGCGAGGTGTCAACTTGTCAGGCTTTTTGTTGTCATCGCCGCGGGGATGTCATGCGCCGCCACGACCTTCATTCATGACTGCTGTGCCTTTATTTCATTCATGACTGCTGTGCCGTTATTTCATTCATGACTGCTGTGCCTTTATTTCATTCATGACTGCTGTGCCGTTATTTCATTCATGACTGCTGTGCCTTTATTTCATTCATGACTGCTGTGCCGTTATTTCATTCATGACTGCTGTGCCGTTATTTCATTCATGACTGCTGTGCCTTTATTTCATTCATGACTGCTGTGCCTTTATTTCATTCATGACTGCTGTGCCGTTATTTCATTCATGACTGCTGTGCCTTTATTTCATTCATGACTGCTGTGCCTTTATTTCATTCATGACTGCTGTGCCTTTATTTCATTCATGACTGCTGTGCCGTTATTTCATCATGACTGCTGTGCCGTTATTTCATTCATGACTGCTGTGCCTTATTTCATTCATGACTGCTGTGCCTTTATTTCATTCATGACTGCTGTGCCTTATTTCATTCATGACTGCTGTGCCGTTATTTCATTCATGACTGCTGTGCCTTATTTATTCAGATGCTTCCTATTCATTCATGACTGCTGTGCCTTTATTTCATTCATGACTGCGTGCCTTATTTCATTCATGACTGCTGTGCCGTTATTTCATTCATGACTGCTGTGCCGTTATTTCATTCATGACTGCTGTGCCTTATTTCATTCATGACTGCTGTGCCGTTATTTCATTCATGACTGCTGTGCCTTATTTCATTCATGACTGCTGTGCCGTTATTTCATTCATGACTGCTGTGCCTTTATTTCATTCATGACTGCTGTGCCTTATTTCATTCATGACTGCTGTACGTGCCTTTATTTCATTCATGACTGCTGTGCCTTTATTTCATTCATGACTGCTGTGCCGTTATTTCATTCATGACTGCTGGTGCCTTATTTCATTCATGACTGCTGTGCCTTATTTCATTCATGACTGCTGTGCCGTTATTTCATTCATGACTGCTGTGCCTTATTTCATTCATGACTGCTGTGCCGTTATTTCATTCATGACTGCTGTGCCTTATTTCATTCATGACTGCTGTGCCTTTATTTCATTCATGACTGCTGTGCCTTATTTCATTCATGACTGCTGTGCCGTTATTTCATTCATGACTGCTGTGCCTTATTCATTCATGACTGCTGTGCCTTTATTTCATTCATGACTGCTGTGCCGTTATTTCATTCATGACTGTGTCTATGTGCCTTATTTCATTCATGACTGCTGTGCCTTTATTTCATTCATGACTGCTGTGCCGTTATTTCATTCATGACTGCTGTGCCTTTATTTCATTCATGACTGCTGTGCCGTTATTTCATTCATGACTGCTGTGCCGTTATTTCATTCATGACTGCTGTGCCGTTATTTCATTCATGACTGCTGTGCCGTTATTTCATTCATGACTGCTGTGCCGTTATTTCATTCATGACTGCTGTGCCGTTTATTTCATTCATGACTGCTGTGCCGTTATTTCATTCATGACTGCGTGCGTTATTATCATGACTGGCCTTTATTTCATTCATGACTGCTGTGCCTTTATTTCATTCATGACTGCTGTGCCTTATTTCATTCATGACTGCTGTGCCTTATTTCATTCATGACTGCTGTGCCTTTATTTCATTCATGACTGCTGTGCCTTTATTTCATTCATGACTGCTGTGCCTTTATTTCATTCATGACTGCTGTGCCTTTATTTCATTCATGACTGCTGTGCCGTTATTTCATTCATGACTGCTGTGCCTTTATTTCATTCATGACTGCTGTGCCTTTATTTCATTCATGACTGCTGTGCCTTTATTTCATTCATGACTGCTGTGCCTTTATTCATTGACTGCTGTCTTTATTCATCATGACTGCTGTGCCTTTATTTCATTCATGACTGCTGTGCCTTTATTTCATTCATGACTGCTGTGCCGTTATTTCATTCATGACTGCTGTGCCGTTATTTCATTCATGACTGCTGTGCCTTTATTTCATTCATGACTGCTGTGCCGTTATTACACACGGAAAAGTGTTATTAAAGGAAAACTGTTATTGCAGGTGATATAAATAAGTGTAATGTTGATTAGCAGGATATTGGCAGCTGAGTAGATTGAAAGGAATAAGGGAAAGTAGCTAGACATGAAAGGCAATCTAAATTGTATGAGAAGTATTGCTTACCTGCCTCTTATTATACCCGGAAATAGTGTTAGTACAGCCTACGGCGCTACACCAAGGATATTAGAAAGACGTTATATAATCCTAGGCCTAATGGAAGCGTTATATAATCCTTGGCCTACACACAATTAAGGAAGCTATATTATAGAGTCTCTCTAGATTCATTGAGCCTACAGGTGGAAGAAATAAGGGTTAAGTTGATAAGTACGATTGGTAGCTGAATATATTTAAAGGAATAAGGAAAACTGGACATGTGAGCAGTGGCGTCACCAGGAAAAAAAATTTGGGGGGGCTTTAGCCCCGGGGTGATGATGGGCGAGCGCAGCGAGCCTATCCAGCTGGGGGGTCGGGGGGTAATTTTGAAAATTAATCAGTTCCAGGGTAATTTTGAGGCCCAAAAAAGAGAAGAAAGTGGAATTCAGCTTTAATTACATGACGCATAAATTAATAGAGTTATACCATATTAACTAAATACCATATAAATTTAATAACCCAATGCAGGGATCAGCTTGGTTTGGAAGAGGTAACGGAGGTTCTATAGAATATCTCTATAATAGAATATACTTAGTAATTTCAAGGTTTGTTAGCAAACATATTTCAACATTTAAATGAAACATCAAACCAATTTTTCTGTAAAAGTGTGAAAAATAAGGTTTTGCTCTGGCATGGAAAATTGGATAAATATTCCTTTTTATTGTTTTTGGGTAGCAGGCTACTAGCAGCAATTTTGGGGGGGCTGAGTCCTTGTCTTGGGGGGGCTAAGTCCCCCTTAGCCCCCCCACGGTGACGCCACTGCATGTGAGGCGATCTAAATTGATCTACAGGTATGGGTGTCTTGCACTGACGTCACACGGTCTAGCGTCTTCAACCAAATGCCGCCCGTCGGAGCGAGCTGGAGGACCAACAAACTCTACTTGCTGCCCGTGTTTGCCAGCTTATGGTAATTTTCCCATACCATATATATATGTTTATCAGCATAAAAGATATACTGTTATATTCGGAAATGTTTGTTCTATAATATTATCAAATAAAAAACCGTAAAACACGCTAAAGAAAGGCCATTATGAGACTCTCAAGAAATATGCATGAACTTGATATTCATCAACTCCAGCTCCCATTTAATATTTTGCTCGAAAACATTTTACATGGACAATATCAATAGAAGCGGAACTTCATTAGCTTTCCATTGATATATTTCGTTATCTGATAAATGAATTAGAACCATGCATAAATTAGCGTTAACTAAATAAATAACCTCGTCAATCGGGAAAAATTACCCGATTTCATGATCTTTTTAGTTAGTTAACGCTAATTTATGCATGGTTCTAATTCATTTATCAGATAACGAAATATATCAATGGAAAGCTAATGAAGTTCCGCTTCTATTGATATTGTCCATGTAAAAAGTTTTCGAGCAAAATATTAAATGGGAGCTGCAGTTGGTGAATATTAAGTTCATGCATATTTCTTGAGTCTCATAATGGCCTTTCTTTAGCGTGTTTTACGGTTTTTTATTTGATAATATTATAGAACAAACATTTCCGAATATAACAGTATATCTTTCATACTGCTAAACATATATTTGGTAGGGAAAATTACCATAAGCTGGCAAACACGGGCGGCAAGTAGAGTTTGTTGGTCCTCCAGCTCGCTCCGACGGGCGGCATTTGGCTTGAAGACGCGTCTGTCGCAGCCACAACAAGGGCTGTGACGTCACGTGCAAGACACCTATAAATACCTGCCTCTTAATTATTACAGCTGGAAAAGTGTTATTACAGGTGAAATATATAAGTGTAATGTTGATAAGCAAGATTGGCAGCTGAGTAGATGGAAAGGAATAAGGGAAAGTAGACATGTGTGAGCTAGGCGATCTCCCTGTACTATATGGTAAGGTATAATGTGCTAAAGACAAGTAATAAAGGATGGAAGAAAACTTGTATGTATACGTATAGCATATGAATCATAAACCAGACTATAAATGGAGGTTTCGTGCAAATAGTCAATGAAAAAGAGTTGATTTTTGGTTATGCAAAGCGAGTTGAAGAAATCATTGCCATCATCAGCTGTCTTTGACACAACGCAGACAACAGCTGATTCTATGCGGAAGGAAGGAACAGATTCTCGCCCCTGCCCCCCCTCCCCCCTTTAGGTCAAGGCTTCTAACCCAGGGTTCAAGAATACTATGATTCCAAGCAATAATCATGATGGAGTATATCCCTTTGTCCCTCCCTGGATAAGCTGCACCAAATGACCTTGACCGCATCAATGACATTATATCCTTGTACAGCTCCTTGCTTCTACTGCCATGCCTTCACTCTATTCAAGGTTGTTATTCAAGGTCTATTCAAGTTCGCAGGCCATTCAAGTCCGTACCAACTACCAAGGCATCCTTTGTTTAATCTCCTTTCAATTTTTCTGCACTTCATTTCCCCTTTCCAATCTCTCTCTCTCTCAAAGATAACTCACTCCTCATTCTCTTGGCCTTGACTCACTCATCCACTCCAATCCTAACTTACACTCCTTTCACTCCACATACTCATATTCCTAAGCCTATACACTCTCATTAACTCCTCCCTCACACTTCATAGGCTATATTTCACCAGACAAACATAACTCTATGGACCCTTAACCCATGTTTGGCTATAAATAAAATCTTGGCTGCCTTGATCTCATTTCTAAACCTGGTAAAAACACAGAAACAAATTTAGAACTATTTATTTTCTCAACATATAACAGGTTCATAAAAAATGTATAAAACATATCAGGAACAGATCGACTATAAAATCATCTACATGTCAGAATGAATGAACAAAACTGCCTCTACAAATCAGAACCATGATCTATAACAACTTTTACCGGATTTTGTCTGTAAAACTATGAGGCATATTGCAAAGCCTCGGTCAAGGCTTACTTAAGAGGTACTCCAACCACATGGTAACATAAATATACTGATCAGACTGGACACATAATGACCTTTTATGTGATGACCTTGAGTGGCCTAACACCTGCTGGCTATATGGAGTGAAGTGCACCCTATAGCTACTACAGGAAACGCAGGAAATCATTGTTATAATAGCAAGACTAGTTGACTCTTCTATTCCTGGATAATTTGTTGTGAACCTGTCGGGTGAAGCAATAAAGACTTTCCTAGTGTTTTTGAGACAAGAGGAAACAAGGGTGGTAAAACAGCCTGCCCAAGGAACCCCGCCTCAAGACTGTCACTGCAGCCTGATCGGTGACTACAGTGCTGGAGCAAAGCCCAAACAAAATGCTTGTCAACAATATTTCTCGCATTTTGATATCCAGTCACCATAAAATCAGCGGAGATCATTGCATGTGAAAAAGAGACATGAAGAGGAGAAGAGCTAGGAGCAACAGGAGAGACTCAAATGTCCCTAGAATAGGATGCAATAAGTAAAGGGATCCATGTAGTATTAGAGTATAACATGAGTATTCAAGTCTTCCATCAAAGATTTACAAGCCCCAAAGGCAAGTTAAAGAAATACAATATGTATGAGCAGCTAAGCAAGGACATACATATAAAACTGAAAAAAAAAATTCTTTCAGTTTAATTAAGCATAATTTCCTCTTTTCACAGAGGAAGAAAAAAACATTCTGTCTTCAAACAAGACATCCTATCACATTCATCCTGATGTTGTGCAGAACGTTCACTGGCTTTGATAAGAATGGTAGACTGTTTTAGCGTGAGAGAGGGAGCGCCCCGGGCAAGGCAGTGGTTCCAAGACAACTTCAAAGACCTACAAGATTATTTACAGAGCTACCAAGCTTAGATATAATGGAACTATCTTTGGTAAAGTTAGTAAAAGTACCTAGCATTAAGGCATCTCTATGAAGGGAATTATTATCACCCATGCTCTTACATCAAAGTGATCACCTCTTAGAGCACAGTTATCAGTCAATGGTTCTACACATCATGTTTCTACAGTGGAAGGCTGACACCTAATGCAGCCCTGGATCAGACTTCACCCTGTGTTCAGCTTCTTCAGCATCATGACACAAACATTCCTCCTCACTCAAGGTGCAGGAGAAAATAACTATTGTGCCACTTCTTCATAAACTCCTAACACCTTCTAATACTGTGCAAACATATACTAGTATTTCAGTAACAGCAGATATAATAGAAGGATGAACTTTACATCCCAACCTCCATGCAAGTATCTTTTTTTTCCTTCTATGGTTATGCTTCCTATCACAACTAAGTAATTATTTTTTATCTCGGCAGCTTTCAAAGCTCTCATAATGTAAAAATCTCTCTGCACAGTTTCCGTATCCTTGTGTTATTCTATAATATTACATTTCTTATATACATGTTACACAAATTGAGTACTATTCAACTACATCACTGGTGTTTTCATTTCCAAGAGTTGCAATGCAATTGATTATGAAAATCAAGTTTATGCAATTATTTTGTCACTAATGGTCACACAGCAGGTCACACTCATTTGGCAGCATGAGTTTGGCTGAAAAAAATGTAACCAAATAACATAAACTGTCAGCTTCCTCACAACTAAATCATAAACTGCCAACCACTGTCCCTTAAAATACAGGAACATAAAGCACTGATGCCCCATGAACAACGTGTAGCAGTGTAGATAAAATCATGTGATTCTGCTTTCACCTGAAATTTAATCTAAAAACTCAGCAGAAACTTTACAGATTTACATTGCACCTTAATATTACAAAATGGATACTGAAGTTTCCAGCCTGTTTTGAATGTAAGACTTGTTTTCTAACATCTATCTCTATACTGGCAGGCACTTACTGTACATCTACACAGCCTAACACTCACTGTGCCTCTTCCCTTTTCTTGCTTGCTTATTCTTCCAGTCACAAAAAGATTTCACAACCTTATCATCAATATATGAATACAGGAATGTTTAGCTGCTTGTTCTAATCCAACATGATTCGATATGCTTCCACATGTAATACCAAAAAAGTATGATGAACCACAAGAATTCACATAAACATTTCATCCATAAAGAAATGCATTATCACGTCATTGCACGGTGCATAAGCAACAGTGCCTCCAGACAACACGTGTCGCTGCCGTGTAACCTTTGCTGCACTTCCCTGTGGTTCACATTCGTGCAACGCTGATCTTTTAGGTCATGTGTTTCACCTGCTAAGCTGGATAGCCATATTGGCCATATGCAAGAAATTTTCTCGACCCGTTGCACCGGGGCGCGGCATACAAGAATCATTTGAAAACACTCCACCCGGTGCGTTCCACTGGTTGCGTTGAGTCAGCTGATTGCTCACCGTGCACATCCCACCTGCATTCCGCTCTGCCCTTATTCCATCCTATTTCTTCCCAGACCATTACAGGTGAGTTTTCAACACAACCGAGAGTAACATGCATAACTTGTGAATGCACACGTGTCATAATTAAGGTAAAATCAGGTCCAGGAGGCCTTATATAGGTGTGTTAACTTGTCAGGAAGGTTGAGCGGCGGCGGGAGGATGGAGGTCGGCCATTGTGTGGAGCAGTGGTGGCGGGCCGTTCAAATGTACTCGCACGCATCACTCGGGCCCATTTTTTCTGCACCAACGCCTCAGACAAGTGGCGAACACTAACTAAGCTATTATTTTAATGGCAGAAATGATAAATTACACTAGTAAAATGTATTAGATATGTATAAAACAGTCAAAATACTGATGCCGCCTTGGACTCGCTTGTGTTGGTACGCCTGCCCAATCTCCACCGGCCGGGCATTTCTTGAAGATCCCACCGGTGGAGATACGACTGTGGGGAATCTCCACCTGCCGGGATTTGACGAGAATTCTTGCATATAGCCCAAAGCACATCGCCTCACTTGATTGCGTGCCAAGAATATCATTAATCAATATAACGTTTTTAGATTACTGACTAGCCAATCCCTACAACTTTATATTTATATAATTTTCGGCACGTGATACAAATTGTGTTCGACCAAAGCTCATCTTTCACCACAAGACATGCAGCCACACAGGGTCATGTGCCATATTTCCTGCATGCTCAACTCAACATGACATGCACGACGATTTCAAGAGCAGATTTTTATTTATTATCCTACGTGCAATTTATATCTTACTACTGTACATAAAACTGTGATCCTTATGCATTACCTTTTCTATCATAACATTACCCAAACCAATTAGATTACAATTAGATTAAACGCTATAGTTATATGGTTAAAAGCTTAAAATTTAACGTAATCTTTAATTTTAATGTATATTCCGAGGTAATTAGGTTCGCCCTTCCCTGCACGCCCTCCACAACCAGCACCGGCAGCTCACAGGACCTGTCCACACCACTATAACATGAAGGGATGGGAGCCTGTATACTTTCCTTGACAGATTCCTCAAACTCAGGAACTACCACGTGTAGGTCTCGCGGCCTCTTGTAGCTTCCTTATTTTCTTATGTTCTTATGTTAACTCACACAGCAAACATAATAATTTTCTTATGTTCTCATGTTAACTCAAACAGCAAACATAATCATGATACCTTAAAGAAATAACAACTCCTCAAATGAACTGGTTTCCCTCACTGCACACATGATTCTGTATCCTTGGAAGGCTTCTCACAAATGTCAGGTGAACAAGTCATTTACTGAGTCTTCAACATCTATGTTTTTCTCCTATCAATATGTTATTTCTCCTGGTGAGAATCTTTTCTGAAATTGTGATTTATATTTAATATTGACCACAAGGAAAAAACTCTATTAAGGAATATTTTACGAGGAGGGGAGCAAATGAAGTGTTTCCCGAATGTGTGAGGGGAGGGGGGCACGAGGCAATGTGATGACTCTCTCTGGCAGGACAATGGAGGGACAAATAAGATAAAATGTCTGTAAGAGCTAAGAAATGCAAGATAACAGCTTTGCGATCAGGCACATTTCAAGTCTGAGGTACAGTGGATGAAGAATGCAGAATGGTCAAATGTTTCATGCCACGATTCACCTCAGTGCAAGCAGGCATGCCATCTCATGACAGAAACAATACACAGGTGATTTTGCCTTATATTTAACCCCTTGAGGCCCAGAGTGTAATTTCCATTGTAATTTGGCTACTATTAGACGATTTTGATCAATATAACTAATACTTTATGCTATGAACCTGTTTAGTATCCTTGTCCACTAGCTAATTTGGTAATATATTAAGCAACTTTTTGTAATTTTATGGATAACAACAGAATATTTTATACAGCAAAGGAAAAATCTGGGCGTGAAGGGGTTAAAGAAGTGTTGAGTTGCACATGCATTGGCACTCAACACCTCAACCATCAGACTGCAAAGGGTTAGATGACAGTAAACTCTTCAGGTATTATCAACTACATTCAGTAACTTCTCTTTATCCCTATTTTTGTATCCTTTAACATCAATACTTTATGCCTTAAGAACATTTACAGATAAGTACTTGATGCAATTCTTCTTAAAGTTATCTCTGTTCACCATCATTATAACACAAAGAGCATCTGGTGCTCATTAAACAGAGCACACCACAAATATAAGATACAGGTCACATAAGATATAAATATACAGTAGTAAATGAAAAATAAAAGAATTCTGGACAGTTAATTTTAACTTCAATAAGCAACACCACCCACTAAGCCAACAAAGTGTTCTATCAAGGCTAGTTCTTGACCACAGGCTCACTTAACCACGTGCTGTCTTTGCCTCTGTAAGCACAAGGCCAAAGATTCACTCCAAGTGTACCAGAGTAAGCAATGTACCATATCATAAATGCTTTTCACTTGAAATAGGACAAATGAGAGACATGACTGCTGAAAACTACTGTATTAATACATTTTCACCTGTAAAAAAAACAAATATTTCCAACACTATTCACACAAATACTACATAAAAGGTTGCTCGTGTCAGTTCTGCAGCAAGACACATGGAACACACACACACTCGGACACACTTACATACATGCACACTTTTAGACAAACACACATGCATGCAGGCATGGAGGTGTATGCAGGCATGCACGCTTACAGACACACACAATGATGTAAATACACGCGCACACACACAAACTGACACCAACTCAAAATTGTAAAAAGTGCATGATTTGCATGTCCAGCTTTAACGTTCAAATAAGCTGAGGAAATAAAATATATATAATAACAAGTCAAATAACACGATAACTCAAACATCTTGTTAAGCTACAAACCAAAATGTCAAAACACTAGTAACGGATGCAGCTTTCTCTTTCCAAATCCTATGACAAAATGTAGAAATATATAGTTAGGCAATCTAGTCCATATAGTATTTAAATTTTTTTATTAAACAAAAGTACTGTATAATGTATTTTTGGCAAAGATTTCTTCAATTTGTTAAAAAAAAGAAACTAGGGATAAGCAGAAATGTTCAAGTTCTTCATGACTGAGTTACATCATGGACTCCCAAGGCATTCACTGTGGCTTGCAGGGTGATGATCACGGTTGGCCCCAAGGATAGTAGTATATAAAGAGTATATACTCAATAAAATACTATCCTTGGTTGGCCCGGTGGTGGTGGTGTGCTGTGCGGGACTCCTCTTTAAAATAATGTCCTCTCTGATATACATAATGTTTCCTAAGGCATATAATATTTTTAGATATGTAACAAATAAATATACCGGTATATTGAAAAACTAAAAAGAATTTCATAATTTACACGTCCCATAGAAGTGTTTTACGCATGAACATGGGAGGCCTGTACAAGTGTACATACCTAAGTACATACTCTTGCTGCCACGACTAAACCCCAATCATGTGTTCTGACGGAGGACAATGCACACCTTGTCCTGAGCTTCACACCAACCTGTGATAGATGATGTGATTCTAACAACAGGCCGTCACTTAGCCACCCTTCTTGTCTTACATGAATATAGACTATTTATTGTTAGATTACAACTAACTCAAGTTCTTTACTGCTATTTTGATGCTACTGCAAGTTCAAACATGACTTAGTGGATAAAAAGAAAAAGTTACCAAGAAAAAGATCATATAGGGTACAAGCTGTTGACCTGAATTTGTAGAAACAAGTAGTGCCCCATTTGCACTGACGCCTTGATAATGATGGATTGATTGTAATGCAGAGTTAGCTTCTACATAATGGTATCTGCATCAGGGTCAGTCATTCAAACTGACAGAGAAGGTTTCACACATTCTTTGAAAATCCCTTGTTATAACTCTAGTAAAATTTCAAAGCCCCCATAATGCTAGCGTCTCCATGGCAGACAAGAATCTTCAACACTGGCTGACGAAGCAAGGCGCGCGCTCCCTTCCACGTGCAGTGTAGTGAGTCTCCACACACTCATACAATAAAGCATTAAACGGAACTTATTTCTACATTTCATAAATGCACTATGGCATTTGTGAAGAAGAAAAATACACCTTTATCATTTGAAGTAAAGCTGCAGGTACACTTAGCTGTTATTCTGCTTATACTTACACATATATTCCGTTTTTTTAGCGAGACAAAAATCCTGCCCCTTTGCTGTTTACTGACTTTGCTGTTTACTGATGCCAGGAGAAGGGAGTACAGGTTGCCCATCACTTATTCAGCAACCACGGGACCTCAGGACTGCCGGATTTTCGAAATTTCCGGATTATTGATGTTTTGTCCCCTGACTCTATATATGCTGTATATATTGTAACAGCAAATGACTACAGTTCTTTAAAGAATTAAAATTAAACACAAAGACCCAATGCCGTACATTTCACAAACACTTCCCACAGACACACCACTATCAAGTTTTTTTAACAGTTCAACTTTCTCTGCGATCGACAACGAGCGATGTTTGCATTTTACGCCACTTCTTTTATTCGCCGAATCCATGATGGGGCTATACGGCAGCAGATTTTAACAATTACGACAAATAAATGAGAAGGAATGCCTGTTTGCTGTGGGAAGCGTGAGCATACGGCTGATTCTGGGTACAGCGCCATCAAAACAAACGGCGCCTCCCGAAAACAGTGGCTCGCCAACCCGGGAAATTTGAAACTGCGCTCCAAAATTCATGCCAGAAAACTGATGGAACCGGAATATTGATTGCCGGATTAGTGATGGGCAACCTGTACTAGGCTTCTTTAAAATTCTGGTGTATTTTATCATAGTTAACCATATTATCAGGTAAATATAGGCATAACTTTATGCATGAGATCTTAAGATAGAATGGAATTTTCACCTCGTTAAAAAAGTAGACTATAGTTGTTATTCCGCTTGTGAAGAGTTTACACTTTAATGGTAATTGTTCACTGACGAGGGAGGTTCAGGATGTAGAGGCACCACAATCCAACCACCACCACAGTACTATCAGCAATCAATATATGAGTGATGGCCCCTGCTTTGTGTTAAGGGCCACCCCAAAGGTTTGAGAGAAGGCCATTTATATAAAAGATAATAAAGACTAGAAAACCCCACTGAAAAATGTCCATCAATCCGATGCACTGCAGAAATAAGACATGAATGATTTCCAGATGAAAGGCAAATTATCATTAAAAAAATCAGGTATGTTGTTACATTAAATATCTTGATTATCTTTTGTCAAAATGAAGCTTAGAAATATGGCGTCACACTCCCTTGATTATTGCAACCATCACACAAAACCAACTCTGCTTGGCTTGATTATTGCAACCATCACACAAAACCAACTCTGCTTGGCTACCTAACACAAAACTGGAGAAATTTAACGTTTTTGCCACCAGGAATACAAAAATATTATGGGAAATTCTGTCACAAATCACGATCACATTTACAGTTACAGGCGTACACAACGCTCTTCAAACACAGGCAGGACGGGCGAGGAAAATGTTCACACAATTAGTGCAACGAGCCTTAATGATTTTTAAGCATTTAACTGATCCTGTTTGGGACATTTGGCCGAGTGAAGTTATATTTAACACCTATTTATAAGGCTTCCAAATAAGTCATCATATATAGAAGAACAGGATTTATGATCCTTAATCCTAATCAGGCTTGGCAGACTGCTATTCCCTTGCTCCAACCTATGGCTCAATTTTATGCTGGTTGCAAATAAAAAATAAAGTTTAAAAAGGTCAGTCCAGCTGCTCTGACATCCTAGCATTTCTGTGTTCTCCCATCGCCTCAATACTCTGCTAGCAAGCTACCTCATACATCTTACAAGCACTTCAAGCCCCACTACTAAATAAATACTTCTACTTCTCTAAGCAATTAATCTAATATGAACCATTAACATAAAATGTATTTATCTAATATGATACATAAAAAAGTATTTCTTTCGCTGAAAGCGATCTGCTCATCCACTATAGCTACTTGAATTCCTGCTTGTCATTCAGGCAACCTTCAAATTCAAATCACAAGTTTGATACTTTATCATCAGCAATACTGTATCTGCCATGTAGCTGCTCCGTCCACTGATTAACCCTTCACAGAACACTAGCCTGTCCTATAAAGCATGCCAGTCTCCCATGACCTGCTTCTCCCCCTAAACCTTGCACATGAGATAAATGATGAATTTCAATGTGTGCTATACAGAATAGATGAAACAGAATATACTAAACAGTTTACCCTGTATAGTACATGTATAGTACTGTATTGAAACTTGAAAACATGCAATAATTATGGCATGAAAATGATAAAACTAAATGCTAAACAAAAAATTTGAAATAAGGAATATGTATACGTATATTAAGCCAGACTGACTTGCTGCCTTGATCAACGCAGGTTCTGCATTACCTGCATTGCATCATTTTTTGGTATGTCTTATTTCTTTATGATGGAAAGTATACAAAAACAGTATTGTTTACAACCCTCTGTCTTGCATTTCATCCCTCCTGACTAGTCGAACCCTTGCCAAGGTTCTTACCCATGGCCTCGTCACCTCATCTCATCTGTCTGCACTACTCATCTCTGGCAACCAAACCTCCTCCACAAACCATCTTGGCGGTCTCCTGCGATTCATAGCCGCACACAACTTTCAAACTACAGTAAAACCTCTCATATCCGGACTAATTGGGCCAAGGAGTGGTCCGAGTAATGCAAGGATCTGAATAATGGGGTGATTATATACGGGGGATATGTAAAAAAAAAAAATAATAATAATAATAATAATTCTAGGTGTGACTTTTCTAGATAGCTAGGAAAAAAAAAAAAAAAAAAAAAAAAAAAAAAAAAAAAGGAGGAGGTCCGAATAATGTCAAAGTCCGAATAATGAGGGTCCGAATACGAGAGGTTTTACTGTACATCTATATTTTCAAGTTAAAATGACTCTTTGCCCATTTCGAAACCTACAACACATTATCATTGAAATATCTTTTACAAACAACTTTCAACAACCGAATCTTGAATGATATTTCTTAACATAATACAACCACAACTACAACATCTCATATGAAACATTGTGCACGAGCAGTTGTTAGTCTATGTGAAGGCAGCAAAGTTACCGCTAGCCAATCAAAGCTGACCAAATAAGAACCTCTATTCAACAGGATCTAACAAAAAAGGTAATAAAGTAAAGCATCCATTGATTAGATTGACTTGATCATTTCAGAGAGAGAGAGATAATAACTTTGAGGCAACGGCAATCATGACCTTCACGAACAGCCTACAACAGACATTCCCAGAAGAGGCCTCACCATTGGCTGTTAGGAAAGAATCGAAGCCATTCATTGTGTAAGCAAAGACACGGACAGCAATGTAAACAATGTATGGTACAACATTTCCTGCAAACGTGTCACCATTACTCATCAAGCATTTACAGCAACGCCATGAATAATCAATAATCTGCAACTCACGGTTCACAAAAATCTATTATTGCTCCTGTATACAGTGTGGCATGAATCAAGGACACACTATCGATGGCCTTCACCTGTTTTCAAACCCTAAACAAATGCATCATAACAAACTTTTTTTCAGTGGTTCAAAAACTTTGATGCAATGTTAAAGTAAAATTTATGTGACCTGAGGTGTCCAGTATTTGAGACATGCTGGTCATTAACATTGATTTTAGAGGCAGTTTCCATATTTATTTGGGTCACAAGAACATAAGAAAATAAGGAAGCTGCAAGAGGCCGTATATGTATGAGTCAGTCTTTGTCACACCAGCTCGACAAGTTAGACTGCTGTGTGCAACTTCTCTGATAATGAATCAAATAAACTTGAGTCAAAGTTGCTGAAACAAACCATTTTTAGTAAGTAGTAGGTAACAGCTCTTTGGCATAAATCAGGAAATTGGTGAGTGCATGAAGTGGCCTCTGAACTCTATTGACCAGCTGCCAGATCACCGCGACAGTGACAGTTCATCGAGGTGCCAAACCCTTGCCTGGTAACATCAATATGAAGTACAACATAAGTAATAAAAAGCAGCTCTTTGACCTAAAAAGACGGGAAATCCAAGACGTCCATGCACAAATAAATCGACAACGAGTTGCTCCAGGCTACACCGAGAGAGCATAATGTTTGAAGTGCTTTACAAGAAGTCTCTATTAGCTGCCCACTGTTAACAAGTATTGCAAGAGACCGCTCATCCTATACCTGAGATCTACCGGGTGACACACAAAAGAAAGCAACACCATGATGCTAAGTTAATGATAACTATCACAGGAGTCTTGGCTGGGGACTCAAGGTCTGGGTGGCACAGAACAGCCTCAACTATGAACACCATCTGGAGGGACACCGGATGCATTGTGACTTTATACACAATAAGGGGGCAGAGAGTACGCCTGTCGCTACTTAACATGGTAGTATTCCAGTTTGACACCGAAATTTCTTTGGTGGACGAAACAATTTTTTTTTCTGGTGAGTTTTGATGTGTTTTGAATTAATCTGCTAACCATTTCTGCCGCAAATTGTTTTTTTTGTTTTTGTTTTTTTAAAGTTAGGTCAAGGTTAGGTTAGGTTAGGTATAGGTTTGGTTAAGGTTCAATTTGTTTTTTTGTCATTTTTATCCCAAAAAAAATGACACTTGAAAAAATTAATGTAATTTTATTAAAAAAAAAAAAAAAAAAAAAAAAAAAAAAAAAAAAAAAAGTTATTTGCAACAGAAAAGGTTAGCAGATTAATTCAAAACACACCAGAAAAAAATAGTTTCGTCCACCAAAGGAAGTTTGGTGTTCATTTGGAAATTTACCCTTAACACTACTTAAAGCAAGCTTGTTTCCGTGCACAAATTTTCATAAATATACAACTAAAGATATAAGTTGCCGACACACAACAAACAAGCATAAGTTCATTTTCTCAAATCCGAGTAATGAAAATACGTATCAATATTCCAGACATTGAGGCAAAACAGATCGGAACTACAGTATGGTCTGAACACCCGACACACTCAACACTTATAGCAACTGTGAAGCATTTATAGATCTTAGAAGCAAATGGTTAGGTTATTGGATGAACATATTAACCCCTTGAGACCCAGAGTGTAATTTCCATTGTAATTTGGCTACCATTAGAAATTTTTAGTGAATACGTATAAGCAACATTTTATAGATATGACTTGTTTAATAACCTTAACTAATTTGGTATATTCGGTTGCTTTTTGTAATTTTATGGCTAACAACATGCAAGTTTATATAGCGAAGGAAAGATCTGGGTGCGAAGGGGTTAAAACTAGGGGGTTAACGTCTGCATTAACACTGATCTGCTAGGGTGGAAAAAGTCACACATGTTGAACTTCCTAAACAGTAAGAAATGGGTGACAACATGACAAGAAGGTATATCTGTGAGGTCTAAATGGAAGCTGACAAATAATGTATGCATGTGCCTTGAGTAAATGATAAGGGAATGTAATAAGCTGGAGATGAAAAGATAATGGGGAGAAAGGTGGCACAAGATCTTCCAATTTATACACGTGAAAAAAACCTGTGTAAGGCAGAAACAGTGTTAACCCCTTGAGACCCAGAACGTAATTTCCATTATAATTTGGGTAGGCCATTAGACGATTTTAGTTAATATAAGCAGTGTTTTATAGATATGACCTGTTTAGTATCCTTGTTCCACTAGCTAATTTGGTACATTAAGTTACTTTTCAGATTTTATGGCTAACAACAGACAAGTTTTTATAGCCAAGGAAAGATCTGGGCGTGAAGGGGTTAACAGCAGTGTGTAAGATATGCAATATTTGTGACTGCTATCAAGGATAAGTGTTGCTGTCATAAGGGAGTATTGGAGGCTATGGCTAGGAATGGATAAGTGTATCTGACATCAGCCCAAAAATATATGCTATGAGTCTCATGTAAAGAATTTGTCTATGTTAATAATGAATTTTGAGTTTATAAAAATATATGAGCTAACTTCAAAGATATTACAAAAGCATAAGTTTATGATCATGTGAATTATTAAATCTGGCAGAAGGCGGCAGAGAAAGCCAGGCAGGATGGCTGCTGAATGTACTGGAATAAGGTTAGAATGTGAAATGGCGCAGAAGTGGCATGGTGGGTACAGGGCATCAATAAAGACCTTGTAAAGAAAGGCAGGTTTGGGTGTCACCGTACAGGTGGAAATCACACAGTTTCTAGTGTGTGTGTGTGTGTGTGTGTGTGTGTGTGTGTGTGTGTGTGTGTGTGTGTGTGTGTGTGTGTGTGTGTGTGTGTGTGTGTGTGTGTGTGTGTGTGTGTGTGTGTGTGTGTGTGTGTGCGTGCGTGCGTGCGTGCGTGCGTGCGTGTGTGTGTGTGTGTGTGCGTGTGCGTGTGCGTGTGCGTGTGTGTGTGTGCAATTTCTTCAACACCTAGCCTTTTCATGAGTTTGTTTTGGTAAGCAGTCTCTCCGCCCTGTGATGGTTCCTTTAGCCATGAATATCATATGTCTGTAATAGCTTAATACAACTTTAATGAGAATTTCAAGCTGCCACTCAAAATACTCTTCATTAAGAGAAAGCACATGCAATGTTGTAGCAAAATCTCAAAAACTTACAAGCAACACAACCACAAAACTTTAGCAACACACCGTCAGTCTTGAGAACCCGGTCTCCATGGCACAACACTTGGAATCAAACATTGCAAAACAAAGAGAAGCAAATATTATACATTTTTGCTTCAGTATCATCCTGACACTCAACTTAAGTACAGCTGCTGCTGCCGCCAGTAACAGACAACCATGAGTAGCCGCAGCCACTTGGTAGCTTTACTTGGACTGCTTTCAACATGTATATACATACTATTATCATACGTAAGTACACACTCTTTGCACCATAATTAAAGCAAATACTTGTAAATAATGTAAATCACTATATCGTGTGTGAAAGTCTGGCCAGATGAGTAAGAAAAAAAACTTTCAAGCGAAGCCTCACCAGTGCCGGGACAAGCCTCGGCAGGCCATGGCCACACGGCCCACACCGGCCCAACACGGGCCTCAACACACGCTCTACTCATAAGGTATTATCTTGAAGAAAAAACTCAACAAAGAATTTCACACGCCATCAAAGGCCTGTATGAAAGTATTAACATAAATATGACAATGTATCCAGAAGCTTAATAAATTCATTGCAGCATACGTACTACAATAAAGATCTACAAATTGTGTCTGAATATTTGTTATTGCATAGTAACAACACAATATGATCTGAAGTCAACCACAGTTGTGTAAGAAAGTTAAAAAAAACTATTTGCAGCAAACATGCTTTGCGCTCAAATCATAAGTAATTACCAACAACTGATGCCGCAATACCTCCATTTTCTAGACAGAGAACATAATATTCTGAGCCACACACTCAGGTCTGCCTTGTTTCCCATGACAACAACCAAAAATGTGAACAAGCATCAGGAGAAAGAGGATTCCTTATCAATGAATGTGTCTTCCCTGAGTCTTCTCATGTGAGGCTGTTCCTTAGCGGTGCAGCCCAACACTGACCTATACTTGCTGCCAGCTGCTGCACTTGTCCCCTGTTCTCTGTTCCCTAGTCTTAAATCCTATCATCTTCCTTTTCCCTAACATTTGGAAGTTCAGGCAAAGGCTTTTACAACCTACAATAAAGGTGTTTTGTGTTTTTCTAACTTTCTAAGATTATATATTCTTCATGTGATATGAACTGGGATGCTAAAAATGCTTCCGGCAAACTCAAACTCAATATTTATCACCTTAAATTCTTACTGCACATTTGCGTTTAGGATGAGAGAATGTTCTTATTATGCTTCCTTACAAGATTACACACGAGGCAGTTCTTGACTAGTCACTGCTTAAGTAGGCAAAATGTCTATTTCCTGTTGCACCTATAGAAGCAAAGCATATTTCCATTCACATTACCATAGTGTGTAACAGAACACTGCCAACACAATGAGTTCGATGATTGAAGTAACCTGTCGGTGTCTTCATGCGTGGCAATATAAATTTAATAGATCAAAACTACGATCATTTGCTTTCACGAGATAAAAGTGTTGGTTCCTTTAAGACTTGCCTTGAGGATGTTACCAAAGAGACAACAGGAGGAGGCAGTGGTGGTGGGTGGCGGCTGGCTGGGCGGCGGCGGGGCCTGGGTGGGGGGCGTGGCTGCGGTGCTGGTGGTGGTGGAAGAGGTGGAGGAGGAAGGGGGAGGGTCTGAGGTGGGTTGGGACTGAGAGGAGGATTGTGTCTCACTGTTCTGGGAGTGAGGCTCGTTGGTCACTGGTTCTCCCACCTTGTTGTGACTCCCTGGTGGCAGAACATAAGAACATAAGAACATAAGGAAGCTACAAGAGGCCGCAAGACCTACACGAGGTAGTTCCAGAGCAGAGGGAAAGGATGAAATGACTGCTGATTGAAGATTGATGGATTGTAATGCAAAAATAAAAGGGGGGAAATGTGCCAGACATCACAGGTCATCTGGCACTATGGCTAAGCATAAAAAAAGGGATGAGTTAGAGAGAAATAGTGAAAGAAAAAGTTGACACCAAACTTCCATACCACAATACAAGTCTTAAACATTCACGCATTATTCCATCAGTATGTAACATAGAGTAATATTGCTCGAGAGAAAAGCTTCTATAAGGAATATATGTCCAGAGAAGAATATGCTGCTTGTTCTAATACATTATCAGAGTAAAAAAAATTAACCTGACTTAGAAAAAAAAGCAGCGAACAGATGTCCTCCAATATCACGGCACTTACTGTTCAGGTGAAGTTTAATTCTTTATATTTTCCAAGCATTTTGTTTACACTGACAACTAACAATTTTTGGAAAAGGCCATTTTGTATGCTAAAAAATCTATTTGTTTTACTAATAATCACATTTCCTTCACTTACTGGAGGACTTCTGTATACCATCAAGGGAACAGACTATGTGGGATAATAGGATGTATATAAAAGGGAAATAAAAGTATAAAGGATAAGTAATAAAAAGTGCAGTAAAACCTCTCGTATTCGGACACTCATTATTCGGACTTTGACATAATTCGGACCTCCTTTTTTTTTTTTTTTTTTTTTTTTTTTTTTTATAAATATCCCCCCATTATTCGGATCCTTGCATTACTCGGACCACCCCTTGGCCCAATTAGTCCGAATATGAGAGGTTTTACTGTACTATAAAAGGGACGTATACTATCAAGGGAACAGAGTACGAGGGATAATATGATGTATAAAAGAACATTCACCCGACAGATTGCTGCTGGACCAGGAACGTCGCGTACCCGTGGAGGGAGAACGTTTGGTGCGGCGGGGCGAGCCGTGGGGCGAGGCGTTGGGGGTGCGGGGGCGGGAGCTGCAGGAGGAGGAGGCGGCGGTGGAGGAGTGGGAGGAGGCCGTCCCCGTCAGCGAGTGTGAGCTGCCCGGGTAGAAGCGGGAGCGACGTTCCTTTGCCTCCAGGAACACCCCGGCAGAGTTGTGCATGCGTGTCTGCAGCGCCAACACCTCCTCAAGGTCAGCCTCTCTGTGGTGGCAGCAGCAGCATCAATAGCCTGTGCTGTTTCTAGCCTTTTGGGGGCCCTATGCGAAATGCTGTTTGGGGGCCCTATTTTGTAAAACTATGGTAGGGGGATTCCAAGCCCTCTTGGTGGTCCAGGGGCACACCTTTAATATTTAAATGCATTAATCTGGTAAACTTTAAGAGGAACAGAAACTAGATTCTAAAAAAAGGCAAATATTGGCAGCATGGGGACCCCTTGGTGGCTTCGGGGGCCCTGTGTAACTGCGTAGTTCGCATATAGCAAGAAACAGCCCTGTCAATAGTGGACAAAGGAGGCATACATGATGGTAGTGGAAGTGGTAGATGGAAGTGGAAGTCAGCAGTAGTGGAACAAGTAGGCATACATGATGGTAGTGGAAGGTCACAAATTAAATGACTAACATTCTATGAAAATCACAAAATGGGAGTTTCAAAACAAAACTACATGTTGAGTGACTTTTGGAACTTTCAAACAATGTGGGTGTGATGCAACCCATGCAGGGAGTCTACAGCCCGGGTCCCACTATGGGGATACGAGGCCACGTCAACCCGCATTATGCTAACGCGGGTTGACGAGGTAAAAACACGACTTAACATGGTCCTGACTTTTATGGTAATGCGGGTCACGCGGGCAGACAAGGCCTCGTTCCTGATGTGGCACGATTTTTAATTTTTTTAAAATTGTTGCGTCAGTCCTTTGGACAAGTGTCGTGGCCATGACGTGGATCTGTCTTTGTCTGACGTGGCGATCAGGCTGATGCGAGTTGACGCAAAAAATTCCCACGTCAGTCAATGTCAGGCAATTTTCTCTAACGTGGGTTGACGTGGACCCGTAACCTCATAGTGGGACCCGGGCTATTAACACCAACACCTTACCTGCACTCACCTGGCACACCACACCTCACATGGATACCTGATGACACCTATCTGACACTTGGGTCTTACCTGGCATTGGACATAAAAGCACGATACAAGTCCATGGTAATATGCTCGTCCCTGATCAACTGTTGCTGCTGCTGCTGCTGCTGCTGTGACTGTGGCTCAGCTGTTTGCTTCTGCAGTTCGGCAGAGTCAAGACTGGTGGACATCTGCCTGCTGTCATCTGCAAAATAATAATCAAATGATGAGAGGAACTTCTATGCAACCCATAAAGCAAATAATTATGATCAATTGATGAAAAAAATGCTTAAAACGTGTCTCCCCTACATTACACTTTGCACTGCTTTGTTATTGACTGTGTGTGTCATGCGCCTTCCCTCAAATGGACTCTACTTTCATAACAAACACAGCACAGCGACACAATATCAATGCATTCCTCCCAAGATTTCTTCTCTTATGGTTCAGATGTAAATTGAAAAAGTCTCCCAAGATGGCCTCTGCACATGGGGGATCAGAACATTTGTAAAAAAAATCTTCATTTCAGAGTTACTTACCAATCACAGATAAGGAATTGTCCCCAACAGACTTCAATCGTCGGATTCGAGGAGGCAATGTGACCATTTCTCCTCCGATGTCTGATGCAGAGTTGTAGGAAGCTATTGAGACAGAAGATGGGGTTTTGGAAGGTGGTGGAAGGTTAATTGATGTAGAGGAGCCAGTGACTGACACAGATGGTGGGCTGCAAATGGAATTGGAGGAGGCTGAAAAGGGAATAGAAGAAGAGTTGTTAGTGGAAGTAAAGGAGCTGGAGTTTGAAAGTGAGAGAGGACTGCTGAAGGAAGAAACAGAGAGGGATTGGTTGAGGGGAGAAGGGTTGCAGACAGACACAGAGGAAACACTACTGAGTGACAAACAAGACACATTACTGACTGAGGCCAAGGAGCTTAAGGCTGACGCTGATTTATTCAAGGGAGAACCATTCCTTGCAGGGGCTACAGAGCAACTGCTGAATGAAACTGAGGCAAAATTACTGACTGAGGTAAGGGAGTTAGATTCTTTAACTGGAGTGTTTAATGCTGAGGTATCAAGTGCATGGTGTGGGGCTATGACAGTACTAGTGGTGGTGGTATTGGTGGTATTCAAGTGGGAGGCACAACCTGAGGTATTGATAGAGGCAGAGGACCCACACACAGCTGCGGAGGCATGGTTAATGAAGGAGGTGGAAGCACTCAAGGGCCCCGTCAACAGGGAGACTGAAGACCCACCGGGAGAGGAGTTAATGGAGAGGGTGGAGGTGTAGGGTGGGGAGGTGGTATGAGGTGTGGAGGGCTCAGAGGATGTAGTGGTTGTAGTAGGGCACTGGGAGGACAGGGAGGAGCAGGAGGCGGAGGCAGCGGGGTCCAGGTAGATGTGGGTCTCCCTGGTATAGGCTTGAATGAAGTCTCCCAGTTGCTTGGAAATGACCACTGCTCGTGCTTCTGAGGGTAACGTCTTGCTGGGGTTCTGTGAAAGAGGTTGTGTGGTGAACATTTTGTGTTGTTTGATACAGAGATTGATTGATGTGATAGATAAAAGGTTGTGTGGTGAGCATTGTGTTGTTTGATACAGAGATTGATTGATGTGATAGATAAAAGGTTGTGTGGTGAGCATTGTGTTGTTTGATACAGAGATTGATTGATGTGATAGATAAAAGGTTGTGTGGTGAGCATTGTGTTGTTTGATACAGAGATTGATTGATGTGATAGAAAAAGGTTGTGTGGTGAGCATTGTGTTGTTTGATACTGATGGAGAGACTGATTGAACATAACAACATAATAAATAAGGAAGCTACAAGAGGCAGTGAGACTTAGATGTTGTAGTTCCTGTAATTGATTGATTGATGTGATAGAAAAGAGGTTGTGTGGTGACCATTTTATGTTGCTTGATACTGACTTAGAAATTGATGGATGTAAAAGAAAAGAGCTAACCCAAAAAACTGTGCCTGCGAAACTTGATTATCTAAAAGAGGGTTAAGAATTGACCATCAGAATCTATGCTGTTATGATCGCCCAGGCATCTAATTCCTATTACATTAAACTTGATTCCTGTTTTTGACTTGATCTCAGGTGCCAACTCGTGCCATTTGGCCTTTTGTATGTACAGTAAAACCTCTCGTATTCGGACCCTCATTATTCGGACTTTGACATTATTCGGACCTCCTCTTTTATTTTTTTTTATTTTTTTTTTTTAATTTTTTTTTAGGGGTCGAAATTTCCTAGCTATACTATAAAACCTAGATTTTTTTATTTTTTTTTACATATCCCCCCATATATAATCCCCCCATTATTCGGATCCTTGCATTACTCGGACCACTCCTTGGCCCAATTAGTCCGAATATGAGAGGCTTTACTGTATATGAAAAAGAAATCTATATATATATAGACCCTAAATATTCTCATGCAACTGAATGTTATCAAAACCTTCAAGGAACAATGACTGTTAGATGACAAATAAATAACTTTGTAACTTTGATTGTGTAGATGACAGTCTCACCTGAATATTCATAGGGGAGTGGAGTGTCCTGGAGGCCGAGCGGAGGAAGCGGTACACCAGGTCCGTCTGCTTCTCCTCGTCACAGCCAATCATCAGCCGCCTCTGGATGTGTTGCAGGTACACCGAGAAGGCCATGCGTGCCTGGTACTTGCTGCAGGAAGACACAGGGAGGAGTCTTATGAAACACTTGCCCTAGGTTTCAACTCAGGAGGACAGAGGGAGGAGTCTTATGAAACACTTGCCTAGGTTTCAACTAGTCTATTCTACACTGAAGCCTGTTCCTTGGAGCCACCTCAAGCTAGTGGCCACTCGCTTCGTTATAATCATCCGGTCACCTCGTTAAAGATGGCCGAAAGAATTGCCTCCGGCGGTCTCGAACTCGTAACCTCGAGCTCACCCCTACCAGACGCTAACCCCTCGGCCACCGCCTCCCCAAAGACCTCCATCACCTATTCTACTTTTGACTACGACTATTTATACCTACAGCCAAAAAAATATACTTCAGCCTTCAAAAGACAAAGCGGTTGATTCCAAAAGCACTCCATTACAATAGAATATACTAGAATGTGAAAAGGCTGATATGGAGCCTAAAAAAAATATATATATACGCATATATATATATAAAATAAAGTTAACTTGCCATCTACTGAGCAAATAACACCTTCATTATCAAATCAGCACAGCTTTATCAGACACCTGTATAAGTTCCAATACCCTCAGGTTGGTGGGTCACAGAAACATATCTACAATGTTCTTACAGATTGATTGACTGATTTAATGCCAAAAAGGGGGCGGAAATGTGCCGGACATCAGAGGTCATATGGCACTATGGCAAAGCATTAAAAAAGGGCAGGGGTTATAGAGAAAGATTGAAACAGTGAGGGAAGGGGAAAGGAACGGATTGTTACAGCAGGATGGTTAGATCAGATGAAGGATGTGTGTTCTTAAAGAGTTGGCCAGACCTACCTCAAGGCCAAGCCATTCTCCAGTGCCTTCAGGACGCTCGCCTTCACCTTCTTCAGATCCCGACACTCGCTGTTATTCTCCTTCTTGGTGGTGCCTGACAGGGAGGAGGGAAGGAAATAGTGAGTCACATACACTACCTAACACAATGGCCTCTCCACTACAATAATGTAATACTTTCCACTACAATACACTGCTTAACACAACAGCCTTTCCACTACAATATTTCACTCTTCCTCATAGCTGCTAAACAACGCAGTCACTTCCCAACCAAACAGGTTCTCAAAACAGCTTGTAAACATTAAATTCACCCCATTTCCTACCTTCTCTAAAAAGCTTCTCATGTCATGTAACTGTACTAACAATACTAACATGATATTAAGTTTTCATCCCGAAGGAATTAGCCTTTGCACTCGTCTTTCTCAACATTAGGGGAACACAAATATTAAAGTAGGAAAAGTTAATGTAGCTAAAAGGCAATTTTTTTTCTATGGTATTTCTGTTTCTTCATACATGATTCTTCCATTAGGTCCATTAATTAGTTTAATTCTTCCATTATGGAAATCCTGCACCATAATTAACTACACACAAACCTCGATTTCCCGGACTAATAGGGGGGAGCACTGGTCCGGGAACCGCAAAAGTCCGGGAATCGCAAGTAAAAAAAAAAAAAAAAAAAAAAAAAAAAAAAAAAAAAAGTCCGATGCCATTACCCACCCCCGGACGTTTATCCTAATCTAGTATTTACTGTCCGGCAACCGCTAATATCAACTACCCCGCCGCGGACTTTTACGTCCGCTGAGCATGCAGCCACCTGGCGGGAGGCAGCAGAAAGTGTTCAATAGTCTCAGAGACATTCCTGCACCAGGGGCAGTGGGAGTCAGGGGACTAACGGAGGCTGTGCAGGTGAACCGTGAGTGTCGTGTGCCCAAATGTAAACAATACGACCGCTGAGCATGCTGCCACCTGGCGGGAGGCGCGGACACTGACCAGGGGTGACAGGAGACGCTCGGACCGCCGGACAACTTGGTCGATTTACGAACAGGACCAGGCATTTCAACGTGTATAAAAAAAAAAAAAAAAAAAAAAAAAAAAAAAAAGTCCGAGATTGACATATCCCCGGACCTCGGATTTTGTCCGGCAAATCCGATATCCGGGAAATCGAAGGTTTGTGTGTATTTACATTTACTAGACATTTACTAGACATTTCTCCTTTAAACATGCCCATATTTTAAACTAGTATGAAAACTACAGCAATCATTCAGGGAGGAAAAAAAAGCCACAACAACTTACCTTAGTCAAAGCATCATGGAATGTGACTTCAATGTAACAAAAGAGTACTCTGAGCATTGTTTTAAGTGAACCTGTTTTCCTACTATGACTTAATCATACAAAACTTACAGCCTACAAAGACAACCTTATGCAAAACACAATCTTCTGATCTACATGCCATAGATAATAATAATAATAATAATAAATAATAATAATAATACCTAATAATAATAATAATAATAATAATACTAATAATAATAATAATAATAATAAGAGTAAAAGGGCATCTACACACAAGGGAATCTACACCTAAACAGCTGCATATTAAATCTAAAATGATTGTTTTGAGATGTTTGTGGTGGCCTACCCAGATTTCTCTTGTTCTTGAGGAAAATCAGACCCTTGGGTAAAGCACGTTCATAGCAGGTGAGGCGCTCCAAGGAGGACGCCAGACCACTGCTGGACACGCCAGACACACGTCCCGTTGCCACTCTGCCGTATCTGCAGTGTTTGTGTGGCACAGAGGTTAGGAGGAAGGCACGGCTGGGTTAGTGCTGGGTAAGATTAATGGCTATAAAACCCACTCCTCTCATTAATGGCTATGAAATCCACTCCTTTTATTTTAGTGCTGGGTAAGATTAATGGCTATAAAATCCACTCCTCTCATTAATGGCTATGAAATCCACTCCTTTTATTTTAGTGCTGGGTAAGATTAATGGCTATAAAATCCACTCCTTTTATTTTAGTGCTGGGTAAGATTAATGGCTATAAAATCCACTCCTTTTATTTTAGTGCTGGGTAAGATTAATGGCTATAAAATCCACTCCTTTATTATGGCTGGGTAGATTATGCTATAAATCCACTCCTTTTATTTTAGTGCTGGGTAAGATTAATGGCTATAAAATCCACTCCTTTTATTTTAGTGCTGGGTAAGATTAATGGCTATAAAATCCACTCCTTTATTTTAGTGCCAGGTAATTTCAATTTGGTCTTAACAAATTAGCACTAGCATCTTTTATAATTCCTTAGATGCCTTTCCATAACTAATTTCCATTCAGTATTTTGTATTAGGTACCATTAACAATTTTGTAGCGAACATAGAAAGTTTGGTAATTAGGTATGATGCCTCTTATTTAGTTCTGGTAGATTAATGTTATATAATCCATTCTTTCGTATTTAATGGCTATAAATACATTTTATTTGTGCTGGGTAAGATTTGGCTTAAAGTCCTCTTCAATGGCTGAAATCCACTCGTCTTATTTTAGTGTTGGGTAAGAGTAATGACTATAAAATCAGCTCCTCCCATTAGCTAACTCTTCCAACCTTAGTTTTACACCAATTATTATTAGAAAAAAGATATTATTGCTCTCTTAATACTAAAGGACATTACAAGACTAAGGAAATACCAAGGACAGGCTGGAAAGAGTTGGTCTGGGAGGCTGGAAAGAGTTGGTCTAGGAGGCTGGAAAGAGTTGGTCTAGGAGGCTGGAAAGAGTTGGTCTGGGAGGCTGGAAAGAGTTGGTCTAGGAGGCTGGAAAGAGTTGGTCTAGGAGGCGGAAAGAGTTGGTCTGGAGGCTGGAAAGAGTTGGTCTAGGAGGCTGGAAAGAGTTGGTCTGGGAGGCTGGAAAGAGTTGGTCTAGGAGGCTGGAAAGAGTTGGTCTAGGAGGCTGGAAAGAGTTGGTCTGGGAGGCTGGAAAGAGTTGGTCTGGGAGGCTGGAAAGAGTTGGTCTGGGAGGCTGGAAAGAGTTGGTCTAGGAGGCTGGAAAGAGTTGGTCTAGGAGGCTGGAAAGAGTTGGTCTAGGAGGCTGGAAAGAGTTGGTCTGGGAGGCTGGAAAGAGTTGGTCTAGGAGGCTGGAAAGAGTTGGTCTAGAGGAAAGTTGTAGAGGCTGGAAAGAGTTGGTCTAGGAGGCTGGAAAGAGTTGGTCTGGGGCTGAAAGTTGTAGGAGGCTGGAAAGAGTTGGTCTAGGAGGCTGGAAAGAGTTGGTCTAGGAGGCTGGAAAGAGTTGGTCTGGAGGCTGGAAAGAGTTGGTCTAGGAGGCTGGAAAGAGTTGGTCTAGGAGGCTGGAAAGAGTTGGTCTAGGAGGCTGGAAAGAGTTGGTCTAGGAGGCTGGAAAGAGTTGGTCTAGGAGGCTGGAAAGAGTTGGTCTAGGAGGCTGGAAAGAGTTGGTCTAGGAGGCTGGAAAGAGTTGGTCTAGGAGGCTGGAAAGAGTTGGTCTAGGAGGCTGGAAAGAGTTGGTCTAGGAGGCTGGAAAGAGTTGGTCTGGAGGCTGGAAAGAGTTGGTCTAGGAGGCTGGAAAGAGTTGGTCTAGGAGGCTGGAAAGAGTTGGTCTAGGAGGCTGGAAAGAGTTGGTCTAGGAGGCTGGAAAGAGTTGGTCTAGGAGGCTGGAAAGAGTTGGTCTAGGAGGCTGGAAAGAGTTGGTCTGAGGGGAAGAGTTGTCTGAGGCGGAAAGAGTGTCTGGAGGCTGGAAGAGTGTCTAGGAGGTGAAGAAGTGGTCTGGGACAAGAGTGGTCTAGGAGGCTGGAAAGATTGGTCTGGGAGGCCTAAAGAGTTGTTGAGCTAAAAGTTGTCTAGAGGCTGAAAATGTCTGGAGCTCGGTAAAGAGTTGGTTGGAGGCTGGAAAGAGTGTTCTAAGATTGTCTTAGGCTGAAAGATTGTTCTGGAGCTAAGAGTTGGTCTGGAGGCTGAAAGAGTTGTCTATGGCTTGGAGAGTTGTCTGGGCTGGAAATATGTGTCTATGGTGAAGAGTGGTCTGGACGAAAGATTGGTCTTGAGCTGAAAGTTGGTACTGAGCTGAAAGATTGCTGAGGCGGAAAGAGTTGGTCTAACTGGAAAGATTGTTAGAGGCTGGAAGAGTTGTTAAGGCTAAAGTTTGGTCTAGGAGGCTGGAAAGAGTTGGTCTAGGAGGCTGGAAGAGTTGGTCTAGGAGGCTGGAAAGAGTTGGTCTAGGAGGCTGGAAAGAGTTGGTCTAGGAGGCTGGAAAGAGTTGGTCTAGGAGGCTGGAAAGAGTTGGTCTAGGAGGCTGGAAAGAGTTGGTCTAGGAGGCTGGAAAGAGTTGGTCTAGGAGGCTGGAAAGAGTTGGTCTGGGAGGCTGGAAAGAGTTGGTCTAGGAGGCTGGAAAAAGTTGGTCTGGGAGGCTGGAAAGAGTTGGTCTAGGAGGCTGGAAAAAGTTGGTCTAGGAGGCTGGAAAGAGTTGGTCTGGGAGGCTGGAAAGAGTTGGTCTGGGAGGCTGGAAAGAGTTGGTCTAGGAGGCTGGAAAGAGTTGGTCTGGGAGGCTGGAAAGAGTTGGTCTGGGAGGCTGGAAAGAGTTGGTCTGGGAGGTGAGTAAGAAGCTGGGACAGAGGGTCTGAGGGAAAGGTCTGAGGAGTCCCACAGGTGAGCTACAAAAGGTTCAGTAAAAAAGGTAGAAAATGACAGACAAATTCTAAAGGAGATGTGAGACCATGGATAGTTAATATTGTTCCTTATGGACTGAAAACCACAATAAGTTTCCTAAGTTTCATTCTAGACACTAACCCAAGCTTCTATTGTTTGGTGATCTTTTCTCTGATGTAACTATACTCGTTTTTTTTTACGAGGTGAAAAATCCTGATCCCTTGCTTTTTACTGACTGATATTTAATGCCAGGGGAAGACAATAGTACGGTTCTTCTAAATTTCAGCTGTATTTTATCATAGTTAACCATATAATCAGGTAAACACGGGCATAATTTTAAGCATGAAATCTTAAGATGAATGGAATTTTTGCCTCGTTAAAAAAAATAGACTATAAGCCCTATAAATAAATACAAGCCAGCATTAATAATGTTGACAGTCTTGTATGCCCCCTTGATTCAGGCTCTCTGGGATAACACCTCAAAAATTCACCTCTCAGAAAACCTGGTCACAACCCCCTCAGCCTCACCTGTTGGTCCGGGGCACGTGTGGGTAGAGGTGGTAGTGCAGGACAAGGTTGAGGGGGCTCTCGTACTCCTGCAGCCCCCCGTACAGCGCCCAGGAGTCCGGCGTGGGTAGATGCGCGCCCACCCGCCCTTCCTCTCAAACTCCTCCCGCACCTGCCTCACGATGCGCAGCTCCTCGGCCGTGGGGACAATGGTGCCGCCCTTGGAGAACTGGTTCTTCTCATAGGCGTCCATGGAGTACCGCTGGGAAGCACGACAAAGCTGTATAAACAATTGCTGCAAACTGTAGTAATGGCCATTTAAAAAATAAAAACTATTATTCGATATAGAAGAAGTACTTTCCCCAATCAAAAGCTCTCATAATCCTTTTGTATCGTCACGGGTTCAGTCTTTGGCCGCCCAATGCATACCACGCCTTATACAACAAGGGAAACGAACTGGTGCAATCATTCTTTATAGTTCCTTAGGATTCAGGAATATTCTATATCCATCAAAAATCAAACAAATTTTTTTATGGAGATGACCATAAAACAATGTTCCTTCATTTTCTTGTGGTCAAATAACCTTAAGATTTGCTTTTTTCAACAATCAAACAATCACATTCTACCTTCCTCCCCACACTGCCATTATGAAGCTGAGCAGTAACAAATGATAATGTCATACCTCTACTAATAGGCCGAAGTGTCAAAGCCATATTAATATTGCAATAGTCAATGTAACTGCTGCCTTTGGTAAATACTGAGAGTTAATAAATAGCATACCCTTGCCCTTGTATTTATTAGCTTTTATAATTCAATGATTACTGGATGAAACAAAAATACATATGAAAAAAAATGGCTCATACCAGAAACGGTAACTTGCGGAACACTGAAGGGCGCGACGACATCCGTGCAGCGTAGGGGTTCACCACCGGCACCCCCACCAGGGAGAAGAGGTCGGCAAGCATGGCGGACTTAATCTTCAAGTCCAGCGGCTGGTCAATATTGAGAGAGGGAGACAGGTTGACCTCCAGGACCCAAGGCTTTAGCTGGCTGTCAATCAAGATGTCAAACCCATACAACTCTGAAACATAGAAAGAAAAACGAATGAGAACTTGTTTTGTTATGAGATGAAGTGAAACAAATAATAGTTTGTAATAATTTTATGTTTACTGTTGGTGAAGCTTAATTAATAAATACTAACTACACAAATATATAAGGTCTATAAGGTTAGAGTCATAATAATAAGTTAGGGATATAATAAGATCTAGCAACTAAATCTTAAGGAACTTATAGACCACCTCCAGCAGAGCTTAATCATATAAGGAAAACAACTCAAAGGTATATAGGTGACTGTATGGATGTATATATGTATATATCTGTACGTATGTATAGATAGCAGCTAAATAACATGGAACTGATAAGAGACATCACCTCCAGCAGAGCTTAATCATAAAAATAAACCAGCTCAAAGATGTATAGGCGACTGTATGGATGTATATATGTATGTATGTATAGACTGGCGACTGAATAACATGGAGCTTATAACAGACATCCCCTGCTGCCCTAAGGTAAGACTCACCAAAACAGTTGCGAGGGTGCGGCACAAACATGTTGGTGGCGGTGTTCATCTGGTAGGCGGCGGCGAGGAGGGACTTGATGATGACGTCCTCGATGGAGCGCATCAGGGCGCCCGTGTCGATGCCCTGGCTCTTGAGGTGCCGCAGGAAGGCACTCAGGGACCACTTGTTGCCCTGGTCGTCCACCTCGGGGTCTTCATTTCTGCCACACGAGAGACTTGTTAGAGAAATGCGACCGTGGAATTACACAGAACGCAGATTTTAATATTAAATGCGTATGAATGGAAAATAAAAACCTCTCTCTTCTCTAAAAACCTCCACCTCGGGGTCTTCATTTCTGCCACATGAGAGGATTGTTAGAGAAATGCGAGGGTGAGATTACAGAGAATGCAGATTTCGATATTAAAAGGGAATGAATGGAAAATAAAAACTAGAACATTTGCTGATCTACAATAGAAAGAAAGACAGAGAGAGAGAGAGAGAGAGAGAGAGAGAGAGGAGAGAGAGAGAGAGAGAGAGAGAGAGAGAGAGAGAGAGAGAGAGAGAGAGAGAGAGAGCGAGAGAGAGAGAGAGCGAGAGAGCGAGAGAGCGAGAGAGCGAGAGAGAGAGCGAGAGAGCGAGAGCGAGAGAGCGAGAGCGAGAGAGAGAGAGCGAGAGCGAGAGAGCGAGAGCGAGAGAGAGAGAGCGAGAGCGAGAGAGCGAGAGCGAGAGAGCGAGAGCGAGAGAGCGAGAGCGAGAGAGCGAGAGCGAGAGAGCGAGAGCGAGAGAGCGAGAGCGAGAGAGCGAGAGCGAGAGAGCGAGAGCGAGAGAGCGAGAGCGAGAGAGCGAGAGCGAGAGAGCGATGAGCGAAGAGCGAGAGCGAGAGAGCGATGAGCGGAGGGGCGGAGAGACGAGGCGAGGACGAGACGAGATATTCTAAGCTTCTGTCTTTATATTGCCTACTTTCTACACCAACTCTTCTTGCTCCTCCTTCTCCGTTTTAAGCCTTGGAGTAATTACAGTTAGGAAGACTTCTACTCCTTCTATCCCTCCCTTAGAGATGATCAAAACAAGACTTACTGAACATAATTTGAGTGGAACTTGTTGACGGAGTAATTGGTGAGGTGGATGCAGGGGTTCCACAGGTTCTTGCCGTGCTGGTACTTGACAGTGGCCAGGCGCACCAGTCCCTCCTCGTACAGGTACACCACCAGCGGGTCGAGGGAGGTCACACCCACATAGAGGCGCAGGTCACACTTGTAGCCGTCCACCAGCAGCGGAGATTCGATGTAGCGGCATAATAGTGAGGTCTCGTCGGCGGGTACTTGGTCCACCTGGGAAAAAAAGGTAAAAGGGTAAGAGAGAGAGAGTAGAGAGAGAGAGAGAGAGAGAGAGAGGAAGAGAGAGAGAGAGAGAGAGAGAGAGAGAGAGGAGAGAGAGAGAGAGAGAGAGAGAGAGAGAGAGAGAGAGAGAGAGAGAGAGAGAGAGAGAGAGAGAGAGAGAGAGAGAGAGAGAGAGAGAGAGAGAGAGAGAGAGAGAGAGAGAGAGAGAGAGAGAGAGAGAGAGAGAGAGGAGAGAGGAGAGAGAGAGAGAGAGAGAGAGAGAGAGAGAGAGAGAGAGAGAGAGAGAGAGAGAGAGAGAGAGAGAGAGAGAGGAGAGAGAGAGAGAGGAGAAGGAGAGAGAGAGAAAAGTGGACAAGTTAAACTCCTCTTATAATTCTCTCTCTCTCTCTCTCTCTCTCACAAACTCAAGTACTCTTATCATCCCATTTAACAGGTGGTCGTCCTGTTACACCACCACCATCTATCCTACTCCTCTATATCCTTCACGTTGCCTCACTAACACTCATCCTCTCCAAGTGTCTAAACCATCTCAGAATGCTACACTTCTCTCTCTCGTTCTCTCTCAAGTGAATATGAATACCTGTTCTGATAAAGCCTCCTTCCTTACCTGGTTGATCAAGTATATTCCCTTGCCCAAACCATCTGAAAATACTGGACTTTCACTCTCTTGTTTTCTCTCAAGTGAATCTATCTGAATACCTGTTTGGATAAAGCCTCCTTCTTACCTGGTTGATCAAGTATATCCCCTTGCCCTGGGAGGAGGCGACGGGCTTCACTATCCAGGTGCCGCGCTCCCGCAGGTGTGTGTCGCAGAAGTCGCGGTACTCGGTGGGCAGGATGAAGCTGGTGGGGATGAAGTCGAACAGCTTCACTCCAAACTGGCGCTGCATTCGCTTGATGTTCATGTACAGACGGTCCTTGCGGGTGAGCTCGGATGACCTGAGTGAGGGCAGAAGGCGTATTTACCGTTGTGATATACGGGAGAGGTGGGGCAGAGGGTGTTTTCATCTAGTCATTCTATAGTCTGGGTTTTTTTAAGCGAGGTGAAAAATCCTGACATCTTGTTGCTTACTAACTGATATTTAATGCCAGGAGAAGGGAATACTATGCTTCTTCTTAATCTCAGCTGTATGTTATCCTTGCGGGTGAGCTCGGATGACCTGGGTGGGGACAGAGGGTGTGAGGGAGGCCAAGAGGTGCTGTACTCTTCTTACTTCACTTTTTCTTTCTTATTTTTATACATCACAAAGAACCGACCAAGGGCAACAAAAAAAAAAGTAACAAAAATCCCATTTAATTGCCCGTCCCAGTAGAAAAGGGGGTGGGCTAATTTAGTTATTATGCCTCAATATGATTTCCTTTACATCACTAACTGTCATTAATGTTACATAAATGGCCATAAAATACTTGATAGGAGGTAGAAAGGTAGACATCATACAGTATACAGATAATACTTTCTAAAGACAATCTGTAAGTTTCAAGCCTGCGGTCAAACAAGTAAGAAAAGACAAATGTAAGTTAGATGTACAGTCTAAGACAAAAGTAGTGTCCCGAATTTTGGTTAAGACATCTGGTAAAGGGCTAACCTTTCAGTGCTCTCTGCCGTATGTCATACGAACGGTTGGTAGCACTGCCATAAGTGCTTCGATCTCACCACAACTCATACGTTTTATTAGTTCGTATCCTCACGAGTAATTGTTTTAGGATTCATTACCAGGTGTGTTAAAAGTAGAAGTGCTGAGGTAATTATAAAGCAGTGGTTGATCCTGGGTTCGGTGAGCCAGTCTCGGGTTCGGCTGAGGCCCTCCGAAATACATTGCAATTTTGCTATTATTGTAAACTCCCTCAGCTGTTGAGGCTCGCTTCGCACAAGCCCCCCCCCCCCTTTATAACAATCCTGGATTCACCCCCGTATTCCCCTTTCTTTTTAAGGACCTATATACGCCACTGCTTCAGAGTCCTTCCTTCTTTCATATTATTATCCAAATATACTCTTGAATTTTGACGCAATTTTTCTTTAAATTTTTGCATAGATTAAAATGGAATTTGGTCTTATTATTATCCAAATATACTATTGAGTTTTGAAGCAATTTTTCTTGATTTTTTATATTTTTTATATGTATATTTTTAAAATTTATATTCTTGCATGTGACTAGCTCTCTCCATACTCCTGCCAGTGGTGATGTATGTGGCCTTCAATGGCTCAGGTGTAAAGATGAAATGTCCTGGTGATCATTGCTGGGCCGAATATACCTCGCATTCCACATCGAATAATATGAAACCTTAAAGCAGTAAATCTATTGAACCTTTGAAAAACCCTTGGATTGTTTTAGACATTGTCTCATCGGCGGCAGATATGAAGCTTTGAACCCTTATCTGAACAGTAGCTTAAGGGATTCAGGCTTGCCAACCACGAGCATGTAACTGCGTTAGGGTTTTCATAATGTTTCACGAGTTACATTTCATATTCGGACAAAATCGGGACACGACTTTTGTCTTAGACTGTACATAGCAAAATAAAGAATGATACATGCACACTCTCATAAGGCCTTTGAGTTAGGGTGTTTCATTAAGAGTGGGAAATATTAGGGTGTGTTATTAGAGTGGGAAATATTAGGGTGTGTCATTAGAGTGGGAAATATTAGGGTGTGTCATTAGAGTGGGAAATATTAGGGTGTGTCATTAGAGTGGGAAATATTAGGGTGTGTCATTAGAGTGGGAAATATTAGGGTGTGTTATTAGAGTGGGAAATATTAGGGTGTGTCATTAGAGTGGGATATATTAGGGTGTGTTATTAGAGTGGGAAATATTAGGGTGTGTCATTAGAGTGGGAAATATTAGGGTGTGTCATTAGAGTGGGATATATTAGGGTGTGTTATTAGAGTGGGAAATATTAGGGTGTGTTATTAGAGTGGGAAATATTAGGGTGTGTCATTAGAGTGGGATATATTAGGGTGTGTTATTAAAGTGGGAAATATTAGGGTGTGTCATTAGAGTGGGAAATATTAGGGTGTGTCATTAGGGTGGGAAATATTAGGGTGTGTCATTAGGGTGGGAAATATTAGGGTGTGTTATTAGGGTGGGAAATATTAGGGTGTGTCATTAGAGTGGGAAATATTAGGGTGTGTTATTAGAGTGGGATATATTAGGGTGTGTTATTAAAGTGGGAAATATTAGGGTGTGTCATTAGAGTGGGAAATATTAGGGTGTGTTATTAGAGTGGGAAATATTAGGGTGTGTTATTAGAGTGGGAAATATTAGGGTGTGTTATTAGAGTGGGAAATTTTAGGGTGTGTCATTAGAGTGGGAAATATTAGGGTGTGTCATTAGAGTGGGAAATATTAGGGTGTGTCATTAGAGTGGGATATATTAGGGTGTTATTAGAGTGGGAAATATTAGGGTGTGTCATTAGAGTGGGATATATTAGGGTGTGTTATTAAAGTGGGAAATATTAGGGTGTGTCATTAGAGTGGGAAATATTAGGGTGTGTCATTAGGGTGGGAAATATTAGGGTGTGTCATTAGGGTGGGAAATATTAGGGTGTGTTATTAGGGTGGGAAATATTAGGGTGTGTCATTAGAGTGGGAAATATTAGGGTGTGTTATTAGAGTGGGAAATATTAGGGTGTGTTATTAGGGTGGGAAATATTAGGGTGTGTCATTAGAGTGGGAAATATTAGGGTGTGTCATTAGGGTGGGAAATATTAGGGTGTGTCATTAGAGTGGGAAATATTAGGGTGTGTTATTAGAGTGGGAAATATTAGGGTGTGTTATTAGAGTGGGAAATATTAGGGTGTGTTATTAGGGTGGGAAATATTAGGGTGTGTCATTAGAGTGGGATATATTAGGGTGTTTCATTAGAGTGGGATATATTAGGGTGTGTCATTAGAGTGGGAAATATTAGGGTGTTTCATTAGAGTGGGATATATTAGGGTGTGTCATTAGAGTGGGAAATATTAGGGTGTGTCATTAGAGTGGGATATATTAGGGTGTGTTATTAGTAGGGTGTGAAATATGGAAAGAATGTAACATGAGCAACAAATAAAAAAAAATCTACGTACCTTGGGAAGTGGTTGACTTTCTGCCAGTCCTGAAGTTGACGGATCTCATTGGGGTTGAAGTGAGCATTACCCCAATAGAGGTTGAAGAAGGAATTGCTGCTCTCCACCTCGCTAAACCCGTGTGCTTCCATCAGCATCCGAATGAGTTTGGAGTCAGACTGTGGGCATGGTATGAAAATGACTCATACTGGGTTTTTTAACAAGGTGAAAAATCCTGCCCCCTTGCTGCTTACTGACTGATATTTGATGTCAGGAGAATGGAATACTACGGTTCTTCCAAATTTCAGCTGTATTTTATCATAGTTAACCATATTATCAGGTAAACGTAGGCATAGTTTTGAGCATGAGACCTTAAGATAGAATGGAATTTTCACCTCGTTAATTTTTTTTTTTACTATAGGTGAAGCGTATTCAATATCTTATGATGGAAGAAATATTATTTATGGCAATGAAGAGCATTAACCCCTTGAGACCCAGAACATAATTTCCACTGAAATTTGGCTACCATTAGATGACTTTTAGTGAATATAAGCAATATCTTATAGCTATGACCTGTTTAGTATCCTTGTCCACTAGCTAATTTGGTATATTCAGTACTTTTTGTAATTTCATGGCTGACAACATACAATTTTTTTTAGCAAAGGAAAGATCTGGGCGTGAAGGGGTTAAATATCTGATGATGGAGGATAGACAGTCAGTAGGGGGAGCAAAGATAAAGTGTGATGAGGGTCTATGAGGAAGGACCTGGAAATGCAAAACACTATCACTGGACAAAGTAAGCTGATGGTCTCTCCTAAACTCTCATCTGAGTACGTATAAACTTTCCAGTCAAAACTCTATGAAAGGGAGACAGCTGAGTGACGGAAGTATTGTTCTTGTTATGATTTTTCATGATAAATGCATTTCTTTTTATATTATGATAATGATTTGAGGAAGTAGAGGCAATGGATAGAGATAGTTGGAAGCGTATCATCGGCCATCTAACCTCATAAGATATCATGGGAAAATCTGACGTTAATCGGCGCTCCCTCATGTGTCTCTTCTCGCTGTCTGGGTCTTTAGTTTGTTGGTCTTGTCTTCTTTGGGTCTTTAGTTAGTTGGTCTTGTCTTCTTTGGGTCTTTAGTTTGTTGGTCTTGTCTTCTTTGGGTCTTTAGTTAGTTGGTCTTGTCTTCTTTGGGTCTTTAGTTTGTTGGTCTTGTCTTCTTTGGGTCTTTAGTTTGTTGGTCTTGTCTTCTTTGGGTCTTTAGTTAGTTGGTCTTGTCTTCTTTGGGTCTTTAGTTAGTTGGTCTTGTCTTCTTTGGGTCTTTAGTTAGTTGGTCTTGTCTTCTTTGGGTCTTTAGTTAGTTGGGCTTGTCTTCTTTGGGTCTTTAGTTTGTTGGTCTTGTCTTCTTTGGGTCTTTAGTTTGTTGGTCTTGTCTTCTTTGGGTCTTTAGTTTGTTGGTCTTGTCTTCTTTGGGTCTTTAGTTAGTTGGTCTTGTCTTCTTTGGGTCTTTAGTTTGTTGGTCTTGTCTTCTTTGGGTCTTTAGTTAGTTGGTCTTGTCTTCTTTGGGTCTTTAGTTAGTTGGTCTTGTCTTCTTTGGGTCTTTAGTTAGTTGGTCTTGTCTTCTTTGGGTCTTTAGTTTGTTGGTCTTGTCTTCTTTGGGTCTTTAGTTTGTTGGTCTTGTCTTCTTTGGGTCTTTAGTTTGTTGGTCTTGTCTTCTTTGGGTCTTTAGTTTGTTGGTCTTGTCTTCTTTGGGTCTTTAGTTTGTTGGTCTTGTCTTCTTTGGGTCTTTAGTTTGTTGGTCTTGTCTTCTTTGGGTATTTAGTTTGTTGGTCTTGTCTTCTTTGGGTCTTTAGTTTGTTGGTCTTGTCTTCTTTGGGTCTTTAGTTGTTGGTCTTGTCTTCTTTGGGTCTTTAGTTTGTTGGTCTTGTCTTCTTTAGGTCTTTAGTTTTGTTGGTCTTGTCTTCTTTGGGTCTTTAGTTTGTGTTGGTCTTGTCTTCTTTGGGTCTTTAGTTTGTTGGTCTTGTCTTCTTTGGGTCTTTAGTTTGTTGGTCTTGTCTTCTTTGGGTCTTTAGTTTGTTGGTCTTGTCTTCTTTGGGTCTTTAGTTAGTTGGTCTTGTCTTCTTTGGGTCTTTAGTTGTTGGTCTTGTCTTCTTTGGGTCTTTAGTTTGTTGGTCTTGTCTTCTTTGGGTCTTTAGTTTGTTGGTCTTGTCTTCTTTGGGTCTTTAGTTTGTTGGTCTTGTCTTCTTTGGGTCTTTAGTTAGTTGGTCTTGTCTTCTTTGGGTCTTTAGTTAGTTGGGCTTGTCTTCTTTGGGTCTTTAGTTTGCTGGTCTTGTCTTCTTTGGGTCTTTAGTTTGTTGGTCTTGTCTTCTTTGGGTCTTTAGTTTGTTGGTCTTGTCTTCTTTGGGTCTTTAGTTTGTTGGTCTTGTCTTCTTTGGGTCTTTAGTTTGTTGGTCTTGTCTTCTTTGGGTCTTTAGTTAGTTGGGCTTGTCTTCTTTGGGTCTTTAGTTTGTTGGTCTTGTCTTCTTTGGGTCTTTAGTTTGTTGGTCTTGTCTTCTTTGGGTCTTTAGTTAGTTGGTCTTGTCTTCTTTGGGTCTTTAGTTAGTTGGTCTTGTCTTCTTTGGGTCTTTAGTTTGTTGGTCTTGTCTTCTTTGGGTCTTTAGTTTGTTGGTCTTGTCTTCTTTGGGTCTTTAGTTTGTTGGTCTTGTCTTCTTTGGGTCTTTAGTTTGTTGGTCTTGTCTTCTTTGGGTCTTTAGTTAGTTGGTCTTGTCTTCTTTGGGTCTTTAGTTTGTTGGTCTTGTCTTCTTTGGGTCTTTAGTTTGTTGGTCTTGTCTTCTTTGGGTCTTTAGTTTGTTGGTCTTGTCTTCTTTGGGTCTTTAGTTTGTTGGTCTTGTCTTCTTTGGGTCTTTAGTTTGTTGGTCTTGTCTTCTTTGGGTCTTTAGTTTGTTGGTCTTGTCTTCTTTGGGTCTTTAGTTTGTTGGTCTTGTCTTCTTTGGGTCTTTAGTTTGTTGGTCTTGTCTTCTTTGGGTCTTTAGTTTGTTGGTCTTGTCTTCTTTGGGTCTTTAGTTTGTTGGTCTTGTCTTCTTTGGGTCTTTAGTTAGTTGGTCTTGTCTTCTTTGGGTCTTTAGTTTGTTGGTCTTGTCTTCTTTGGGTCTTTAGTTTGTTGGTCTTGTCTTCTTTGGGTCTTTAGTTAGTTGGTCTTGTCTTCTTTGGGTCTTTAGTTAGTTGGTCTTGTCTTCTTTGGGTCTTTAGGTTGTTGGTCTTGTCTTCTTTGGGTCTTTAGTTTGTTGGTCTTGTCTTCTTTGGGTCTTTAGTTTGTTGGTCTTGTCTTCTTTGGGTCTTTAGTTTGTTGGTCTTGTCTTCTTTGGGTCTTTAGTTTGTTGGTCTTGTCTTCTTTGGGTCTTTAGTTTGTTGGTCTTGTCTTCTTTGGGTCTTTAGTTAGTTGGTCTTGTCTTCTTTGGGTCTTTAGTTTGTTGGTCTTGTCTTCTTCGGGTCTTTAGTTTGTTGGTCTTGTCTTCTTTGGGTCTTTAGTTTGTTGGTCTTGTCTTCTTTGGGTCTTTAGTTAGTTGGTCTTGTCTTCTTTGGGTCTTTAGTTAGTTGGTCTTGTCTTCTTTGGGTCTTTAGTTAGTTGGTCTTGTCTTCTTTGGGTCTTTAGTTAGTTGGTCTTGTCTTCTTTGGGTCTTTAGTTAGTTGATCTTGTCTTCTTTGGGTCTTTAGTTAGTTGGTCTTGTCTTCTTTGGGTCTTTAGTTTGTTGGTCTTGTCTTCTTTGGGTCTTTAGTTTGTTGGTCTTGTCTTCTTTGGGTCTTTAGTTTGTTGGTCTTGTCTTCTTTGGGTCTTTAGTTTGTTGGTCTTGTCTTCTTTGGGTCTTTAGTTTGTTGGTCTTGTCTTCTTTGGGTCTTTAGTTTGTTGGTCTTGTCTTCTTTGGGTCTTTAGTTTGTTGGTCTTGTCTTCTTTGGGTCTTTAGTTTGTTGGTCTTGTCTTCTTGTATTTCTTATTTTGTCCTCAAATATTTTTCACTTTCTTTCCTCTTCTTTTCCCTGATCATCCAAAAACTGTACGCATTTCTTTTTATAGTATGTTGATGATGATGAGTTGAGATGATGATGATGATGATGATGATTTGAAGAAGTTGAGGCAATGGATAGAGATAGTTAGAAGCGTATCATCGGTCATCTAACCTCATAAGATATCATCGGAAAATCTGACGTTAAACAGAAAGAAGAATGATGATGATAATGATAATGATGATGATGATGATGATGATGATGATGATGATGATGATGATGATGACTTACCTGGGAGAACTTGAAGGTCATGGTTAGTTTGAGGGCGGTGGGGTCCTTGGGTGGGTTCTCCAGGGTGGCGCAGCTGAAGATGAGGTAGCCGTTCCTCCGGGTGCCACTGCCCACCCACATCACGTCCCCCTCCAGGGTGATCAGCTCCTCACTGGGGGGGGGGGGGGGGGAGGAAACGACAGTGATGAGGCGATTACATGACATTCACTAATAGCCATAAGAAGAACATAAGGAACCTACAAGAGGTATCATATTTTTTGTTTCCATGGCACTGATCTGTTACTTCATCTTTTATGTTGGTTTTTAATGTCAAGGAAAATAAAAAATGTTAATTCTGAGAAATATAAGGCAGAAATATTCATTAAACTCTCCAAGATGAATCATGGATAGAGAACTACTGGACTCTACAACTCAAAAATATATGAACCACAATAGAAAATTAATTAAACAACAGTAAAGAAATGTGACTCACAATTTGTGTTTCCCAGTAGAGGCATATTTGTTGGTCCTGTTTTCTCTCTTGAGTGATCTTCCTCTCTCCTTCTTATCCAGGTTCTTGGAGTCCCCCTTCCCTTTCTCCCTCACCTTCTCATTCTCTTTGTCTTCCTTGTCTGAGGGCGGCCCGTTGGTCTGGGGTCTGTGTGGGCTTCGTGAGGTAGCCCTCCTCATCTTCTCGGCCCAGTCCATGTAAAAGTATCCGCGTGACTTTTTCTCCTCAATCTTGGTTGTGGTCTTCTCTTCTATAGTGCTAATTTTGGGGTGATCGCTTTTACTGCCTTGAGGGAGGGTTGGCTGGGCCATTTTCTGCCTGGCCAGCAGCCTTCCCTGCTCCCCAGAGTGACTCCTGCTGTGGCCAGGGACAGGAGGCCGAGTCTTTGGCTTCTTCTCCTTGTTCTGAACGTCTTTGGTCTCGCATTCTCGCCTCTTTCTCTCTGTGCTGGAGCTGGCGGGGCTGCCGCCACTGTCTTTGCGAGAAGCTTCCGCTCTTCTTCTGTCCAGCGAGAGGCTTCTGCTCGAGTCACTCTTTTGGATACGGTCAGAAGTCTTACTCCTGACAGACCCAGATCGCTTGCGGTCCAGAGAGAAGGTCAACCGTGAAGGGTCTGACCCTCGGCCAACTGACCTCTCAAGGGTCGAGCTGCCGCTTCCTCCTGTACTGCTGCTGAACCTGCTGGTGCTTGAGCTACTGGTGCTGCTGCTACTGCTGCTGATGCTGCTACTGCCACTCAGCCTGCTGCTGCTACGGATGTATGGAGGGGCTCGGGGCACCTCGGGAGGCTTGCCGCATAATTTCTGTCCTCTGAGTCTGAGGTCAGTTTCATCAGAGAACTGGACTTTGTGTTCCCCTTTCTTCGTTGAGGGTGACTTCTCCATCGTAATTAATTCTATATGATTCTACAGCAGATTGCATAACATCTAAATTAAATTACCTACAAAAATAATATATCTCTGTACTTGATAAAAAGAAATTTGTTTGACTAGAATGGAGTACTATACTAAAGCAGGCATCTAGGAGGAGAGCTCTTGGTAAACAAAACAACACAAGAGCTTGACAAAGACGACATCCAATCACAGCGGAGATGAAAGAACATCCACTCCAGATGTCCCGACTTTGTCCTGGTTACGTGGTGCGGGTCAGGAGGCAGCAGTGGTATGGCGGCAGAGGGGCGGGAGGCTGCTATGGGCGGTGCTGGAGGGACCTAAAACATAAGAACATAAGAAAATAAGGAAGCTACAAGAGGCTGGGAGACCTCACATGTGGTAGTTCCTGTTACTTAAGGGGGGAATATACCCTGTTTCTTATTCATGGGCCAATTTGAATGAAATTTGCTGGGATTGTAGACTTATACATAACAAAATAAGTGATCAGTTTTCATGAATATTGGAATGTTTCTTTTTGAGTTTAATGTTTACTTTATTTTTTGTTTTTGGAATTTTTTTTTTTTTTATGCTTAATTTTTTTTTGTTTTTTGTTCAATAATGGTGAAACTTTGTGGAATAGAAGTTCAACCTAGGTGGTTCAGATATACTTCAGGAAATTTGTTAAAACTAAATAATTAAATACACAGATTTTTTTGTTTTTTTTACATTAATTTGGTTCAAAATATATCAACACTACCTACATCCACCTTTCATCCCCATCCATGAAATGATCAAGCCTCCTTTTAAAGCTCCTTATTGACTCCGCACTAACTACCTGATGACTGAGTTAAGGGGGACTCAACTGACCTCGGGTGGGAGGCTGACTAGGTGGGATGTTCCTTCTTGGATGTCATTGTCCTGGGCGTGTGTGAGGCTCCAAGGCAGGGCGGGGTCACCTGGGTTTGTGTGGCTTGCTCATCTATCACTTATGGAGGGTAGTCCAAGCTGGAGACCCTGCAGGGAACGGGATGAAAACTTTTATGGTTGTCATTTCTTTACTTTCTTTTCTTTTGTTTTATTATTGTTTTTTGAAATGTTGTTAAATGATTTAGTGTTTTAATTCATTGTTTCATTCTATTGGACTCCCTTTTGTTTCGGTTACCGGTCATTTCGCCCACACGTCAATTCGCCCACAAGACATTTCGCCCACATGTAAGAGTCAATTCGCCCACTCTAAAGTCAATTCACCCACAGGATCCATGTCACGTAGTCATGTAACTCTTCTTCTAGCAGAAATGGAATGAACCACCAGTAACCTTTGGCGAAATGACTCCATAGTGTGGGCGAAATGACTCCATAGTGTGGGCGAAATGACTCCATAGTGTGGCGAAATGGCATGTGGGCGAAATGACCGGATACCTTTGTTTCGATATGTTACTGTTTCGTACATCCATTTCGGGCTAGATTCTGAGTCTCTCTCTCTCTCTCTCTCTCTCTATGAATTGCTGTAGTAATTAAAAAAAAAAAAATCTTTTTACTGCAGTTTTTTTCTTTTTTCTTTTTTTCACACCACAAAGTACTGGCCACAGCCAAAAAAAAAAAGGAACAAAAAGCCCACTTAGTTGCCAGTTCCTATAAAGAAGACAGTAAAAATAAACAGGGGGGGTGGGCAAGTAAATATAAAAAGGGGGGTGGGCAAATTTAGTTCGGGTGTCTTGTTACTCCTCTCTTACCATTATTATGATCAAATAAAGCCATCATCCTCATCATTTCTGGTCAGACATTGCTTACTAACACCACACTGTATACACTGCTTGCTATGGCCTTTCTTTTCCTTAAATGAATTCCTGGCACGCCTCTGGATCTCATGTCTTCTCTCCATATTTTTCAACTTATTTTTTTGCATTTTCAAGCTGTTAACGAGGACCAAATAATGTACATGCAAGTAGTTTCCACAAAAATTCTTAATTTTCTTGGCACTTTTTTCTTATTACTTTGTACTATGGAAATCAGAGATCTGAACACTATTCCCTCGTGTCCACATGTTTCCTGCACACTATTTACCTTGCCACATACCTTTCCATTAGCTATTGAACAAATTCATAATTTCACCATCATTTGTGTAGTTCAACCCATTCACCCAAACCTAAATTTTCCACACTAATACATATATACTTCAATAGTTTCATTACAAGTTTTGGGCCAAAAACACACCCCATCATAAATTTGCCCTCCAAAAGATGACAATAGATTTCATGCCTCCAATCCATCATGGGACATATAAGAAAGCAAAAATATAAACGTTCAAATCAGGTGATAAAGTTAGGTAATTGTTTTCTATAACATTATAGTTGATTATCTTCATATTTCAGGTAAAGTACCAGAACTGTTCCTGCTTGTGTCAAGTCAACACCCCCTAAGGCCTGGCACAGCCACCCCCAACCCTTGCCTGGCAGTGAGGGAGGGAATAAGTATTGACATTAAGGAGATGCAACAACTCTGTCACTGTCGCCTCTACAATACGGGAACTGTCAATCGTCACATCAGCTACCGTAGATAACACTATAGTCGCCAGTCATTCGCCACTGCACTAATGTCGCCAGGCACAATATATTACGAATTTTAGTATCACTACAGACTTGTATGTGTCACTGAAGAGGCATGCACAGTAGTTTATATCATGTACATCACACTACATGTTTTCAGTGGCACATAAAAGTCTGTAGTGATGCTAAAATTCGTAATATATTGTGCCTGGCGACATTAGTGCAGTGGCAAGTGACTGGCGACTATAGTGTTATCTACAGTAGAGAGATGTGTTGACTCACTAGTTGAAGTTCATATGAAACAACCAATATGTTTTATCCCATAACTCATCCACAGTAAGCCAATCAATGCCTTCATGAACCCAGGGGTGTGCACGGACCACGAGGCCCCCCAGGTGGTGCCCCTGATGAGTCATGGCTGGCGGCATGTAGGGGCGTGGCTCGCCTTCCCTTCATTGTGGATAATTTCTTTACCACCAACATATAACACCATGTCCAGGGGCGCACCGTCATACCCGCCTGGCCTGGGTCAATAAGCAGCGACGGGTCACCACGGCACTTGATAAGAGGGCAGCGCGAGGGTCAACGCCCCCTTGATCCTGACGGGCCGCGGAGGGTGGCGTGGCCCTCTTTCACGCCCTGGGAGTGCCATGGGCGTGAATGGTCGTTATCCCTAGTGGGTGGAGGGCTGCGGGGGCGTCGGGCCTCACACCTGGCTGGCCTCGGCTGCTGTCTGGCCCATCGGGGGACACATCCTCCCAACACACGATTGCTTAACCTGTGTACTACCTTGACAGTGGGGGCGAGGGCGGCCTGGTGTCTGCCATACCGGGCCTTCAACACTGTGAATGACTTATGATAATGGTGCAGGATAACACTGAGGCGAGTGAGTTGTGCAGACAGCGAGGGAAGGAAGGACTCACCTGCCTCCCTCGGCGCCCCGCATGTAAACAAACTGTGGCAGCTCTCGCCCGCAGTGTGACGTCACCACACGTCACACCTGCAGCCCCCCCTTCACCCCCCGCCCCTCCGCCCTGCTGGACCTTTAAACCGCTAGACCTTTAAAGGGAGGCCTTGAAAACTCGTATAAATGTAGAAATCATTACTGTGCTTCAGGCGTGTGACTCGCTGAGAAAGTTGTCACCTCTGACAGGAGAAGAGATTGGCAAGAGGACCCGTGCATAACATCTGCGCTCTATCAGATTTCTTAATTTCTTGCTTATTTTACTGCTGGAATATTCTTGTCAAGGATTCTCTCTCTCTCTCGCTCTCTCTCTCTCTCTCTCTCTCTCTCTCTCTCTCTCTCTCTCTCTCTCTCTCTCTCTCTCGCCGTACGTGATATGGGTGATGTAATAATGCGAGAGAGAGAGCGAGAGAAAAATTTCTTGGTTCATGACTGGCAAGAAATATTCAGTCTTATATTTTTTCAAAACTCACGTACATTACAACATCTATATCACGAAGAGAGAGAGAGAGAGAGAGAGAGAGAGAGAGAGAGAGAGAGAGAGAGAGAGAGAGAGAGAGAGAGAGAGAGAGAGAGAGAGAGAGAGAGAAAAAAAAAAAAAAGAGAGAGAGAGAGAGAGAGAGAGAGAGAGAGAGAAGAGAGAGAGAGAGAGAGAGAGAGAGAGAGAGAGAGAGAAAAAAAAATCATGCTGCTTATATGGTAAGAGGATTGGAATGAGTGGATGAAGGAAAAAGGTGGTGTTGAAATATAAGTTTTAATTAATAAACACCACGATATACAGGCTATGATGATTGAATATGAGGAATGAAAATAAAAAAATATGTTTAATGATATATCTATATGCCTATAGCCTCATAGGTAAATAAACACATCATTATATAGGTAAATAAACAAAAGCATGAATGATTAACATGAGGTGGAGGATAAATTAAGGTGATGAGAGAAAAGATATACATTGGTGAACTTATAACAAAATTGATAGAGATAAAATTAGGTAATGCAAAGGAAAAATTAGTAAATGAAATAGTATATGTAATAGAAAATAATAATAATAATAAAGAAATAGAGTGATGGAAAATACATGAGTGTAGTTTGAAATTAATTAAATTGCATACCATAACCAGGTAATCCATTAGAAATAGCAAATAAAAAGACATAAACATATTGAAATAAACATACGTACACTCAACACACATAAATAAAAATATAAGTAACCTACACATATAAGCATACATAAATGAATGAATAGATATATACTTAGAGCAAAAAAATAATAAATCTATAAATACTCGTAGAGACACGTACACACACACACACACACACCACACACACACGCACACACTTGTCATTATTGTTGTTATTCTTGATTGCAATGATAGATAATTTAAGAGTATAAAGGTGTGCTAGGAATGTACGCAGACCTTATTATCTATTACCTGTCCTTGTGTGTGTGTGTGTGTGTGTATGTGTGTGTGCGTGTGTGTGTATACATGATCGAGTCTCATTCATAAGTGTCCCGGGTGGATTACAGCTTTATACAATTACTGACGCTGCCTATCTATGCCTGTTTATTTGATGACATGTTATTAGATCGTTTTACCTGGGCACGCGCCGAGCTGATGACGGTGTATCAGTGAGGACAGCCTCGTTATTATGATGATGAGGGAGAGAGAGAGAGAGAGAAGAGGAGAGAGAGAGAGAGAGAGAAGAGAGAGAGAGAGAGAGAGAGAGAGAGAGACGAGAGAGAGAGAGAGAGAGAATGTGTGTGAAAGAGATACAGAGAAGAGAGAGGGAGTGGAAGAGATAGAGAAAGTGAGAGAGAGAGAGAAGAAAGAGTGAGAGAGTGAAAAAGATAGAGTGAAAGAGAAAGAGATAGAGAGTGAAAGAGATAGAGATAGAGAGAGAGAGAAAGAAGAGAGAAAGTGAAAGAGAGAGAGAGAGAGAGAGAGAGAGAGAGAGAGAGAGAGAGAGAGAGAGAGAGAGAGAGAGAGAGAGAGAGAGAGAGAGAGAGAGAGAGAGAGAGAGAGAGAGAGAGAAGCACTAAGCAACTGCAGAATCGACACTTTAACCACTACTTTCCCTATACTTCACCCCCCATTACCCCAACCTAACTTGAGCAACGAGGTTTTTATTCTCACAACACGCTGACGATTATTTACAAAACGATGGTGCTGACTTAACAAACATATATGTTATGCATTGACAGCGGCTCTTCTAACAGTGCACTTGAGGTCTTCGCATTCACCTCTCGTCTGTTAAGCTCTACGTACACATACTCCTGTACCGTCACCTTATACAAGAGAGAAACGAGATAGAGCAGATAAGATCCCAGAAGACCCCTAGAAGAAGTTAGCAAAGTAAGAACATAAAGAAAATAAGGAAGCTACAAGAGGCAGTGAGACCTACACGTGGTATTTCCTGTTACCTAACACTACCTACATCCACCTTTCATTCTCCTCCATGAAATTATCCAGCCTCCTTTTAAAGCTCGACTCCGCACTAACCACCTGACGACTGAGTCCATTCCAATCATATACCACCCTATTTGTGAACCAGTTTTTCCCTATTTCTTTTTTTTTAATCTACGCTTTTCCAGCTTGAATCCGTTACTTTGTGAGTGAATGTAAATTTAATAGCTTCAATCTCTTCTCATAACTAAAGTTACGCATCTCCTGTATCATTTTGGTCATCCTTCTCTGCACTGATTCTAACAAGGCTATATCCATCCTGTAATACGGAGACCAAGTACTACGTGAGAACCTGTATCTACCAACATAAAGAGGTTATTTCACTTCACCGGCAGATCAGACAGGCAGCGTTCTAGGGCTTCTCCGTGACGCTATGCAGCCAAGTTTTTACGTCCTGTGGGTGGTGGTGAGTCTGGCCGCGTGGGAGGGGACGCAAATCGACGCTGTGCCCTTGAAGACAGAATGTAACACGTCTCTCATCAACATTACTGGCATGTGTGACGTTGTAAGTGTGTGTGTGTGTGTGTGTGTGTGAGTATAAATAGTAGTAGTAGATAGTAGTACTAGTTATAGTAGTAGTTAAGGTATAATAACCTCTTCTTGTTTTAGAGTGTGAAAGAGTAGGAAACCATTTAACAGCTATAAGTCTCCCGTGTGGTAGCGAATATGGTCATCTTTAGCTAATACATATTCATAAACTATTACAAAATAATCGACGTAAGCACTCTCTCTCTCTCTCTCTCTTCTCTCTCTCTTCTCTCTGAATCCTTCCTCTCCCCTCAAATCTCTCTCTCTCTGAACCCTACCTTCTCTCCCTCAATATATCTCTCTCTCTCTCTCTCCTCTCTCTTCCTCTCTCTCTCTCTCTCTCTCTCTCTCTCTCTCTCTCTCTCTCTTCTCCTCTCTCTCTCTCTCTCTCTCTCTCTCTCTCTCTCTCCTCTCTCTCTCTCTCTCTCCTCTCTCTCTCTCTCTCCTCTCTCCTCTCTCTCTCTCCTCTCTCTCTCTCTCTCTCTCTTTTCTCTCCCCTCTCTCTCTCTCTCTCTCTCTCTCTCTCTCTCTCTCTCTCTCTCTTCTCTCTCTCTCTCTCTCTCTCTCTCTCTCTCTCTCTCTCTCTCAGGTGGTCCAACACACGGGCACGCTCTCGAGACGCTACTCCACCGATGCGGACAGGGAACAGATCAGGCGACAGATCTGCCCCTGTCCAGACTTCCGAGTGCGAGGCTTCTGTCCCACCATCATCTACGCCCTGGCTAGGAAGTATTCCCCGGAGACCATGTGTAGAGATTTCAGGAACATGGAGCCTTGAGGGGTCTCGTAAGATGGGTGTTAGGAGTAAAAATGTCCAGAAATTCACTTCAATTAACCTAGAGCAGTCAGTAAGGAAGGGAGTTTTTTGTGGATGTGTAAACTCATGCAACTTCTTTAAGATCATGCTTGGGGTGTGTGTATGGGGTATGCGTGTGTGTGTCCACTATATTTAGTGTTGTGTAATGCTCTGAATTCATGCGTCTTTAAGTATTTTTAATTTGTTTTTATAATGCATGTATAAGTATAAGTATCACTCTAGCTGAAACGACCCATGAGATTCCTTTCCCCAAGAGTGAAGGGAAGAAACTCCTATTTTCTTGGGCCTCAAGGTTGTGGCCTAATTATTGCATCGCCTTCATGTAATTCAGACAGATTGAAATTAGAGTATGCCAAGCACTTTCTTTCTCTGTGCCTCTTCTGCATCCCACTCTGGTGCCTCGTGGTCCAAGGCGAGGCAAAAATAAACTGGGCTTCGTTACCTGCTACCATTGGGTCGGCGTTGTTAGTTTCCAAATGTATCATTTTCGCTGTATTTCAGTATTTACGTGGCCAGTAAGGGTAATGTATACGGCAGGTGTATTTAATATATTCACTAAAGAGTTAGGCCTATATGGTGTATTTAGTTGTATATTTTACGTGTTATGGTAACTGATGTGAGGTATCTTAACAGGCAGGTATTTTGCAATGACATCAATGTATTAACAAATATTGGTAAATAAAATTGTTTCAGAAGGGCTTTTTTCTTTATTACACTTAACTACAAATTTGATTAAACTGTTGAATACCTGTTTTGAAAGTGATGATGCAGAGTCGCAGACATTGGAGACTCAGGTGGGTAAGGACAGCTTCGTCTGCGTCGGTGGTGGTGGTGGTGGTGACGGCACCGTGATGGACATGTGAAACAGTGAGTGGAAAGGTGGTAAGGGGAAACACAGGCTGATTAAGAAGCAATACGCACTGCATTACCTGTGGTGAAGCAGGAATAGGCCTACTGTGACTATGTAATATATCTCAAATGGCAATGAAGTATTCCTGCTTCAGCCTGTGTTCTACCCCGCTCATCCAAGAGCCAGGACATTTTCTTTCATTGGAATTCCAAAAAAAATTCTAGACAATTTATCCTCCACGCGTAATGTCTAGGACCGAGAACAAGGAGCTGCGAAAGATCAAGTTCGAGGGGCAGGTGGTGCAGACCGCGCAGGGCATCATAGACCGCCTGCTGACCTGCGTCACGCGCTGCCGCCCCGTCATGACGCACAACATGGGCAGGCAAGGCGGGCGTCTCTGCGAGGAGGCAACGCGTGCCTTCACCAGGCTGTCCACCCGCCTCCTCTACGACCGCTCCTCCTCCAGGTACACCACCAAGGAGGTCATGAAGGACTTCCGCAAGCGTGGCGAGAGAATGGTGATCGACCTGCTGCAGGACGACTTTGTGGAGAGGGTGGTGATGGAGGAGAAGCCCCGCGTGGGCGCCACCATGCTGACGGCGCTGGTGTGTCTGCTGGAGGGGGAGGGCGCGGCGCGGGCCGAGGCGGTGGCGCGCGTGCTGGACAGCATCCTCCTGGTGCTGGGCAAGGCCGTCCACCTGCAGGACCACATGATGTACTATTTGGGCTACCAGGAATCCTACGACGACGAGGTGACCATCTTCAGCACCTTGCTGGACGCCCTGCTTCAGGGAGACCCCGACCAGGACGACCCCCTGGCCACACACTATCGCTAACTGTTCTTATCACTAACGTTTCTTGCTGTTACTTGCTTTCTTGCTGTAAATAATTAGATGCTCGTGAGCTACAGACACCCAGACACTGCCACACGCTACTGGCTTTCCCCGGGTTACATGAAGGGGGACGCAACTCCAGCGGTGGCAAGCAAGATACATAGCTAATATTCTATATTCCACAGATCTTGGTGGGCAAAGTTCACAGCAACTAATTATTTAAGGATTGCAATCACGTTTATTTGTCATGACATTTAAGAACTATCCATTATATCTCACCTAGCTATGCTCTCTCTCTCTCTCTCTCTCTCTCTCTCTCTCTCTCTCTCTCTCTCTCTCTCTCTCTCTTAGATACACGGATATAAATAGATAGACAAACAAACATAAATGCACACTAATGTATTCAGCAAGCAATTTTCTAAACATCTCAGCGTGTTAAGCAGCTCTCGTGTAGCATTCGTCGACCCTCTGACTCACATTGGGTCATACAGGCTGTGTGTGTGTATGTGTGTGTGTGTGTGTGTGTGTGTGTGTGTGTATGAGAGAGAGATAGAGAGAGAGAAAGAGGTAGCCCCCTATTACTTTGTATCACTCAAATATGAACACAATATCGCCGTCCACGAGTCAGAAATATCAACAAAGAACAGAGAGAGAGAGAGAGAGAGAGAGAGAGAGAGAGAGAGAGAGAGAGAGAGAGAGAGAGAGAGAGAGAGAGAGAGATCCCCACACTCAGCATAGTAACACGTGCCCCAAGTGACTCACAGCCCAGGTCAAACGTTACGAGGTGTTGTGTTGCATAAAAAAGGGCGTGGGAGGGCATTAGCATAACCATCCTGGGGACATCACCGCTACTTCATTAAACCTTCCCTGATCCCTTGTTGTGTCGGTCAGGCTCATCAATACAGTCTATATTAAATAACTGTTAAAAAAAAAAAAAAAAAAAAAAATAAATAATAATAATTCTAAGACGAAATAATACTTATGAATAGCCAGATTAAGGTTATTTTTTTTCTTACATACTTATAATAGGTCTTAAAAGCGTCGGTCAGCCTCATCAATACAGTCTATGTTAAATACTGTATTATTTTACCCCACTCAAAGTTAATTCTATGACGAAATATTACGTATGAATATATATTAATTAAGGGCAATGCTACATTTATTTTTTCTTACATACTTATAATAGGCCTTAACCCCTTGAGACCCAGTAATTTCCTTTGTACTTTGTGTACCATTAGACGATTTTTAGTGACTATAAGCAATATTTTATACATATGACCTGCTTAGTATCCTTGTCCACTAGGTAACTAATTTGGTATATTTAGTTACTTTTCGTAATTTTATGGCTAACAACAGACACTTTTATATAGCAAAGAAAAGATCTGGGCGTGAAGGGATTAAAAGCGTCGGTCAGTCTCATCAATACAGTCGATGTTAAATACTATATCATTTTACCCCAGTCTAGTTAATTCTATGAAGAAATATATATGAATAGCCACAGTAAGGTTTTATTTTTCCTTACATACTTATAACAGACCTTATAAGTGCTATAACTTTACTTTACTTTTACTTTACCCGCACATTACTACTTTTTCTTTATATATATATATACTTATATTTTATATATTACTACTTTTGTTATATTTACTTTTTT